>KV014858.1:126661-177600 GCA_001598015.1 Dorcoceras hygrometricum
TCAGCAGCACACAAGCACGAGTCTTGAACAGATTTATGTTGTACATAAATCTGTTTGAGTTGTTTTAAAATATAGGATTCAGTTCTATTATTTTCCGCATGATTTTTAAATCATACCAGATCTGTTTCCGGTGCTCTTTGTATTTTAGATGTTCAAGAACAACGAGCTATTGCAGCTCAAGTTTGTATCAGCAGCGTGCAAAATTCTTTGAAAGGCTTTTATGAAATGCGCACCTGCTGATCTTTTTGATCCTTTATAAACGGACCATCATTTTTCGTGGTTTAACTCTGTGTTGTGCACGAGGCCTGAAAACTTTAGACGGACCTTTGCATAGCATTAATTGAGCATTTAATGCGTTGATACGATGAAGATATACAAACAAGGTTTGTGTCTATTGGCTCATTTATGACCGTTGAGGATGGAGATGTATATATAGCTCAAGAAATTCAAACGGAAAAGCTCTCGTTTAATCTAAATATCTCTGGACACTTCACGCTCTCGTCTATCATTCTCTCAGTCGCTGGTTATTCAAATTTCATTTTCACAATCTTTCGACATACCAGCTTATACAATCTCGAAGAACATTTCTTTAGTTCTTTATCGGATATAATCTTCGAGATATATCTTCTTGTTTACATTTGTAAACAAGTTTCACTGTATAGAAACCAGAAGATTTAGAGAACTAATTTGTATCGCTTTCATTGTAATATCAGATTAGAGTCTGTAACGAGCTTGCTATGTGAAGCAGTTCGAAAAAACATTTGATTGTAAAAACAGTATGATTTGCCTTGTTTTTGGAGTTGTTAGGAGTTCACTGTGGGCGAGGCTCAAGTGATTGGGTGTCTATAGAAGTTGTACACATCAAACCTTCTAGTGGAACCTTCCTGAAAAGGAAAAAGGGGAGACGTAGGATTTAAGATCCGAACTTCCAGAAACAAATTTTTTGACTCTATCTTTTACTTACTTGCATCGTATTTATAATTAATTTTTCACTGTTTAATCGGTTTCTTTATGCACAATATTTGTTAACCGAGAAAACAGATTTGCACTGAGACCCTCAGATCTGGTCACTCAGATCTGAGTTAAGCGAGGCTTGTAAAAAAAGTTTTAAGGTTTCGAAAAATAAAAAAGCCTAGGAGTTCATTCAAACCCACCCCCCTTCTGAACTCCTTAGCTCATTTTAAACTATATTTTCGATTCCATTGATCATATCAGTTGGTATAAGAACCCTGCACTCTCAGTCATTGAACAGTCTGATCTTTGCGCTTATATATTCATTATGTCCACTTCTCACAACACAATTCCTATGTTTTCTAAGAAGGATTATGACGATTGGAAGATCAGGATGCAAGCCCATTTAGCCGCGCAAGATGATGACATGTGGTACGTCACTATAGATGGACCCATGAAGATAATGAAGGCTAATACGACGATGGAAATTACAGCAGGTGCTCCACAGTGGATTGAGAAAACAAGAATGGAGTATACACCAGAAGACAAGAAAAAGGCGGACTTGGATAATGTGGCGAAGGACATTCTTTCTAAGACGTTGGATAAGAATATGTTCAGCAAGATTAAGACCTGTGCTACTGCTAAGGAGATATGGGAGATGTTGACGCAAATATTCGAAGTCAATGACGAAACCAAAGAGAACAATTTTATAGTTGCCCAACAAAAATATGAGTCGATAAAGATGCGAGAGGGAGAGACCATGGCGGAATTTGATGAAAGATTCAGTGCTGTTGTGATCGAGCTCACTAGTCTCGGTAAAGAGTACAGTAACAGAGAGCTAGCCCTCAAGGTGATGAGAGAACTTCCGAGGGAGTGGGATGTAATGACAATGGCGATGCGAGAGTCCAAGGATCTGATCAAGCTTGAGCTCCACAATATGTTTGCTAATGTGAAAGCCTACGAGTTTGAGCTGGAGACCAGATCTTGTTGGATCTGTTTTTACAGATAAGAATCTAAGTTTTGATTCACACAAAATCTGTTACTATTGTACTAACGAGTTAACTTAAGTGCGCAGGTTGAGCTTAAAAGTTTCAAACGCTATTTCGGAGGCCTAAATGAAGGAATTTGGCCAAAACGCGGCTTATGTCACGACGCATTGTGAGTTTTACTCGTTGGGCCGTTTCGGAGGGGATAGCACTGGTCTCATGCGTAAATATGCAAGTTTAGCAGCAAGCTGGAACAAAGCACTGATAGTAGATTGAATGAGAGCAGATAGCAGTGCAGATTGAGGATTATTCCAAGTTGGAACAGTAAGGGGACGCCCGAGCTGATCCAACAGACGATGTCCAAAGCTGGAACAGCAAGGGGACGCCCGAACTGGTACAGTAGAGGATATCCAAGCTAGAACAGTAAGAGGACACCCAAACTGGTCTAGCATAGGACAACTTAGCTGGTACAGTGAGGGGATGCCCAAGTTGATCCAACAGAGGATAACCGAATCACAAAGGACATCCAAGCTGAGAAAAAGGAGGATAACCGAATCACAAAGGACATCCAAGCTGAGAAAAAGCAGGTTCAGATCATCAATGAAGTGCAGAACAGTGTAGCAAAGAGCTAATTTACCAAGTGCAGTATATGCTACAACAGAGTGGGTCTGTGAAAGAAGAAACCATCTGCAAAGGAAACCAGCTGGGAAACAAGCTCAGTGCAAACCAGCTCAGAGACCAGCTGGGTGAGATCAGTTGAGTGAGCAGCCCAGGGTTCAGCAACCAGCTCGGAGAACAGAGACCAGCTCATATCAAAGTAGTTTGAACTCAAATATTTGTGAAGATTGAATTAACGTCGTTCAAACTGATTTGCTGCGTCCTATTCACATCAGGTACAGATTCATAGATATCAATTTCAGCAAAGGCTATAGCACATTAAAATAAGAGAGTTCAGAGTCATGAAGCCTGCAGACGCATTAAATGCAAAGGACACAAGGTGCAACTATGTCAGAGCTTTTCAGAAGACTTTCCAACGGGAAGAAACTTGTGTCCAATGGCTAAAATTTGCACAGAGGCTATATTTATAAAAACAAAGCATGAGCAGCTGTCAGGCCCCGTGCTAATTACTAACAATTAACACATAATAAGCGCATAAACACGGAAGCTTAAAATCAGGGCTTAAAAATTTTTCGAAATACAATGGGCCTGAACTTCAAATCATACATTCAAAATATCGATAATTAAAATATGAGTTGACTCAAACTCAAACGCAACAGGTAACAACATAATATCAATCAAATACAGATCCCCAATACATGATAACACGGGGCATCCCCCGGTTCAATAAATATCATATATAGACTGGGACTCAGGGACGCGGGGATCGACCAGCTGAACTTCCACTCTGTCCAGCTTGGTTACCTGAAGTTCCTGCAAATGGGTAACACATACCCAAACAAAAACAAAAGCAGGAAACAAGTACGAGGTCAAGCCTCAGTACGAAGAGCTATCAAAGCAGATAAACATGCAACATGCTATAAATCAATGCTATGAATGCATGAGGGCTGCCAAGGAAATCAGTCAGCTAGGCCAGTGTATCAACCGGAAAAACATATCATGTCACCTCTATACCACGGCCAATCAACCGGGAAATCATCGGTCCGTGATCATCGGGCCCGTCAGCCCATCACAGATCGGATGATAGCGTTGGACTGGTGCACAACACATCTGTTGGCCAGCTCCAACGTGGCTCGGGTCGTCAATCAAATCTGTCAAAGCCCAATATGTATGCATGTATGCCAATCAATATCAATGCTCAATGCATACAGCTCATAATACGTGAAACAGCAACATAATTCAATACATTCAATTAAATTCAATTTCCTGATTCACGCAAATCACAAGACAGTCATCTCACGAATACATATCCTGAAATATACGCACGTTCATGCGCAAACTGCTATGGGCTGCTCGATTCGTACCTTTCTTCTTCAATTTACCTAACAGATTTCTCAACAAAGTCACGGCAACACACGTCCAAGCAACCAGATTTCTCCTGGTTCAATTCACGCAGCAAGGACTTCCTAGAATGCTGAAATCTGTTACAGGTACTCAAAATCTTAGCTCAACTCTGCTATAACCACATGTTAATCCTACGGCCAGAAGCTATACGCAAGTTCTACACTTCTACGTAGGCATCAACTACCAGAAAAAAACTCAAATCTACGAGAAATGCTCACCCCAAAAGCTCAAGGAAACCGAAGATCAAATCTGCTCACTGCAACAGCAATTCACGTACGCGTAGGGCCTTCGGGATTTCTCAACTCGTTGTTCCTAGCTTCCAAACTAATATCAATGGGAAGAGCAACTCTCAAGGAGTCCAGCGCCACCAAGAACGTCAAAAGAAGAGGCTGGAATCGACGGAAAATGGCGATTGAAAGTGACGGTGAACAGTAGATAATCGACGGTTTGGAAAAGAGGAGATAAGGAATTGCTGGTTCAAAATAATCCTAAGTGTCGAACGACACTTCCATTTATAATCTCCCAAATCCAACGTCTGCTGATCATCAATTCAGTCGACAAGACCAGCAGGTACCATCTCTTTCTTTCGTTAAAAACCAGTAGAAGCAATCAAATGCTGTATGCGAAACTACAATCTCGAAACGACACCGCTCCAACTAAACAAAACGACGTCGTAGCGTTAAATCAGCAGGCAGCAGACCTCTTCAAAACAACCAACGACTGGTTCCAGCTGCAACATCCAAAACGCAGTGTTTTAACTTAATCAAACTACGTATTCAGTCGACAAGACCAGCAGGTACCATCTCTTTCTTTCGTTAAAAACCAGTAGAAGCAATCAAATGCTGTATGCGAAACTACAATCTCGAAACGACACCGCTCCAACTAAACAAAACGACGTCGTAGCGTTAAATCAGCAGGCAGCAGACCTCTTCAAAACAACCAACGACTGGTTCCAGCTGCAACATCCAAAACGCAGTGTTTTAACTTAATCAAACTACGTCGCCGTGCCTACAAAACAAATCCAGTCGATGTACTTACAAAACCAGCAGATGCATAAGGAAAACTCTCGCAGCTGGTTACCACGTGCGTGATAGATGCTTCACAAAACGACGACGCATGCAAACACCAGCAGTTGCATATGGGAAACTCCTACTGCTGGTTTCTCAATAGGACGCAAGGCACACGCAAGCGTTACTATCAGCATCTGGTCACTCCTATCGAACACAACTGCTGAATCCCCTAGTCAACACTCAAAAACGTTGACCAACACGTGTCGCCTCCTCAATCATTCTCGCGCCAAAAGCAATATCGGCCAGCAGCAACCCTTCAAAACGAACTAAAACCAGTAGATGCAACGCGTAACGCCTACTTCACCCTACCGATGCAAACACCAGCAGGTAGCTACATTACCGTTGACCAGTGTTGACTTCACCAAATTTCGATATTTCTCGCTTCCTATACTAGCGCTGCGACTGATGAATCAGCAGGAACCATATTCCCTTCGTAATTCCTCAAAAACATGTGATTAATCCCAAATTCAACTCAATTAATAACAAATCTAATTTCACAATCCTCACATTCTCCCCACCTTAAGGGATTTCGTCCTCGAAATCAAAGGCAAACTCAGGGAAGAAAACAATCAATCATGCAAATCAACACCAGCAGCTACTCAAACTCAAAGCTAAAACCAAAAATTTACCTTGAAATGTTGCACGATCAGTGCTCAAACAGATGAGGCCAATCTTGTCTCATCTTCTCCTCAACTTCCCAGGTCGCTTCTTCTCGGCCATGCTTGCTCCATTGGACCATCACCAACGGGATTATCTTGTTCCTCAGCTGCTTCCCCTTCCTATCCAAGATCTGCATCGGATATTCGACATAACTCAAGGCAGAATCCAGCTCAACTTCGTCAGTTCTCAAAACATGGGACGGATCCGGCTCATATTTTCTCAACATTGACACATAAAACACGTCATGCATCGCGGCTAACTCCTCGGGCAGCCTCAGTCTATAAGCCAATTGTCCAATCTGCTCGATAATCTCAAAGGGACCAACGAATCTGGGAGCCAATTTGCCTTTAAATATGAATCTCATCACGCTCTTGAAAGGAGAAATCTTGAGAAACACACGGTCGCCAACCTCAAACTCTAACGGTCGACGTCTACGGTTCGCATAGCTAGAGAAACGGTCTTGAGCAGCCTTCATTCTACTCCGAATCAAGTCAATTTGATCCTTCATGTGCTGAACAAACTCTGTTGTAGAAAGCTGTCTCTCGCCAACTTCTTCCCAACAAATCAGGGATCTACACTTTTGACCATACAACGCCTCAAACGGAGCCATTCCAATAGTGACTTGGTAGCTGTTGTTATACGAAAACTCTACCAAGGAAAGCGAATCCTGCCAGCCACCGCTGAAATCCATCACTACTGCTCGCAGCATATCCTCTAAAGTCTGGATAGTCCGCTCAGACTGTCCGTCTGTCTGTGGGTGATAGGCTGTGCTCATCGCCAATCTCGAACCCATTGCTGCTTGCAGACTCTTCCAAAATCGGGAAGTGAACCTCGGATCTCTGTCGGACACTATCGAAACCGGAACTCCATGCAATCTAACCACATGGTCGATGTACAACTTCGCCATCTTTTTCATCGAACACCTCACATCATAGGGAATGAAATGGGCTGACTTCGAGAGTCTATCAATCACAACCCAGATCACATCACATCCCCTACTCGATCGAGGTAGATGAGTCACGAAATCCATGGCGATGTGCTCCCAATTCCATTGGGGAACCTCCAAGCTCTGCAGCAAACCACCAGGTCTCATCCTCTCAGCCTTGACCTGCTGGCAATTCAGAAATCTAGCAACAAAAGCAGAAATGTCGCTCTTCATACCTGCCCACCAGTAGTGAGACTTCAAGGCATGGTACATCTTTCGCTCGCCTGTATGCACACTGTACCGACTACAATGTGCTTCGTTCATGAGGGTCTCCTTCAAATCAATCAGGTTCGGAACTACTAATCTCCCTCTGAACCCCAAACATCCATCAGAAGCAACAGAGAAATCATCAGACTGACCTGACTGCGCCTTAATCCTCAACTCATGGATATAGGGGTCGGTCCTCTGCGCCTCCCTGATGTTCATCACAATCTGCGGTTCCACCTGAAGAGAAGAAACAAAGAAATACTGATCACCCGGCTGGAATCGCCAACCAGACATACTCAACTCCTCATGAACTTTCGAAATACTCAAGGATGCTAACATATCAGGCTGGGTCTTTCTGCTCAAAGCGTCGGCTACTAAGTTCACACGCACAGGCTGATATTGAATCTCACAATCAAAGTCCTTAAGCAATTCCATCCAGCATCGCTGCCTCATGTTCAAATCTGACTGCGTGAAGATGTATTTCAGGCTCTTGTGGTCGGTGTACACCACAAATTCTTCACCATAGAGATAATGCCGCCAGATCTTCAAGGCAAACACTATCGCAGCCAACTCCAAATCATGAACCGGGTACCTCGTCTCGTGAGGCTTCAGCTGTCGAGACGCATACGCAATCACGTACCCGTTCTGCATCAGAACACACCCAAAACCATTCAGAGAAGCATCGGACACGAAACCTCCAGATCCAGACAACCTCTCCTTCAGCGTCTCCTTCAGCTCGGATGATAGCGTTGGACTGGTGCACAACACATCTATTGGCCAGCTCCAACGTGGCTCGGGTCATCAATCAAATCTGTCAAAGCCCAGTATGTATGCATGAAGCCAATCAATATCAATGCTCAATGCATACAGCTCATAATACGTGAAACAGGAACATAATTCAATCAATTCAATTAAATTCAATTTCCAGATTCACGCAAATCACAAGACAGTCATCTCACGAATCCATAGACTGAAATATACGCACGTTCATGCGCAAACTGCTAAGGGCTGCTCGATTCATCCCTTTCTTCTTCAATTTACCTAACAGATTTCTCAACAAAGTCACGACAACACACGACCAAGCAACCAGATTTCTTCTGGTTCAATTCACGCAGCAGGGACTTCCTGGAATGCTGAAATCTGTTACAGGTACACAAAATCTTAGCTCAACTCTGCTATAACCACACGCTAATCCTACGTCCAGAAGCTATACGCAAGTTCTACACTTCTACGTAGGCATCAACTACCAGAACAAAACTCAAATCTGTGAGACCTGCTCACCCAAAAACTCAAGGAAACCGAAGATCAAATCTGCTCACTGCAACAGCAAATCACGTACGCGCAGGGCCTTCGGGATTTCTCAACTCGTTGCTCCTAGCTTCCAAACTAGTATCAATGGGAAGAGCAAGTCTCAAGGAGTCCAGCGCCTGTTTCGAGGTTTGAGTTGCATTTTCAGGTCGAGAGTTATGTTTATAACAATTCTGGATGTTTTCGTGTGTTTGAGCTTTGAGGCAAAAGCTGGTCGGTGGCGAAAACAGGCGTAACTTATTTTGGTAGCGCAGGGCTTGAAACGCCGTCGTTTGAGATGTTGCGACTGGTGTTTCGTATGTTGCGACTGGATGAGCACTGTAGCTGCGACTGGTATTTTGCGAAGAGTTGTTGCTTCTGGATAGGCAGTCGAGAGCTATGGTCAATGCGGGTTAGCGTTCCGTGCTTGCGTCTGGTTGTGTTGTTATGTTGCGACTGGGTAGTGACGTCAGTGGAGCGACGTCGTTTGAGTAAGTTGCGACGCTGCGTTTTGATGTTGCGACTGGTACCAGACGAGGGAAGCGTTGTGCGTTGTTTCGTCTTGCGACTGGATACCCAGCTGCTGGTAGTGCGACGCCGTTTAGAGGACCAGTCGATGGTTTGCCTTTTTGTGATTTTAGCGTCCGGTCGGCTGGTTGTCCAGCTCTTGTATTTTCGAAGCAGCGACTGGTTGTCCAGCTTTGAGAGATTGTTCGTTACTGTAGCTAGCGACTGGATTTGTTCAGCGTGACTTGAGATTTGTTCAGCTGTTGGTTCTTGCGACTGTTGTTATGGGAATTGTTGTGTCGACTGGTTTTGTCGGAGGACAATTCTTAGTGTTGTTTTCCAGTCGATGCTAGTGCTATTTATAGGAAGACTTGGTCTTCGTTTTGTGACTTCTTTTCCCATACTTAGCAATATTTCCAGCCTTTCGTTCCTTATCTTTTGAACCCTAGAACACTGTGTAGTCGTGAGCTTTCCGGCGATTTCCCGTCGTTCCTGGTGGTTGTTCTGCTCGTGCGAGGTTAGCGTTGGACTCCTCTCGAGAAGCTCTTCCAATTCATACCAGTTTTAGAAGCTGTAATTGGCTAGTCGAGGTAACGCGAAGTTGTTGCCATTCGAGTGTTGCATCGAGTTGGTAGAACTACGTTCTGGTTTTTTGTATACATGCTGTTGGTATTGTTGTTGCGCATATGTTGATATGCTTGTTATTGTCCAGCATGTGCATACACGGTTTTGCATCTCATTCCAGTTTCATTGCCATCGTTGCGTCGTTCTTGTTCTGTTTCTTACCAGGTTGCGAGGGCGAGCGGCAATACCGCACTCTCATCTCCCTGCTGGGTTATGTTAGCCCCTATGAGCCGAGTGGCTAACTACCACAGTTCATAGGTTGGGCAACAGCAGTCCGAGTTGTTGATGCATCTGGTATTTGGGTGTTGTCTCCCGGCGAGTGGTTAGCTACCACACTTGGAACACACCCAGTGGCCACCATTTGTTGCAGATTCAGTTGAGCTGTGCTTTGATTTCCTTTCCGGTTGGAGTCTTTGGTTGTTGTCCAGCATTCCATGCATAGCATCTACATTTTATTCTTGCTGTTAATTGCTGTTTTATAGTTGCTCTCCGTACTGGGGTTTGACCCCATGTCCCTCCGGGGCTTGGTTTGATTCTTGTTGTGTTGTTTTTAGGAAACTCAGGTTCTACAGCTGGTCGTGGGTTTAACCCAGCTGGTGGTGCCCCGGGAGGTGGCTAGTGTGTCCAAGTAGCATATAGCATATATATATATATATGTATCAGTTAGCCAGGGGGATGCCCTGTGCTTTGATGTTGTACCCGTAGGGGATATGATACATGTATGGATTATGTATGCTTTGTCGTTGCTTGTTTTATGATTTGAGAAACTTACTTTAAGTATCGCTTTATTTTAAATTATATGTTTAAAACCGTCGGGCCTAAAAGCGAAAATTTTACCCACTTTTGATAGCTTCCGCATGTGTTTATCTGTTATGAGCACGAGGCCTGACAAAATCTACGAGAAATGCTCACCCCAAAATCTCAAGGAAACCGAAGATCAAATCTGCTCACTGCAACAGCAATTCACGTACGCGCAGGGCCTTCGGGATTTCTCAACTCGTTGCTCCTAGCTTCCAAACTAATATCAATGGGAAGAGCAAGTCTCAAGGAGTCCAGCGCCACCAAGAACGTCAAAAGCAGAGGCTGGAATCGACGGAAAATGGCGATTGAAAGTGATGGTGAACAGTAGATAATCGAGGGTTTGGAAAAGTGGAGATAAGGAATGGCTGGTTCAAGATAATCCTAAGTGTCGAACGACACTTCCATTTATAATCTCCCAAATCCAACGTCTGCTGATCATCAATTCAGTCGACAAGACCAGCAGGTACCATCTCTTTCTTTCGTTAAAAACCAGCAGAAGCAATCAAATGCTGTATGAGAAACTACAATCTCGAAACGACACCGCTCCAACTAAACAAAACGACGTCGTAGCGTTAAATCAGCAGGCAGTAGACCTTTTCAAAACAATCAACGACTGGTTCCAGCTGCAACATCCAAAACGCAGTGTTTTAACTTAATCAAACGACGTCGCCGCACCTACACAAACAAATCCAGTCGATCCACTTACAAAACCAGCAGATGCATAAGCAAAACTCTCGCAGCTGGTTACCACGTGCGTGATAGACGCTTCACAAAACGAAGACGCATGCAAACACCAGCAGTTGCATATGGGAAACTCCTGCTGCTGGTTTCTCACATGGACGCAAGGCACACGCAAGCGTTACTATCAGCAGCTGGTCACTCCTATCGAACACAACTGCTGAATCCCCTAGTCAACACTCAAAAACGTTGACCAACGCGTGTCGCCTCCTCAATCATTCTCGCACCAAAAGCAATATCGGCCAACAGCAACCCTTCGAAATGAATTAAAACCAGCAGATGCAACGCGTCACGCCTACTTCACCCTACCGATGCAAACACCAGCAGGTAGCTACAGTACCATTGACCAGCGTTGACTTCACCAAATTTCGATATTTCTCGCTTCCTATACTAGCGCTGCGACTGATGAATCAGCAGGAACCATATTCCCTTCGAAATTCCTCAAAAACATGTGATTAATCCCAAATTAACTCAATTAATCACAAATCTGATTTCACAATCCTCACAGCAGCAGTAGTATAGTGTGCAGGAGAAAAAACATATTAATCAGGTCTACTGTATAACCCAGGGAAGACATCGAGAAACCAGCTCGGAGAGGAGCACTTTCCAGTGTGTGAGAATACATTTGAGAGTGAGCGTACATTGTATATTCTCACACATAGATTCACTCACATATGAGAGCCGAGAGCTAAATTGCTGAGTTGAGTGAATCAATTTCAAATACTTCCATTGTAGTATTTGGACAGAGACGTTAAACAAGTCTAGTTTTCTCTCGCACTGAGACGTTAAAGAAGTGTATTTAGTCTTTCGCACTGAGACAGTAAAGAAGTGTCGCCTTTCTCACTGAGGCAGTAAAGAAGTGAGTTAGACACATGCAGATTGCGGGCTGGTGTGCAGTGGTGTTGCTAGGAGTTCTTGCGGCCGAGGGTCGTCGGAGTGGGTTGCAGCGAGGGTAGCTGTCTTCTAGTGGATCCTTCCCATTGCGGAAGAAGGGGAGATGTAGGAGATTGAGCTCCGAACTTCCATAAACAAATCAGCGTATTACTTTTCTGCTTTCTGCATTCATTCATACTTATAGCATATTTGTTAATACGCTTAAAACTGTTTTAAAATGCCTTCGAATTTAAGAGTACAGTTTGAGTTATTTCAAAATGATTTATATTCATTACTCAATCTGTATCTCGTTGCACAAGTATTCAAGAACACTGAGATATTGTAGCTCAAGTTAAATAACCAGATCGCTTGCACTTTCATCGAGCTGGTTGGAACAACCAGCTGGAACCAAGCTCTTGCATTGCGCTGGTTTAGCGCTGAGCTGGTTCCCCTATAATGCGGTCCGATTTGAGTTGCGTGCTGGTTTTTCAACTCTTATACTTTTAAATGCACGTAAATTATGGGGTTGATGTCAAGGCTTTGTGAGAGCCAACGTGAGCTGTGGCAGAGTTCACAAACACAACTCAACCCCGGCCTTATCGATCCTAACAGATCTGAGGCGCCATCAACATCACAACCAACCAAGGCTCTTTCTGCAACAACATCTAAATAGCGCTCACCTAGCAAGACAGCAAAGCAACTGAGCAATGAGGTCATGTCCCTCTTCATAAAGAAGTTTGGGAAATTTATGAGAAGAACTCAAAACCCTTCTTTTGCTTATAAAAATGCAGACAAATCTGATAAGATTTGTACTGATTTAAATTGTTATAACTGTGGTCGACCAGGGAATTTTGCAGCAGATTGCAACAGGCCCAAGAAATATGAAAAGAGGTCCACAGAGCGATCCAAAGAAAGGTCCATAGAAAGAAGGCGTAACAGATTTGAGAAGAGGCCCAACAAAAATAATGATCGAAAAGTACTTGAGGGCAACAAGAAACGTGAAGACTCAGACTCGGAGACAACATCAAGAAGTTATTCTAGCGAGAGTGAGCAAGAAGATATCCATTGCTTGATGGCCAACCAATCTACGGATGATGAGGTATTTGAATTTTCCAACAGCGAATTTTACACGAGAGGACCTCATCAATGCACTAAACGAAATGTACATGAGTACCGAAGGCTATCTCAGACATTCGAGGAGATCAAAGCTGAAAACGGATGTTTGAAAAATATTTTAGTTGAACAAAGCACTGCTCAACTTGGGGATTCTGATAGTTTACAAACAGAGTTGAGTAAGCTGAAGATCGATAATGATCTTTCGAGAACAAAGTCTTGTGAGCTCTCATCTGAAAATGAGAGATTAAGTCAAGTGATGACCTAGACTAAGTCTTCTGTTTCCTTAACAAGCTGCATGAGAGCCAGAAGCCATTGAATGACAAATCTGGCTTAGGTTTCAGTTTTGGTGAAAGCAGCTCTGAGGGAACAAGTACTCAGTCAGATATGGCCAAAGACAAGTTCAAGAAAATGAATTTTGTCAAAGCTAGTGTGATACACGATGTATGTGAGTCTGCGAAGTACGATGATCAGATCTCACCACAGTTAAACCATAAGGGCAAAAGTGGCATTGGTTATACCAAGCCTGAGAACTATAAGCCCAGATGGCTAACGAACACTTGAGAAGGACAAAGCGAAAGCTGGACCTAAGTCTTCTGTACTGAACCAGCAAAGGCGTGGTTCAAAGAAGGCCAAATCTGTATTGGTAAAGGTTCATCCCAAACGTGATCTGAATGGTCAAATTGCGAAGCTAAATCTCAACAGATCACATAAGATTTCTGCACGAACCGTAGTAGATATACATACTGGAAAAACTGTAAAGGTATTCCGATCTGGACCCAAGTAGAATTGGGTACCAAAATTTTATTTTCATGAATGCAGGATAATAGGTACAGAGCTTCAGAAGAATCAAGCATATGGTATCTGGACAGTGGCTGTGCGAGACACATGACTGGTAACTCAAAGCTGTTATCAGATTCAACGCCACATAAAGGACCCAAAAATGTTGTTGGCGACAATTCTCAAGGTAACACTGTGGGTAAGGGTAAGCTTACCCATGGTAATCTTACAATTAACGATATTCTAGTTGTTTAGAATTTGTGCTATAATCTGATTAGTATAAGTCAGCTGTGTGACAATGGTTACACAGTTAACTTTCAAAAGCACATGTGCACAGTTCAGAATCCAGATGGGACGACAGTGTTAGTAGGAAACAGATCTGGAAATACCTACATTGTGAACTGGTCAGAGCATCTGGGATCTGAACAGATTTTCCTTGCAGCTGACTCTTCCAAGAGCTGGCTATGGCACCATAGAATGAACCATCTGAATTTCAAACACTTGCCAAATTGAGTAAGCTTGAATTGGTTTCTGGTATGCCCAAAATCAATTTTTCTAAGGAAAAGATCTGTTCTGCATGTCAACTAAGAAAACAAATTTGTTCTACTTCTAAAAAGAAAATCGGTATTCTTTCTTCCTGAAGCTTAGAGCTTTTACATATGGATCTTTTTTGTCCTATACGCGTAGCCAGCTTAGGAGGAACAAATTACACCCTGGTTGTTGTTGATGACTTTACAAATTTACATGGGTGTTGTTTTTAAACTCAAAAGATCAAACCGCTGACCAGTTGATTATGCTTTTAAAAACGTTTCAAAATGACAAATCTTGTACTATCAACCGGATAAGGAGTGATAGAGGTACTGTGTTTTAAAATTATAATCTATCCTCTTATCAGGAAGACATTGGAATAAAGCATGAGCTTTCAGAAGCTAGAACTCCTCAGCAGAATGGGTTAGCTGAGAGGATAAACCGTAATTTAAAAGAAGCTGCTCGATCTATGATTGCATATTCCTACATTTCACAAAAATTCAAGGCAGAAGCAGTTAACACAGCCTGCTACACTCAAAACAGATCTATGATTAACAAGATTCATGGTGTAACCCCATATGAGATCTGGAGTGGCAAGAAACCTGATATATCTTATTTCAGGGTGTTTGGGTGCAGATGTTTCATTCATAATAACAGTAAAAATCACCTAACAGCTTTTGATGCTAAATCTGATGTAGGTATACTTCTTGGATACTCATCCGTGAGAAAAGCCTACAGAGTGTTCAACAACAAGAGCCTGACTGTTGAAGAATCAGTTCACGTAGTATTCGATGAGAAATAATGTATGGCAATTAGTTCCTCGACCTTCTAATCATTCAGTAATAGGAACTAAATGGGTCTTTAGGAAAAAGCTGAATGAGGATGGTGTAGTAATTAGAAACAAGGCTAGACTGGTAGTTAAGGCTTTAGACAACTAGAAGGTATAGATTTCGATGAGACCTTTGCTCCAATAGCTAGACTAGAATTCACTCACATGTTTCTTGCATATGCTGCATATAAAGACTTCAAAGTCTTTCAAATGGATCTGAAGAGTGCCTTTCTAAATGACATCTTTATTGAGGAAGTGTATGTTGCACAACCTCCTGGCTTTGTGATTCATACATATCCAGATCACGTCTATAAGCTGGATAAAGCTCTATATGTGTTGAAGCAAGCACCCAGAGCTTGGTATGACACACTATCAAAATTCCTTATCGAGCATGATTTTGTAATAGGCACAGTATATAAGACATTATTCAAATTTGTCAAGAATGATCATGTTCTGTTGGTACAGATTTACGTTGATGATATTATCTTTGGGTCAACTAAACCCAAACTGTGCCAGAAATTTTCTAAGCTGATGCAGGACAAGTTCGAGATGAGCATTATGGGAGAGCTGACGTTCTTTCTGGGCTTACAAGTTATACAACTTGAGAATGGGATCTTCATCAAGCTAAATACACGAAAGAACTGCTGAAGAAGTTTGACATTGAGAATTGTTCAGTAGCAGCGACTCCGAAGAGTGCTTCAATCAAATTGGACAAAGACGAAGCTGGAACTGCAATATAGGTATCATTGTGTCATGGTATAATTGGCTCTATGCTTTACTTAACTGCTAGCAGACCAGACATCATGTTTGCTGTCTGTATGTGTGCTAGATTCCAAGCAGAGCCAAAACAATCACATTACATTGCAGTGAAAAGGATTTTTAAATATTTAAAAGGAACTTCCAATGTGGGTCTTTGGTATCCCAAAGACTCCAGTTTTCAACTAATTTGTTATAGCGATGCAAATTACGCAGGATGCAGGATTGATCGGCGAAGCACAAGTGGGACTTGTCAATTCTTCGGAGATCGTTTGATTTCCTGGTTCAGTAAGAAGC
This sequence comes from Dorcoceras hygrometricum, assembly GCA_001598015.1. NCBI lineage: Eukaryota > Viridiplantae > Streptophyta > Magnoliopsida > Lamiales > Gesneriaceae > Dorcoceras > Dorcoceras hygrometricum. The sequence continues at coordinate 142,676 of KV014858.1, forward strand.
AGACTTTTATTGTGTGAGGGCTGTAATTAACAGGTTGTGATTAGCGATACAATTTCGAACATATTTGATAAATTAGTCCGATTTAATCTCGTAGATGCTTGAGCAGATTTGTTTGGTATGAGGATTTAATCGGATAAATATGCCTTGTGGATTATCGGGTTTTCAGTCAAAGAATATTGGTCAAAGCTGTTTGTGAGATCAGCTTTGGACGTGGGCAGAATTGAGTTTATGAGCGTTGGATTTGATTTAGATGTGTATCGGGTTTGCCTTGAGAGGGAAGTGATACGCTGTCGTTTTGGATTACTCGGGTAGACGCGGGTTGATTATAGATGATACGGTGTCGTTCGACGTGTATCAGAATTGGCGTTGGTTGAGTGGAATAGATGCGACGTCGTTTAGCGAGCATCAGATTTGAGGAGAACTGGACTCTGCTACGGCGTCGTATGGTGAAAGTCAAGTATTGGTCAATGGTACTGTGTGGACCGGTCCGCTGAGTTTGGTGTAGACCGGTGCAATTAAATGATTTCAGATTTGGCCAGATCTAGATGAGCGAGCGGGTCTTTGTCACAGGATATGTTTGTTTGGAGCGGGACTCCTACGCGATGTAGTTTGGTGGTTGCGCGCTAGTATAGCGTAGAGAGTTCAGATCTGAGTTAGCGCTAAGATCTGATGTAGCGCTGAGATCTAAATGCTGGATTCAGCTTTGACTTAAGTAGTTGACTTTCACTGTAGCTTTTACTGGGAGATTTAAATATAAGTGTCGATCAACACTTAGTCATTTTTTCAACCCGATATTCCTTATCTTCTTCCCGATAGATTCGAAACCCTTACAGTTAATTCGAACCCTATTTCTTGAGATTTTTGTCGATTTACGCCGCCGTTTGGAGCAAGATTGGTGGAGCTGAGCTCGTTATACTTAGGGCTTTCTATTGATACCAGTTTGGAGAGTTGAATCAACGAGTTGAGGGAGCGCGAAGTATTTGCAGAGTTCGATATCTTTACGAATTCTGGGAAGCAGTTATTTTGTTCTTTAGCAACTTAAAATTTGAGCTTGTAAGAAGCTTCTGTTGTGTTCTTCAAGAGCTGCTAGGATAGTAAACCTGAGCGGGTTGTTGGAGCTCTGTCTTCGTAACATCTGTTGAGGTATTAGCTGATGAGGAAGGTACGGATTTGAGCTTATTTAAACATCTTTGGCATAAGCATGAAATATTTCCAGCGTGATCTGTATGCTTTGATTGAGTATTTATGTGACAGATTTGCTTGACTGTGATTTGATTATATGTTCTGTTTACGTATGATTTATGTATGTTAGTGAATTAATATTGATCTGGAATTCACGCATACATATTGAGCCTAAATTTGATTGATGCCCGAATAGAGCTAGCGTTGTGATCGACCGGTTGAGTTATCGTGCCTGAAAGCTCCAATTCTATCATCGAGGTGGTGGTCGACTGAGTCGTCACGCCTGAAGACCACTGAGCTGTGATGGTCGACTGTGTGTCGCTCCTGAAGATCACGGATCGATGATTTCCACCGGCTGATTGGCACTGCGTGGTGTAGAGGCTCCTTTGATTGACAGCTTAACTGTTGGCCTCGATTATCGATGTTTTTGATACCCTCATGCATATCATGACTTGAAATATTGCATGTTTTATGAATTGCTGTTTTATGAGTGCTCTTCGTACTGAGGTTTGACCTCGTTTTCTTTTTCCTGTCTTTGGGCTGCGTTGGTCTGTGTTGGCCATTGCAGGTTCTTCAGGTAATCCAGCTGGACAGAGTGTAGCGTCAGCTGGTAGATCCCCGTTCTGAGTCCCAGTGATACGTATTATATATGAGCCAGGGGATATCCTGTGCCTTTAGTATTTGAGGGGATCTGTATTTGTTACTTATTGCATGTTGTTGGATTTATGAGTTTAAATCCTTATTTTGATTATGAATTTATTTTGAACGATAATTTGGATCAGGCCCAAAACGAAATTTTTAGCCCTATTTTTTACGCTTCCTCATAATTGAGATTTATTGAGTAATTAATTTGTATTTAGCGCAACGAGCCTGACAGATTTCACATCCACAGCTGAAGCAGAGTATCTAACGGCTGGAAGCTGTTGTGCTCAGATCTTATGGATTCAACACCAGCTCAAGGACTATGGCATTGATGCTTCTGAACCTCCTATTTTCTGTGACAATACCAGTGCCATCGCAATCACCCAGAATCATGTGCTGTATTCGAGAACAAAGCATATAGATATCAGGAGTCATTTCATAAGAGATCACGTGCTCAAGAAAGACGCCCGGTTGGAGTATGTGTCGGCAGACCAGCAAGTTGCTGATATCTTCACAAAGCTTCTGCCAGATGCTAAGTTTTCGTATTTTCAAAACATTCTTGGTCTCTAGAATTTCCTTGATCTGTCTTTGTGCTAACAATTTTGCAGGTTGAACAGCTTGTGTTTATTTCAGATTTGAGTCTTCTGTTCAGGGGGAACGAGGAGTACTTCAGATTTGGTAGACCATTGCGTTGGGAGAACCTCAGCTTTAGGGGGAATAACAGATCTGAATTAATAAGTGCTGAGTCAACTGAATGCGTGAAATCTGAATCTATTAAGATTTCACGTATATAAAGTTGATTCTTAGAGGTAATCATATCTGATAGTACCCAAGCTGATACAATAAACAGCTGTGACGTATTTATCAATTGGCGCTCCTTTTTTGCTTTTTACCCCTTGTGGTTAAAATTCTAAGTCTTTTCAAATCTTTTCAAAAATTGATCGCGTCATTGGATGATTGACACGTGTGTTTTCATCATGCGAAACATCACATCAACACTGTAAACGCGTATCGTTTCATATTTCTTTTTCTTATATATGGTTTTTCAACTTTCTATATCTTTTACCTTGCGCTAAATTACTCTCGAGCTCTCTTGCTTTCTAGTGTTCTCTGTGCAGATTATCTTCATTTTTCGACGCTTTTCTTCATTCAATCAACCTCCACCAATGGCCGCTTCACTGATTAACAATGCTATTCAAGTCTACTTTGACTCAGTATTTAGTATGGCAGATGACGGGATGGTTCAAATGTTTAAGGCCCTTGAGTCATCTGGACTCCGTGGGTTCTTGGGATTTTCTTCTGCCATCTATGAGGCAGATTTGGTGGATTTCTTTCACAACGCCTCAGTAAGGGACAACAAAGTTATCAGTGCCGTTTAGAGAATGTTAGTTGAGATTTCTGAGGAGGTATTTGCTGGAACCTTTGAGTTACCGACGGAGGGGTTGACAGATATGGGTAAAGTGCCGAAGGGATTTGGTGTTTGACGCTAGGAGCCTGTTCACTGTCGATGGTGAACAGCTGAAGACCTCTTGCAAGAAGTGAGAAATGAAAATAGAGTTTCGATTGTTGAATGACATATTGGCCAAGACAGTGACAATCAAGGTATGGTTTGAGGGAAATTGGGGGCGATTGTTGTTTCACATCTTGAAGGACATGGTGACTCCTTCTTCGACGCAAGCTCGAGGGTTTGTGGTGCAGATTTGTATTATTTTAAAGGGAGCACTAGACCTGGATTTGGGTGAATCAAAGGCCTTCGCACCTCTCAAGATACCCACTGCTAAAACTGTTGGCACTTACATTGCCAAGAACAAGAACATAACCGTTGAAGAGGTGGTGGATGAGCCTGTGGAGACAGTTTCCAAGAAGCCTGCGACAAAGAGGAGACCAGCTCCTACTATTGTTGAGCTTGCTGCTAAAAAAAAGAGGACAACTGTGTGGAGAGCAGCTCCCACAGAAAAGAACTTGGCCATTGTTACTGTGGCTCAAGATGTTGAACCCATCTCTGTGATTCCATCCGTGACTCCTCGCACTCAACGACGCCGTGCACCGAAGAGGAAATTTGTCAGGCCTCATGCTCAACTCAGAGTAAAACAACGCAAACAATAGCGGAAAAAGCAATAAAATAGTGGTTAAAATTTTCGCTTTTGGCCTGACTGAAAGATTACATAATTTAAAATACAGCAATACTCAAAATATCCCAATTTACAAACACTCAGTACAACAGTACAGCATATAACAAGTACCAATCCACAACATTAGAACTGAATACAACAAAGCACAGGGCATTCCCCGGCTATCAGTACTGATACATATACGCTATACGTTAACTAGGACACTCTAACCACCTCCTGTGGCACCACCAGCTGGGTCAAATCCACGACCAGCTGAATAACCTGGGAAACCTGGACAACAAACAGGCAGGCAAACAAACCAAGCCCCAGAGGGACATGGGGTCAAACCCCAATACGAAGAGCAATATAAAACAACAAATGGAAAGCAACAGATAATATGCAAATGCTATGCGTGAGAACAACTCTACAACCAAAACACAGGGAGCCAAAGAATTCTAGGAACTGCTCAACAACAGATACGAGTCAACTGAGAAACAGTGGCCACGGGGTGTGTGAGTATATGGGAGCTACCCAATCGTCTCAACACACGGAACCAGATGCAAAACATAGCTCAACCCGTTGTTGCCCAACTCATGAGTTGTGGGAGATACCCACTCCGCTCATATTGGCTAACAGATCCCAGCAGGGAGATGAGGTATATGGGAGTTACCCGCTCTTCCTCAATAGGATCCTGGTACGCACAGATCAATACAACAAGGCACAAAAGGCACGGCTACAACAGATCTGAGCTCAATATGATAATGCGTTCATGCAACAGGTAAAATGTCCAACACAGAACATATACAACAATGCAAGGCATACACAGCAGCAAGTATAATCATCCATGCTCAATCCAAAGCTGTAAAACAAGCTCACATCCGTACCTCAAGTCTTCTGTGCTACAATTACTACAACAAGGTCCCGAGCAACACAGATCTCACACCTGCTAAGCCAAAAACAAATACTAGCTCAGGTACAGTAACACGGAAACCACGAATTGGGAGCTACGAGCTCAACCAAATATGTCCTACCCTTCTAACACAACAGAAGGCTCTAAACGAAGCACAAGGTAGGATCTTTAACACTTACCCAACAAGCTACCTCAACGGCAGACGAAATATGACGCTTATGCTAACAGACTACATAAGGGAGATGTTTTGCACACCTCACCAGCTTCACGCAAGCATCCAAAGGCAGCACCAAACGAAGCGTCTCAGCAAGAGGAGTCCAGCGCTACCACTCTTACTTCAATCGAAGTTGTCTACCGTCGGCAATCGGAGAATACAAGGTTCGGTGAACAGTAGCTAGGGTATCGCGACAGAATTTGCTCACGAGAAATATTTCTAAGTGTCGGGGCTAAACAAATAAAAAACAAAGGTAAAGTTCTCTATATAAGTTCAGATCTGCTCAAATCTGAAGAATCGAACCTACCGACAACTTAAGTCTCAAAACTAATTTCCCACTCAGATCTGAATTTCAAAACAGATCTCTCTACAGCAAACAGATCTCGACTTACGCAAACGACGTCGCATCGCATCTATTGTTGCATCTAGACATGTCACCCACTACTGGAATCTGAAATGTTAACCAGCATCGCAACACTCATATCACATATCTGAAGACCAACACCTCTGATCTGAATCTCGCTCGCTAACCAAAACGCCGTCGTTCCAACTAATCCAAACGATGTAGTTTAGCTACTCACTACAGAAACACGCTGGCTCACATCCAACACCTGCGATACCAGATTTCATCACCAAAGCTGAGCGCGATCACCAGTACTGACCAACACTCACATCTGATCCGTTCCCATGAGAATACTCAAATTACCCACATCTGTTCCAAGGACTTAAACGAACCCGACAACTAAACCAAGCATACGAGCTCAAATATGGCTCATCCCAGATCTGTTCAAGACAAATCTGGTCTATTTTAAACCCGACTAATTAACTCAATAAATCTTGTAAGCTTTCGGGTCTCACAAAATTGGTGTTGCGAGGTGAGTTTGATGATGAAATTGTTAATAATATTATTAAACAGGTGATAAAGGATACAGTTGAGGTAGAGACAGAGGAGATGGAGACCGTTCAACCAGTGGTTTTGAAGACTGCTGGAACAGAGACGGTTGAGACGGAGAGCAGGATAGATGTTTCATCTATCACTAATTATGATGAAGATAGCAGTCTCAAGGTGTTATCCAATGAAGAAGGACCTCTGGTTGAGAAGGAGAAGGAGACGGAGAAGGAGAAGGAGAAAATGATTGACTCTACAGACACAGAGCCCTTGAGCAAGGTTCTGGCGCGTACTGAGAAATCTACGTCTGATGAAGAGTCCATGCCTATTGATGATATCTTGAAGCGGATCCCTGAGGAGATGATGCTTCCTTCTTATATCGCCGCAGAGTCTACTAAGATAACATTTGGCAGTGGGATTGAGATCCGGGAGAGGTATTGGTACAAGGAAAGCCTTCCTTAGATTTCATTTGTAGACAAGGGGAAGGTGCCCCTTGTCGAGAAAGATGAAATAAAAGGGAATCAGGCCCGGGAAATGTTTCTTTGATTTCACTGATATTGAATTTCTTGTATAGATACGGGAGCAAGTTATAGAGGAGATTAGTTCATTATATTCTTTGTTCAGTCTACGCCGATTGGCAGTTTCGGGGTCAGTGTCAGACATTGTTGCGAAGGAGGAACAAATTTTGGTCTGGGCAGAGACAGATTCTTTACAGATGGCTGTGGCAAGGCGTATGTACATAATAGAAAAGTATAGAGAAATGTTGTTGAGAAAATTTTTGGAGGCCCGGCATAATAATTTTGAATCAGGCACGCCCACGACAGCCGTTGATCTACAGGTATTGGAAATGCTCTCACAATCTCATCACCTTGCGTTGTCAACATTGAAGGAGAAGATGAGGAAACATAAGCTGAAGTGGATATGGCCATCTGCTTCAAATCTGTTTGAAGGAGCCGTTGTACAGCGTGGTGCAGTTATTTCCCGATCACATCCAACCATCAAATCTACTTGCTGGATTAGGCAACTAACCCGATTCAACGGTGTTTGAACAGTTCTGGAGGGCTCAGATAAGTTGGTACGTGAATGAAAGGCCACTACTACTTGCGAGCAGCAGCTGTCTCAGAGGCAATTTTTGGACGCATTCGCCCCCATCTGTATTTTTGTTGAGCCAGTTCAAGCTCTGGGCTCTCAACCGCCTGTCATTAAGACATGGGGCTGGGCTCGAGTTTGTATAGATATTGTATAGTTCCATCTCTTTGGTTATGTCAGGCCTCGTGCACAACTCAAATATAAACCACCAAAACATAGCGTAAGCAATAAAAAGTGGCTAAAATTTTTCGCTTGGCCTGACGGGTTAAAACAGATAATTTAAAATAACATAATAATCCCAGTTTACATTTCGAAATACAACAGTACAGCAATATAAATACTAGCAACAATACAACAGCTGCCAACGCGACAGCTGAATTAAAACTAAATCACAGGGCATCCCCCGACTGACAGCACTAGTACATAATATGCTATACGCTAACTGGGACACTCTATCCAGCACCAGGGGCACCACCAGCTGGATCAAAGCCACGTCCAGCTGGGAATCCTGGAAAACCTATACAACCAGCAGGCAACAACACACAGCCCCAGTGGGACCTCAGGGTAAAACACCAGTATGGACAGCAACAATACAGCAAACATAAAGCAATAGATAAATATGCAGATGCTATGCAGGAGATCGAAGTACAACCAGAAGCTGGAAGCTGTGGGATCTCAAATCAGCAACTCGACAGCTGGATAACAACAACTCAACAGCTGGAGCGAACAACTGAAAGACAGTAATCACAGAATGTATACTGAGTATATGGGAGCTACCCACTCATCTCACGTATACTGCACCAGATGCAACAATTGCTCAATCTACTGTTGCCCGCTCATGGGTTGTGGGAGCTACCCACTCCGCCCATAGCGGCTAACAGTCCCAGCAGTGAGATGAGGGACGGGAGTTACCCGCACGCCTCCAGCTTTAAGGTATACGGGAGTTACCCGCTCGTCCTTAAGCCCAGCATACTGGTACGCTCAGATCGAATACAAGGCATAGCTAGCGAAACAGAGCCCAACGTCTGAATATGCGTGTATGCAAATGCAAGCAGCTGATATTATAACCATGCACAATAATAACAGCAAAGAGCATACACAGCAAAGCATATAATTCTACGCTCAACCCATAGCTGTAACAAAGCTCAACATTCATACCTTAACTTTTGAATTATACCTAGCACATGCAGATTGCACAATGGCAGTCCTAGCAACGCAGATCAACCACCAGCTAAGCCAATACAAACAATTGCTCAAGGCCTCCAACTCAGAACCATAGCAGCTGGGAGCCACGAATCCACCAGTGTTAATTCTACCTTACTATCACCACAAAAAGCTCTAATAAAGCTTAAAGGCGGAATCTTTACTTACCACAAAAAGCTAGGATCGGATGCGAAATCCGACGTTTATGCTAACAGACTAGAGAAGGGAGATGTCTCTGCAATCCTCTTCCATCTCCTCCACTGCCTATGAAAAGGGTATGAGACGAAACGCCTTAGCAAGAGGAGTCCAATGCTACCACTCTCGCTCTCGTCGGAGCTATCTACCGACGGCAATTGAAACGAAGAAGATTACTGTGAACAGTAACTAGGGTATCGCGACAAGATAAGGTTCACGGGAAATATTTCTAAGTGTCAGGGAAACAATAATTGAACGCAAGGACCAAGTCCTTTACTTATAGTCACAACTGACTAACTAGAAAACAGATCCACCGACAACTTCAGCTATCGCAACTGATATCTCAACCAACAGCTGAATCTCGCATCAGCTAAATCCTTACGCCGATACCACTCTCAACTAAATCAAATAACGTCGCAGAGGGATACGTCACCTGATACCTACTGCTGAACAACTAACCAACAGCTGATAGCTCACTCAACAGCTGATCCCTCAGTCAGTAGTTGGTACGCGCACAACCCACAGCTGAGTCCTAGCGCTACATCAAAACGCTGTCGTTCCAACTAATCCAAACGACGACGTACTAGCATCCGCTATTGAAATCACACTGCTACTCCAAATGCTTCATAGAACCTCCACTAGCACGCAACATCTGAAAGCAATTACTCTCGGCTGATGCAACACCTGATATCTACACACCACTGGATTCAACACTTAACCAATTCCGATGGGTACTCCAAGCACATCGACTCACAGCTGGTCCTATCCCGATCAACATCTGAACAGCAAAAAGTTCAGGTCTCACATATCTCCCCTACTAAGACAAGATTTCATCCTCGAAATCAACAAGTCCAGGAACAACTCAATTGAACCCAGGAGTTCAAGACGACTGGAAATGAGCTAACTACTGGAATTTATCGTAAAGCTTACTCAAACAGATGTGGCCACTCCTGCTGCATCTTTTCTTTCAGTTCCCAGGTAGCTTCCTCTATACCATGCTTGTTCCACTGAACCATCACCAACGGAATGGTTTTATTCCTCAACTGTTTCTCCTTCCTATCCAAGATCTTCAAAGGGTACTCAACGTAACTTAAAGTCTGATCAAGCTCGACCTCGTCTGTTCCCAATACATGAGACAGATCTGGCGCATACTTCCTCAACATGGAAACATGAAAGACATCATGTAGAGAAGACAATTCAACTGGCAACAACAGCCGATAAGCTAAAGGGCCAATCCTCTCTAAGATCTCATAAGGACCAACATAACGAGGAGCTAACTTACCCTTCAGACCAAATCGCATCACACTTCGGAAAGGGGAAACCTTAAGAAAAACACGATCACCAACCTGAAACTCTAAAGGCCTACGCTTCTTATTCGCATAACTGGCTTGACGATCTTGTGCAGCTTTCATACGTTGACGGATTAGATCCACATGATCTCTCATCTGCTGCACAAACGCTGGAGAAGACAGCTGCTTCTCCCCCACTTCTTCCCAGCACACAGGCGATCTGCACTTCCTGCCATATAATGCCTCAAACGGTGCCATGCCAATCGTGACCTGGTAGCTGTTATTATAGGAAAACTCTAATAAAGACAATTAATCCTGCCAGTAACCACTAAAGTCCATCACAACAACTCTTAACATATCCTCCAAAATTGGGATAGTTCGCTCATATTGGCCATTTGTCTGAGGGTGATATGTTGTACTCATAGCCAACCTGGTACCCAAAGCTGCTTGCAAACTCTTCCAAAACCTGGAAGTAAACCTCGGATCTTGATCTGAAACAATCGAAACAGGCACACCATGCAGACGTACTACAAAATCTATGTACTGCTTCACCATTTTCTTCAAAGAAAACGTCATACCATAGGGAATGAAGTGTGCAGACTTTGACAATCTATCGACAACCACCCAAACAACATCGCACCCTCTGCTTGAACAAGGCAAATGCGTCACAAAATCCATCGCTATGTGCTCCCAGTTCCATTGGGGCACTTCCAGACACTGCAATAAACCACCAGGTCTCATCCTTTCAGCCTTAACTTGCTGACAATTTCAGACACTTGGCCACAAAATCAGCAACGTCACTCTTCAATCCAGCCCACCAGAAGTGAAGCTTCAACGCCTGGTACGTCTTCCTCACGCCAGGATGAACACTGTATCTACTGCAGTGCGCTTCTCTCAAGATCTGTTCCTTCAAGTCTATGAGGTTTGGCACAACCAGCCGGCCATGAAACCTCAAACAACCATCAGACGAAACAGAATAGTCCTCAAGCTGTCCAGCTCTTACCTTCAGCTTTAGCTCATGGATGGAAGGATCCGTCCTTTGAGCAGCTCTAATGCTCGCAACAACCTGTGGCTCAACTTGAAAAGAAGAAACCACAACAAAATCCTCAGCTAGGTAGAACCGCCAACCAGTAGTGCTAAGATGCTCACGGTCCTTAAAAGAATACAACGATGCAAGCATCGCTCCTTGAGCCTTTTTGCTCAATGCAACAGCAACTACATTCACTTTCCCAGGCTGGTATTGGATCTCACACTCAAAATCCTTAAGCAGCTCCATCCATCTACGCTGTCTCATATTCAGATCTGGCTGCGAAAACATATACGGAAGGCTCTTGTGGTCTGAATACATCACAAACTGCTCGCCATACAAGTAATGACGCCAAATCTTCAAGGCAAAGACTACAGCTGCTAGCTCCAAATCATGAATTGGGTATCGAGTCTCATGCGGTTTCAGCTGCCGCGAATCATAAGCAATGACTCGACCATGCTGCATCAACACACAGCCCAATCCATTGAGCGAAGCATCTGAACACACACGTAACCACCTGAACCAGACGGAAAGGTTAACACAGGCGCAGATGTTAACTTCTCCTTGAGCAACTGAAAACTGTTCTCTAGCCGCCCCAGGGCACGAGGGCTGCCTCTCCCTTCTGATTCACCTCCGGGATACCATATCGGAATTGCTCAGTCCAAACAAAACGCTTGTCCTTTTAGGTCAACTGTGTAATTGGCTTAGCAATGCTAGAAAATCCTTCGACAAAACGACGATAATAGCCAGCCAGACCCAAAAAACTACGAACCTCCGTCACACTCTTGGGGCGTTCCCAACTGACAACAACTTCTACCTTACTGGGATCAACTGAAATCCCCTCAGCTGAAATTACATTACCCAAAAACATAACACGATCCAGCCAAAATTCGCACTTAGAAAACTTAGCGTACTACTGCGAGTGTCTAAGCGTCTGAAGAACAACTCTCAAATGCTCCTTGTGCTCCAAAGGAGTCTTCGAATACACCAAGATTTCATCGATGAACACTATCACAAACTGATCGATGAACTCTCGAAAGACCCTATTCATCAAGTCCATGAAAACTGCAGGGGCATTGGTCAATCCAAAAGGCATAACCAGAAACTCGAAATGCCCGTACCTAGTACGAAAGGCAGTCTTCGCAACATATTGATCTCTTTATCCTCAGCTGATGGTACCCTGAACGTAGATCGATTTTCGAATACACAGCAGAGCATTGCAGCTGATCGAACAAGTCATCGATCCTAGGCAACGGTAACTTATTCTTAACAGTAGCTTTATTCAGCTGGCGGAAATCGATGCACATCCTCATTGTTCCATCCTTCTTCTTGACAAACAAGATAGGCGCTCCCCATTGGCGACATGCTAGGCCTAATAAAGCCTTTCTCCAGCAAATCATCCAGCTGCACCTTGAGCTCTCTCAATTCAGCAGGCACTAAGCGATACGGTGCACGAGAAATCAGACCTGTGCCAGGCACCAACTCAATGCTGAAGTCAATTTCCCTCCTCGGGGAAAACCAGGAATCTCCTCCGGAAACACATCGGGAAAATGACGTGCCACTGGAACGTCACTAAGCTGTACACGCGAAGAAGAAGATGCGTCCATCGCATAAATCATAAAACCAGCGTTCTCTGCTAACAGCAGGCTAAACATCTCCATCGCTGAGATCAACGGAATCTTTGACTGAGAGTCATGGCCGTAGAAGTTCCACTTCTCGCCAAGCTGAGGTCTAAATCGTACAATCCCATGGAAGCAATCCACGGAGGCCCTATAACTTGACAAAACATCCATTCCTATGATACAGTCGAAATCCCACAACGTTATCCTAATCAAGTTCGCTACTAGAACATTCTCTTCGAACCTAAGAATGCCGTCCGAAACAACTTCTTGGGAGAGTAGGCTCGCGCCAGCGGGAGTTGCAACCGAAACAACATCACGCAACACAGTGGTACACAGACCACGCTCAAGCACAAAAGCATCAGCAATAAACAAATGCGATGCACCGGTGTCAAACAACACACGCGCAGGATAATCGAAAACTAAAAAAGTACCTGAAATCACCCCGCTCGGCGTGCCCTCTGCCTGCTCCCTAGAAATGGCATTCACTTGGGCTTGCTGGGGAAAAGCGATATGCTGCTGGGAAGACTGACCGAAATGCGACGGACCAGGCTGTTGAAATGGCCTATACTGAGTCTGTCCCAATCGCTGCTGCTGCTGCTGCAGAAAACCACGACCCCTAGACGGTCCACCACGCCCCTGTGGTGGTGCTGCAGCTTGCTGAGATCCAGCTAATGGTGTGAGGCTCTCAGCTCACAAATCCTCTAATCTTAATCAGTGGGTGATTAATCTAAACTAAACAAGTTTAGTAGAGATACTCTGGTTCATATACAAGTTACGTAAAAAAAAAAAAATTTCAACCAGCAGAAGTGTATTCAATCCAGCAGAAGCATAAAGGGTTCAGCTGGTAACTTAAATACTATTCATTTATACAAATACTTCATGGTTTACAGCGGTTACAAGCTAAGTTCTCTAGTACACGCTTATGTTGTATATACAAAACCAGACTTGAGCAACCTAAGACCAACTGTCCAAACATCTAGACTATCAGCTCGTGTTTATTCGTCCTGCTGCTGATCCAGCGTCTAGGAAGTTATCTCTTGCTACCCGTGGTTGCTCCCCACTAGTTCTTTCTTCCTGTTGTCATGCACACATACAAAACAAAACAACAGCCGGATAAACTCCGGTGAGAATCATCTCAGTATAATCAACAGGTATAATAATAACAGTAGAATACACAACAGTTTATCAACTGTAAAACAAATGCAATGTAATGAAATGATTCTAGTTCCCTTCTTCGATCTCATACTTGATCCCATATCAGTTCGATGCCATCAAGATTCGTATCTGATCTTGACATGAATATTCATCTATCGAAACCATCTCCGGCTTCGAAAATCAGGCCAACTCAGTCCTGGGCATTAGAATCAATTCAATTCTCTTCAATATGCAAACTCATGCAAATATAAAAGATCCACTACCTGTGATGGATCGACACATACACAACTCAAGTTCTAAATCAAGAACAATAATCAAACATGTATGTGATTTCAGCGGAATACTCAAGAAATATCATTCCTGAGTAATCTAATCCTGACTCTTCTATCAGATTATACCTTTGTTCCTCTGTTTTCAAAATGCTTCAGTTAATGTTCTTACGCTCTGTTCCTCACTTCCTGAGATACTTGCAAATCAAAGTCTGATAGCTGTAGTCAAGATGTTCTCAGCATTTCGAATTCACTCTTATTTATAGACAACGATCTATGTGTTTCTGTAGCATTTCCAATGTATTCAATTCGAGTTCCACGTGTCATGCTGAGTATTCAAACAGGATATACTCCCACCGCTTCGAAAGTGGATAACGGTAAACAGATTCCTCAACTGCTGTTGATCTTCCTCAGTTGCTGTTCGAATATCATTCTCTTGTTCTTCAGTAGAGGCAACAACCAGCAGTAACAACCAGTCTCAACAAGAATTCAGTCGCAACACTTCGAAATTCCAAACAATGTCGTTATAATTAATCTCAACGACTTCGTAACGTGTTCTCAGCTTGTATTACTTCGATTAAAAGAAACCAGCAGCTGGTCGCTCTAATAATCCAACGACTGATTTCGCAACATTATTCGAAACGGCATCGTATCAAGATTTCCTGTTTTATAATCAAAACGGTGTCGCATTGTTCCCTCGACTGAGTAACCAGCAGATACAACAATCCATCGACTGATCACTAAGGCATACAAAACGACATCATAGCGAGATTCCTGTTTATAAGTCAAAATGATGTCGCATTGTCTCTCGGCTGGAACCATTCTCACCTCGACTGGTTTGCGTTTATTACCAAAACGACGACGTCGCACCTACGTCATCATCAACCAGCAGATACATCAATAACCAGCAGGTACATAAACCAGCAGATGCGTAAGGAACTCTTGCTGCTGATTCCTTTTGTAGTAACCAACACGTGGCGCTTTCTCATTGACCCTTGTACTCGCGCGTCTGCTTCCAGCTATAACCAATACTAACGCTTCAACTGAAACCAGCCGCGAGCTACAGTAACCTGCTGCTAATTTTATCAAATCGCTTCGCCTGGTTACTTCGTCTGGTTCTCACACTTAGCGCGATTTAACGATACACAGTTCCTTCATCACTCAACACTTCCAGAAGAAATCCGAGCTCATAATCAAACTTCATAAATTCTTAAATGTCGAAATGCTAAACTAATCATCTTCTTAATGATTCTGGGTATTACAAATGGACACACTCTCGCAAAGTGCCCATACTGCCCACAAACGTTGAACGATCCTTGCACCCCAGTGCACTGCGTCGAAGGGTGCCTGCCACCACAAAATCCACAATACTCCACCTTGGAGCCACTGCTGGTAGAACTACCAGTACCAGAAGAACTAGAACCTCCTTTATTCTTGAATTGGTGGCCATGAGGCCTAAACCTCCGGCGTCCCGACTGCTGAGCTAACTGCTGCTGCGGGGAAAGGCCGAGACGACTGAGATGACTTGGAAGGTTGCGCTCCCTGAACCACTGGACGACTACTCTGCGCCACCTGCGGCCTACGAGACCGACGGTTCCTCAAACCCTCCTCAATATCAATCGCACTATCCACAGCCTCTGCATAGCTCTTCGGTTTACTCGACAAAACCAAGGTATACAACTCCTCATTCAGCCCTTCAAGAAATTTAGTCCTCTTCGCTCTCTCTCTGCCAGCAACATGCGGCACATATGCAAGAAGGGAATAAAACCTACGGTCTTACTCCCTAGCAGACACGGAACCCTGCTCCAAGTTATCAAACTCACGCTCACGGGCGTTCATAGGACTCCGGGACATACTCCTGACGAAAATCAACACAGAAACTGTCCCATGAAATCCCCACTCCAGTCTCTTCCAAGGTCCTCGAAGCGCCTCTCCACCAACGCTCCGCACCTTTCCTCAGCTGGAAGGTAGCTAAGCTCAAATTCAGCTCATCATCGTACTGAACACGATTGAATAGACCCAGGATATGCTGCAACCAAGAGTCAGCATCCTCAATAGACTCATCCCCATTGAAAACCTGAGGACTCATACGCTGGAACCTTGCCATCACCAGTTTCATGCTATCCATGCGGGCTGCCAACTCGTCAACCTCTTCTTCCGTCCGACCATCGCGTCTAAGAGAAGGAAAACTACGCTGATCCTCGTTCTGAACTCCAGACTCTTCCTGAAACTGACCTCTACCTCTAGCCCTATGTCTAGGCGGCATCTAGGAAGGCACTAGATAGGATAAGATCACACAGAACAGATACAGCACAAAAAAATATATGCAGCACATAGATCACATAGTCATGCACAAGAAACACTCAACACTGTGCCTAGACTCAAGTATGATCGAACGAAATCGAGCTTATCCCAGCATAAGCTCTGATATCAAAAATGTCAGGCCTCGTGCACAACTCAGAGATAAACCACGCAAAACATAGCGACAAAAAAATATATGCAGCACATAGATCACATAGTCATGCACAAGAAACACTCAACACTGTGCCTAGACTCAAGTATGATCGAACGAAATCGAGCTTATCCCAGCATAAGCTCTGATATCAAAAATGTCAGGCCTCGTGCACAACTCAGAGATAAACCACGCAAAACATAGCGGAAGCAATAAAAAGTGGCTAAAATTTTTCGCTTGGCCTGACGGGTTAAAACAGATAATTTAAAATAACATAATACTTAAAATAATCCCAGTTTACATTTTGAAATACAACAGTACAACAATACAAATACTAGAAACAATACAACATCTGCCATCACTACAGCTGAATTAAAACTAAAGCACAGGGCATCCCCCGACTGACAGCACTAGTACATAATATGCTATACGCTAACTGTGACACTCTATCCACCACATGGGGCACCACCAGCTGGATCAAAGCCACGCCTAGCTGTGAATCCTGAAAAACCTGTACAACCAGTAGGCAACAACACACAGCCCCAAAGGGACCTCGGGGTCAAACCCCAGTACGGAGAGCAACAATACAGCAAACAAAAAGCAATAGATAAAATATGCAGATGCTATGCAGGAGATCGAAGTACAACCAAAAGCTGGAAACTGAGGGATCTCAAATCAGCACTCGACAGCTGGATAACAACAACTCAACAGCTGGAGCGAACAACTGAAAGACAGTAATCACAGAATGTATACTGAGTATATGGGAGCTACCCACTCGTCTCACGTATACTGCACCAGATGCAACAATAGCTCAACCTGCTGTTGCCCACTCATGAGGTCTGGGAGCTATCCACTCCGTCCATAGCGGCTAACAGTCCCAGTAGGGAGATGAGGGACGGGAGTTACCCGCACGCCTCCAGCTTTAAGGTATACGGGAGTTACCCGCTCGTCCTTAAACCCAGCATCCTGGTATGCTCAGATCGACTACAAGGCATAGCAAGCGAAACAGAGCCCAACGGCTGAATATGCGTGTATGCAAATGCGAGCTGCTGATATTATAAACATGCACAATAATAACAGCAAAGAGCATACACAACAAAGAATATAATTCTACGCTCAACCCATAGCTGTAACAAAGCTCAACATCCGTACCTTAACTTCTGAATTATACCTAGCACATGCAGATTGCCTCAATGGCAGTCCTAGAAACGCAGATCCACCACCTGCTAAGCCAATACAAACAATTGCTCAAGGTCTGCAACTCAGAACCGTAGCAGCTGGGAGCCACGACTCCACCAGTGCTAATTCTACCTTACTATCACCACAAAAAGCTCTAACAAAGCTTAAAGGCAGAATCTGTACTTACCCCAAAAAGCTAGATCGGATGCGAAATCCGACGCTTATGCTAACACACTAGAGAAGGGAGATGTCTCTGCGATCCTCTTCCAGCTCCTCCGCTGCCTACGGAAAGGGTATGAGACGAAACGCCTTAGCAATAGGAACGCTACCACTCTCGCTCTCGTCGGAGCTATCTACCGACGGCAATTGAAACGAAGAAGATTATTGTGAACAGTAACTGGGGTATCGCGACAAGATAAGGTTCACGGGAAATATTTCTAAGTGTCGGGGAAACAATAATTGAACGCAAGGACCAAGTCCTACTTATAGTCACAACTGACTAACTAGAAAACAGATCCATCGACAACTTCAGCTATCGCAACTGATATCTCAACCAACAGCTGAATCTCGCATCAGCTAAATCCCTACGTCGATACCACTCTCAACTAAATCAAACGACGTCGCAGAGGGACACGTCACCTGCTACCTACTGATGAACAACTAACCAACAGCTGATAGCTCACTCAACATCTGATCCCTTAGTCAGCAGTTGGATATGCGCACAACCCACAGTCGTAGCGCTACATCAAAACGCTATCGTTCCAACTAATCCAAACGAAGACGTACTAGCATCCACTACTGAAATCACGCTGCTACTCCAAATGCTTCATAGCACCTCCACTAGCACACAACATCTGAATGAAATTACTCTCGGCTGATGCAACACCTGATATCTACACACCACTTGATTCAACACTTAACCAATTCCGATGGCTACTCCAAGCACATCGACTCACAGCTGTTCCTATCCCGATCAACATCTGAACAACAGAAAGTCCGGGTCTCACAGGTTATCACTTTCTAGTGGCTACCTACAATCTCTGTACAGATATAGTTGCGGTAGGACCAGTTTTTAATAGGAGTACAGTTCTAAGGAGGATTGTTAATAATGTTCAGCACCGTATACAAGTTGAAGGTTTTTGCGATTTCTTTGTATATCATACATATCCAAGTTTTTCTTCAGCTTCTAGTTCCGAGAGTATATTATCTCTCAGAGTATCATCCCCGGAAGTGATTCCGGATTTTTCCAGTTCTAGTTCTACTTCTTCCTATTTAGAGAATCTGAATCCTTCAAGATCTAGTTCCTCCAGTGATTCTCGAATTCTTTTCACTACTGATGATCTTCATGAGATCCATTCTTACGATGATGTTCTTCCAGTTGTAGAGACACCTGATGCTCAGATTGCATTACCTACTGCTGGTGTCCCTTCAACAGCTTATACAGAAGTGGTTGCACAGCTCAGAGCTACAGTTGATGAGATTTCACTTGGACGAGCTCAAGGCCGCGCTTTTTAAGAAGATTTCAAGCCTTGAGACTGTGTTCCTTACTGCGTCTGACAATCAGGACAGAGTCATTTTTTCTCAAACCAATGTTCTCCGTAAGGAGATGCAAGCTCAATATGCTCTGTCTAAGGAATTGGATGCTATGCGTAAGGAGGTCCAAGATCAGAAAGCTGCTTTTACAAATGATTTGCTTGAATTCCGTGTGGAAGCACAGGAAAACTTCCAAACCCTCAGCTCTCACTTTTCTATAATCATTGCCTATATCAATCGGGGTTGTGATGACAAAAAGGGGGAAGGTTGCAGCAGCCGAGGTCCGCAGCCTCATGACAATCGAAACAGACCTGGAGATTGTGGAATAGGAAGAGGCAGTACGAGAGAACCACCAAGGAAGAGAGGAGGAAGTACTAGTTCGAGAGGTTCGATATTTGTTTGGAGAATGAAGTTGAGCAGATTTTGATACTTTCAGTTCTTTGTACAAATCTCTTGTACTTAGCAGATTTGAATATATATATATAGCACGACTTTGAGAAATTTATTTTGTTTCTTTTAAGTCGAAGGCTGCTAAGTTTTGTCATCACCAAAAAGAGGGGAAATGTTAAGATAAAATTTATAAGTTTTGGTTATAACGAAAACTAAGACTAAGAAATGAACTTAAGACTAAGATCTGGATCTTAGGTAATCGTGTTTTCGGGGAAGTAAGAATTTCAGATCTGGACGTCATGCTATCAGAATAGATAGATAAAAGCTTATCAGATTTGGGTATTCTGGTTATTTGCAGTTCTTGGGTTAAGAATTTCAGATCCGAGCAATCAGATGAGAACAGATCAGATCTGAAGGTATCACACCTTGTACAGAGGCTTCATTTTAGATCAGAGAGATTGGAACAGTATATAACGGGAAAATAGCTTATCAGATCAGATGAAAGCATTCAGATCAGGTTATATATCAGTTTCAGTTCAAAGGTTATTTTGTTAAGATTTTAGAAACGGATATTCAAGATCATAATAGGGTATTTCAGATATGAATAGAGATAAGAGCTGAAGTTACATGTAAAGAAATGAGAGATTTCATATTTGATCTTGGTATAGTTATTAGACTCAAAGAGTGTTTCAGATCTGAATATATGGCAAAAGAAAAGGAGGAGAGATCTCAGATCTAACAGTCATACAGTTGTGTTGAAGTTAAAGGGGGAAGATAAGCTTTTATATTGAGAGCATTTTTCAAGTCTCAATGCTGAAATAGATTTGAGCTTCGTATTTTAACATTTATACATTTCAAATAAATCAACGATCGAGATTTAATTGTATAAATCCTGTTAGACAAAGTGGATGAAACAGACTCAGTTCAGAGCTATTTGAAGAATACTTTGCAGAACGCAGAGTTGGTCTATTCGATGTTTACCTATTTTGGGTATTAAAGTCAAACAAGATCTAACAACTTTAGACAGACCTTTGCATAGAATTAATGGAGCATTTAATGCGTTGATACGATGAAGATATGCAAACAAGGTTTGTGTCTACTGGCTCATTTATGACCGTTGAGGATGGAGATGTATATATTGCTCAAGAAATTCTAACGGAAAAACAATAGTTGAATCTAAAGCTCTCTGGACAGTTCACGCTCTCGTAATCATTCTCTTAGTCGTTGGTTATTCAAAGTTCATTTTTCACAATATTTCGACATACCATCTTATACCATCTCAAAGAAAATTTCTTTAGTTCTTTATCAGATATAATCTTCGAGATATCTTCTGGTTTACATTTGTAAAGAAGTTTCACTGTATAGAAACTAGAAGAATTACATAACTCTTTTGGATCGCTTTCATTGTAATAACAGATTAGAGTCTATAACGAACTTGCTGTGTAAAGCAGTTCGAAAAATCATTTGATTGTAAATAGCAGTGTGATCTGCCTTGTATTTGGAGTTTCTAGGAGTTCACTGTGGGTGAGGCTCAAGTGATTGGGTGTCTACAGAAGCTGTACACATCAAACCTTCTAGTGGAACCTTCCTGAAAAGGAAGAAGGGGAGACGTAGGACTTAAGATCCGAATTTCCAGAAACAAATTCTTGACTCTATCTTTTACTTACTTTCATCGTATTTTATTAACTATTCAATGTTTAATCGGTTTCTTTCCACACATTATTTGTTAACTGAGAAAATAAATTTGCAATGAGAGCCTCAGATCTGGTCAATCAGATCTAAGTTAAGCGAGGCTTGTTAAAACAGTTATAAGGTTTCGAAAAATAAAAAATCGTAGGAGTTCATTCAACCCCCCCCCCCAACCCTTCTGAACTCCTAAGCTCATTTAAACTATATTTTAGATTCCATTGATACTATCATAGTCCGATTTCATCTAGGAAAACTTTGGGAAATTCATTTCCTACCTCTACTTCTGACAGCATGGGCCTCGCTTCATCCGCTACCGAATATACTAGCCAAAAACCTTGAAAACCCTTACTTACACAGCTCTGGGCCTTCAAAGATGAAATTAGACGAGGAACTATTCTACCTTGGGCAGCTTCAAATGAGAACTGACTCCCTTGGGGTGGTTTAACCTCTAAAAACCTTTGCTTAAAATCGATTGTCACTTTGTACTTGGTTAACCACTCCATACCCAAAATAAATTCAAGTTCGGGCATGGGTAATACAATCAAGTCAGCAGACACTAAATGCCCTTGTAGCCGAAGCTCCATGTTACGATATATTCTGTGGGTTAAAAGTTCTTCTCCTGAGGGTACGGTTACCCAATATCCTACTGATAAATGTTCAGTTTTATCATGCAACTTCTTAGTAAAAGACTCTGACATAAAAGAATTGTAGCTCCCGAATCATACAAGGCAATAGAAGAGTTTACAGAGATGATAATCTTACCTATGACAACAGTACTCTCTAGGTTCACCTGCTCTGCTGTCATCACATAGGCTCGGTCGGTTATGGGCTGCTTTGGTTGGGCACAGTTCTTGGCAAAGGCCTGAGGAACCACACCTATAGCATACATTCTGACCAACTCTACACTGACCAGCATGATTCTTGTTGCATTTCGGACAGACTAGCCTATTTCTATCCTAGATACTGAGTTGAGTGGTTGGGGCTGCTGTGGTTTTTGTCCCTGGGCCTTTGTTTCTTGGTCTTTTGACGCTTAGATGATCTTTGGTCTCTAACTTGGAAGACGTGGCGTCTCTACTGGCGCTCCGCTTCAATCTCCTTCCAGTCCTATTCAGCTAGGAGAGCCTTATCCACTACTGCCCTGTAGTATTTAGGCTCGGCAAACCTAACGTCATGCTTTAGCGTTGGTCTCAAGCCATCAACAAAATGGCAAAGTTTTTCCTAGCGTACCCGCCAATCAAGGGAACAAAGTAACAACCCCTTTCAAACTTGCGGATGTAATCCCGCACAGACATATTTCCTTGCTTCAGAGTTAGAAACTCTCTTCAACTCAGTTCGCACATCGGCTGCGAAGTACTGATCATAGAATGCCTTCTTGAACTCCTCCCACGTGAGTGTGTCCAAGTCTACATCAAGTTTTGCTCCCTCCCACCATATCATGGTGTCACCTCGTAATGAAAATGGTACATCTGGCTTATCCTGATCCATCAACTGCAGATAGTCAAATATGACCTCCAAAGACTTGATCAACTCTCCGCCACAAAAGGATCGGTTGTACCAGTGAACTCCTGGGGCCGTTGACGTCTATACCGTTCCTGAGGGTCCTCTAGTCTAGGCGTCCTACTAGATGATTGGCCTGTAATGCCTAGGAATTTTGTCTGTTTAGAATCTCATGTCTTAGTATTATTTCCTCATATTTTAATATTTAAATTAATTACGCCATTTTAATTATTGAAATTATTTTATGATAAGTATCTTTTTTAGAATTTTAGTACAGGGTCGGAATGGAGAGATGGAACACCGAAGTAAAGATGTGTTTTTACAAATTTATTTTGAGGCATTTCCCCAAGCTTTGGAAAATTTCTTAGTATGGAAATTTTTAAAATTCCATCTACTTAAAACAAATTTTCCCACTCATATTTTTACCGAAAAAAAAAAGATTTTATATCAGGAGGGAGATTGGATTTGGGATAGCTTTTCTCCTTTTTATCAGCTAAACAGCGTATCTAGTAGATTTTAAGAAATCTAAAACATCATATTATTCCCTAATTAAATGAGCGTCCCAGCCACACCATATACACACTCACACGTCTTTTCAGAAAATAAATACAGAGCCCTAGTTTGTTCCCTGTTAGCACCGCCTCCCTTCCTTTCGCCCCATACAGATTAGAGCCTTCTGCAGTGACAAGCGATAGCTTTCCCGATGCTCTCCATTGCTTCCAGCTTCGTGAAACCGGAAGTAAGTTCTACAATTCAAGGCAAATACAAAATCTCCTTTGACTGCACCTCTCGTTCATATTACTATTGTGTGCATGCTTTTGATTTCTATTGATTTTAAGATTTTTGAGTCTGATATGCGACGCGAAATCTCTTTTAAAACATGACTAGATTGCCTAGATGTTTAATTGTGAGAAAGGGTCGAGGGTTGTTGTCTATTGAGGCTAAGCTGAGCGATGGTGTGTTTAGAACAGGACCTAAGGCCTGTCGATGTCGAGGAAGAAGGTCCAGGGGTCGGTTATGAATTGGGCTTCTGTTCTGTTGAGCCATAAGCTGTTTATTGTAAACTGAGTTTCGTAATCTGTCTGTCCTATTTGAACCGTAGGTTGTTCTTGTAATCTGGGTTCGTAACCCTTTGTGCCAGAAGCTGCTTTTCCATTCTTGACTAAAATACTTTCGCTCTCTAGCCCTAAAATGTTTTCCTTCTCGAGTCCTAAACTGTTTCCTTTGGTCCTAAGCTGGTTTGATCGTCCTAAGCTGGTTTGACTGGCCTAAGATGGTTTGATCGTCCTAAGATGATTTGACCGTCCTAAGCTGGTTTAATTGTCCTAAGTTGGTTTGACCGTCCTACGGTGGTTCGATCGTCCTAAGCTGGTTCGACCGTCCCCTAAACTGAGTAAAGAACCCTAACTATTTTGGGTTGCGAGCTGATCTGCGTACCCTAGACGGATAGAGTGCTCTGAGCTGATTTCAATGCACGGTTGGATCAGAAGCCCCGAGCTGATCTAGGTGGATGAACTGATCTAGGTGCTCTAAACTGTTTGAGTGCTCTGAGCCAATTTTCAGTGAGTGATCCGGATCGAATCCCTAAGCTGACCAAGGTAGACGTGCAGAGTTGAGCAGTGCGAGATGATAGTGGGATGCGCGATCTGGCCACCTAAGAGGAGATGTTTAGATGTGAGCTGGAATGCGTAGTACGTACTGTCCAGATTACCGTTGTGAGAGAATTATTAGATAGAAATTAGCGATTTTATCAGATTGGAGTAATGATAAACCAATAGAGATCTTTCAGCTTGGTAAGCTAACAGTGAAGGAATCAACTTAGATGCGTGCTTGTCCAAGATTTTGTGCTAAGCTGATATACAAGATGTTCGGGTTTTCGTGTAGATTACTGGTTTGAATTATGGTTTTAAGCGCTGACTATCATATCTGATTGGTGATTTATCAGTAGAGATTGTATAGCTTAGGGAATTCGGGTTGAGAGGAATAGCTTTGTTGCCAGCTGGTCCGAGGTTTTGCGTGAGCTGGTTGAAGTAAACTCTTTCAGGTTCAACGAAGTTAGTGACATGCTGAGCTGGTCTTATGTACTTTAATGTACATCGATTTGAGTTAGAACCAAGTTGTAGTGGTGATCAACTAAGCTGAGATGTAGATATGAGCTGTACTGATGTAGTGTGAACATGTCCAGTGTGATCTAGTTCCAGCTTAGAAGTCTGCTGGTGGATTTTGATGTTAAACCAAGACCAGCTTTGGTGTGAGCTGGTTGGGCAGATTAGTTCCGAGCTGGACAACAAGTTTGAGTGTTGAGTTGGATTGTATCATGTGAAATGTTTAGCGGAAGTAGTGTTTTAACGATCAGCTTAGGAGTTTTGGTGTAAGCTGTTGATAACCTTCGGGTTTGACATAGATCAGATCGGACACAAGTTCATAAGAGTAGAAAAACTCTGAGCTGAACTGCTTCGTTGTGCTGGTTTGAGTTTTTACCGTGAGCTGGTTTTTGGGACACCAACTTAGAGGTGACTAGCTCTGGGATTTCCTGTGTAAGTGCGAGCTGGATCCAGCTTAGAGATGTGTGGGATGCTCCGAGCTGGTCTGTTTGGAGCGAGAACCGATTTTGTGTCTGCGTTCCTAAGATGGAACAGTGGAAAGGTATTAGCCGATCTGAACATTTTATACCAGACCGGGTCTGTGTGAGCAATCCATTCTCGGTGCTGCTTGGAATACCTGAGATGATCAGCTGAGTGGCGTGCTGGTTGATAGCAACGTACTCCTGAGCTGGTTTGTATATGCTAAAACTATGAGCCGGAGAGCGTGTATATAGTCTTGAACATTGACCAACACTTAGTTATTTTTAGAATATACATCTCCCTATCCTCTCCTGAGAGTTACCGATAGATTTTTTCAAAACCCTCGTTGTTACTGTTCACCCGACCTAGTGTTTTCCAGATTTCCGAAGATTGGCCGGTCAATTTTGAGTGAGGATACCTCGGTTGGAAACCCCTGGTCAAGGCCGATATTCTTGTACCTGTTTGGAGTCAGGAGGAGGTCGGGCGGAGGAATTGTTGTGGAGCTGCGTGAGCTAAGTTTGCCTATTTTCGGCCGAGTTGAGCTCCAGTTCAGGTAACCTTGTTCTGTGGATGTTAGTTTCTGTTCTTAGCGTTTTCCTTGAGCTGGATAGTGTTTTGTTTGTTAGACGTAGATGTTCTGAGCTACAAGGCTTTATGCCGTGAGCTGCACAAGCTTAAGCAGAGCTGAATTCTTAGATTAGAGCCTTCCTTGTGGTTTGTCGTAAGCTGCAAGCATTGAGATTTTGGCCGAGCAGAGCATGGAGTGTGTTTTGCTGTTAGCCATAAGGTGTGCTGAGGTACTTTGCCAAGATCTGCATAAGGTACGGATTGAGCTTATATTAACAGATTTGACATAAGCATGAGAATTTTTCTAGCGTCAACCGAACTGCTGTGCTGTGAGCTGAATCTGCTTAGCCGTGCTTTTTCTGATGATTTTCTTATCTGATTTTGTATGATTATTATGTGTTGTTTGTAAGCTGATACTGTCTTGCATACATGCATATCATTTTGAGCCGATTCTTTTTCGATACTTGATTTTATCCGATGATGGATAGTGCCAGCATGCTGATTTGAAAATAAAATGAGGGGTGTCAGTTGGCTCCTGTACCCTCGACTCACCGCTGCGAGATTTGTGTCTGCCCTGAGGTTCACTGTGTAGCTCCCACCCCTCAGTAAGCTGAATGGTACCAGTTGTGTTGATCTTTGAGACTTTGTGCTGCTGGTACTGCACGTGAGATGGCTGGCTAGCTCCCAAACTCTCACCTACGATGTGCCACTGAATTACTGATTTGATAATTCCCAGCCGAGTCTGTTGTGAACTATTTTTGACAGCCGACGAGTCATCGTTGTACCCTTCATGCATTGCACATCTTGAGATATTGCATGTCTTATTTGATTTCTGGTTTTATGAATGCTCTTCGTGCTGAGGCTTGACCTCGTTGTTTTTCCTTTTGGAGGCTGCTTTTGTCTGTGTTTGGCCTTTGTGGGTTCTTCACGTAAATAAACTGGAACGAGCGATTTGTCGGCTGGTAGAGCCCCTTTTTGAGTCCCAGTTATGTATAATAAATTGAGTCAGTTTACTAGGAGATGCCCTGTGCGAATGTTTGTATTGAAGATTTGTATCTGTGATGTATTTGCATACATTTATGGTATTTCTTGTTGTAGAGATTTTGAGTTAAAAATATTTACTTTATGTATGAATGTATTTTGAATTTTTTTTGTTTCGGCCGGGAGAAAATTTTAAATCCACTTTTTAAGCTTCCTTTTTATTTGCTTGTTTTGTGCGTCAATTTCATCTTTGAGAACATTGGCCCTGACATTTTGGTATCAGAGCTTAAATTGGGATAAGCTTAATTCTTTTTTATCACCCTTGAGTCTAGGCACAGAGTTTGAACTTTAGTTTGTACTTGACTCTGTGATTTCTATTGTGTTTTACCTTGTTAGTATTGGTTAGATGCCACCGAGAAGGAGAGGTAGAGCTGATAGGTAGGTAGTTGGGGAGTCTAAAGCCCCGGAGAGTGGCGAGGATGTTGCTCAGCCGAATGTACCTCTTCGTCATCGGGCTGGACAGACAGGGGTTGAGGTGGATAATTTGACTAGACAGATTGGTGAGATGGAGCTAGTGTTGGCTAGATTCCAGAGAATGAATCCCCCTATTTTTACTGAAGTCGAGGGTGGTTTGATGGCTGAGGGGTGGTTAGAACACATGGAGAAACTATTCGATACCCTGGATTATTCCGATGAGAAGAGATTGAAGTTGTCCGTCCTTTAGTTGAGAGAGCATGCTCAACATTGGTGTAAGGATGCTTCCATAGCCATGAGAGAGACCGGAGTCTTAGTTACTTGGGAGAGCTTCCGTGCCACTTTTTCTCGAGAGTATACCCCAGAATCGTATTACAACAATAGAGAGAGAATTTGATAATTTGGTGCAAGGAAATCTGAAGACAACGGAGTATGCTAGACAGTTTTTCTCTCTTCTTTCGTATGTACCCCATGTTTCTAACCAAGAGAGGACGAATCGGAACGGATTTTCGAGAGGTTTAAGACCAGATTTATTCCAGTTGGTGCTAGCTGGTTCTCATTTCGACTTATGTTGAGGCGGTGGATAGGGCGGTAGACATAGAGGAGATTCTCTTGGAGGCACAGACTTGCAGCGACAGCTGGACGAGGTTTCCATCCTGTACCTGAAGGAATGTACTCATTTCAACCTCCTCAGACGTCTCAGCAGTCAAGTCACCAAAGGTTCAAGCCTAGAGGGAAACAGTTTAAGAGACGATCGAGTTCGAGTTCTTCTGGTTCAGATAGCTCTGGAGGAAGTGGTTCTAGAGCGGTAGTGTGTGGTCCGTGCGGAGGTAAGCATTTGACTTCTCAGTGTCGTGGAGTTCAGGGTATTTGCTATAAGTGCGGGTGGTTCATCGCAGCGGCCGCATCCCCCTGCCCCGTTCCAACGATCAGGATTCCAAACATGGGAAGCGTCTAGACTCGGAGGATCTTCTAGACCTCAGCAAGCTCAGGTGAATGCCTTGACTCAGGAGCAAGCTGACGATATGCCCGGAGGAGTTATTGCAGGTACTTGTTTTATCTTTGATTTTCCTGCCCGAGTTTTGTTTGATACTGGAGCATCACACTCTTTTATATCTGATATGTTTGTATATGAGTGTAGGTTGAGTTATACCCCATTGTGTGATTTTGTATCTGTTTCTACCCCTGACGTTGTAAGTTTGTTGTCCCGAGAGGTAGTGTTGGATTGCGTAGTTAGTTTTGGTAAGAATGTGCTGGTGACAAGATTGATTTCATTGGAGATTAGAGATTTTTACTGTATCTTGGGTATGGATGTGTTGTCCGGTTATAGAGTTACAGTTGATTGTTTCCATGGTGTGGTGATGTTTAGACCTAAATCTGGTGAGAAGTGGGATTTTTACTGTGCAGATTCGTGGTCTAAAATTCCACTGGTGTCAGTCATTGAGAGGTTTAGTCTGTTATCATTGGAGAACTCAGGGTTCATGATTTATGCACTGGATGTAACCTCTGAACCGCGAATGGAATTGGGTGGTATCCTGATTGTCCGAGAGTTTTCCCATATGTTTTTTCGGATGAGATTCCTGGTTTTCCTCCTAGAAGGGAGATTGATATTAGCATTGAGTTGTTGCCAGGGACTGCCCCAATTTTTAGAGCTCCATATTGGTTGGCGCCAGCTGAACTGAGGGAACTTAACGACCAGTTGCGTGAACTTTTAGACAAGGGTTTCATTAGGCCGAATATGTCGCCTTGGGGAGCTGATAGATCTATGAGAATGTGTATTGACTTTCGGCAGCTGATCAAAGCGATAGTAAAGAATAAGTACCCAATACCAAGGATTGACGATCTGTTTGATCAGTTGCAGGGATCATCAGTGTACTCCAAGATTGATCTACGATCTGGGTATCATCAGTTGCGAATTAGATAAGCGGATGTAGCGAAGACAATGTTTCGAACTAGATATGGGCATTATGAATTCCTGTGATGCCGTTAGATTGGATAATGTCCCTGTTGTCTTCATGAATCTGATGAACCGCGTATTTAGTGAGTATATTGATTGCTTTGTGATTTTTTTCATCGATGATATTGTTTTTTACTCGAGGAACAAAAGAGAGCATAAGGAGCATTTGAGATTAGTGTTGCAGACACTGAGAGACTCGCGCAGCTGTATACAAAGTTTATAAAGTGTGAATTTTGGTTGGATAGGGTGATTTTTTTGGGTCATGTCATTTCTTAAAAAGGTATTTCGGTGGACCATATTAAGGTTGAGGCAGTTCTTAACAGTTAGTGACCTAGGAATGTTTCTGAGATCCACATTTTCTTGGGTTTGGTTGGCTATTATAGACGCTTCATCGAGGGTTTTCTTCAATATCCAGGCCGATGACGTAGTTGAACCAGAAAGATAGGAGGTTTACCTGGACAGATGAGTGCGAGTCTAGTTTTCTTTTGCTCAAGGAGAAGTTGACTACTGCTCCTGTGTTGTCTCTACCTTCGGGTTCTGGTGGTTTTGTAGTGTGCTCTGATACTTCTCTGAGTGGTTTGGGTTCTGTGTTGATGCAGAACGGTGAGTGATAGCTTATGCGTCTCGACAGTTGAAACCCCACGAGACCAGATACCCCGTTCATGATTTGGAGTTGGCGGCATTGTTTTTGCCTTGAAGATTTGGCGCCACTATCTGTATGGTGAGCAATTTGTGGTGAACACCGACCAAAAAATCTTGAAGTATATCTTCACTCAATCCTATTTGAACATGAGGCAGCATCGTTGGATGGATTTACTCAAGGATTTTGATTGACAGGCTTTCTAAGTCATCCCACTTCATTTTTAATGATGTAAGGTGTTCTATTAATAAAATGGTGAGACTATACATCGATCATGTGGTTAGATTGCATGGAGTGCCGATATTGATAGTATCTGATAGAGATCCTAAATTTACTTCCAGGTTCTGTAAGAGCTTGCAGGCAGCGATGGGGTCAATATTTTCTATGAGTACTGCGTATCACCTTCAGACAGATGGCCAATCCGAGAGAACTATACAGACTTTGGAGGATATGATGCGAGCGATAGTGATGGATTTCAGTGGTGTTTGGTAGGATTCCTTATCTCTGGTATAGTTTTCGTATAATAACAGCTACCAAGTGACTACCGGGATGGCAACATTCGAAGCCTTGTACGACAGGAAGTGCAGGTGACTGATTTGTTGGGATGAAGTTGGAGAAAAACAGATGTCTACCCCTGAGTTTGTGCAGCATATGAAGAATCAGACTAATTTGGAGTAGAATGAAGGCTGCACAAGATCGTCAAGCCAGCTATGCTAACAGGAGGCGTGTAGGCCTTTAGAGTTTCAAGTTGGCGATCGAGTGTTTTTGCGAGTTTCTCCATTCAAGAGCGTGATGAGATTTAGGCTCAAGGCTAAGTTAGCTCGTATATTCATTGGACCATTTGAGGTTATCGAAAGGATTGGATCTTTGGTGTATCATTTGCAGTTTTCATCTGAGTTAGCAGCGATGCATGACGTGTTTCAGGTGTCAATGTTGAGGAAATATGAGCCGGATCCTTCCGACGTATTATGAATCGATGAATTTGAGCTAGATATGACTTTGAGCTATGTTGAGTACCCAGTACAGATTCTGGATAGGATGAGAAACAGTTGAGAAATAATTCCATTCCTTTGGTGATGGTTCAGTGGAGCAAGCATGGCAGAGAAGAGGCTACCTGGGAGGTGTAAGATAAGATGAGACAGGAGTGGCCTCATCTATTTGACAATGCACTGTATTGACTCAGGTAATCTTATGCTTGCTGACTAATGTATTGAATTATCTTGAATTCTTTGTGAGTAGATTATTGGAGAGCATTAAAGAATGCTGGTTTGTGGAATATTTTGGTTTTGGATGGTTTTCTGATATTCTTTCAATCCTGGCTTGATTTCGAGGACGAAATACTCTTTCTAGTTGGGAATAATGTGAGGACTGGGAGTTATCAGATAGCAATTAGCGAGTTTATCAGATCGGAGTAATGATAAACCAATAGAGATCTTTCAGCTTGATAAGCTAATGGTGAAGGGAACAGCTTAGATGCGTGCTGGTCCATGATCTCGTGCTAAGCTGATATACAAGGTGTTCGGGTTTCCATGCAGATTATCACTTGTTTGATGTATGGTTTTAAGCACTGACTACCATATATGGTTGGTGATTTATCAGTAGAGATTATACATCATAGGGATTTTGGGTTTAGAGGAATCAGCTTTGCTGCCTGCTGGTCTGAGGTTTTGCGCGAGCTGGTTGAAGTAAACTCTTTCAGGTTCTGTGAAGTAAGCGATGGGCTGAGCTGGTCTTACTTACTTTACTGTACATCAATTTGAGTTAGAACCAAGATAAGTTGTACTGATGTAGTGTGAACAGTTTCAGTGCGATCTGGTTCCAGCTTAGAGGTCTGCTGGTGGATTTTGATGTTAAAACGAGACCAGATTTGGTGTGAACTGGTTGGGCAGATTAGTTCCGAGCTGGACAACAAGTTTGAGCATTGAGCTGGATTGTATCCTATGATTTGTTTAGCGGAAGCAGTGTTTTAGCGATCAGCTTAGGAGTTTTGGTGTAAACTATTGATAACCTTCGGGTTTGGCATAGTTCAGATTGTACACGAGCTGATCTGAGTAGAACAACTCAGAGATGAACTGCTTCATTGTGCTGGTTTGAGTTTCTGCTGAGAGCTGGTTTTTGGGACACCATCTTAGAGGTGCTAAGCTCTCGGATTTGCTACGTAAGTACGAGCTGGATCCAGCTTAGAGATGTGCTGGATGCTCCGAGCTGGTATGTTTGGAGCGAGAATTGATTTTGTGTCTACGTGCCTAAGCTGGAATAGTGGAGAGGTATGAGCTGATCTGAACACTGTAGACTAGATCGAGTCTGTGTGAGCAATTCAGTCTGGGTGCGTGCTGCTTGGAGTACCTGAGCTGATCAGCTGAGTGGTGTGCTGGTTGATAGCATCATACTCCTGAGCTGGTTGGTATATGCTAAAACTCTGGAGAGCGTGTATATAAGTCTTGATCATTGACCATCACTTATTTGTTTATAGAATATACATCTTCTTATCCTCTTCTGAGAGTTACCGATAAATATTTTCCAGACCCTCGTGGTTACTGATCACCCGACCAAGTGTTTTTCAGATTTCCGGAGATTCGTCGGTCAGTTTGGAGTCAGGAAGAGGCCAGACGGAGGAATCGTTGAGGATCTGCGTGAGCTAGGTTTCGTGATTTTCGGCCAAGTTGAGCATAGGTTGAGGTAACCTTGTTCTGCTGGTGTTAGTTTCTGTTCTTAGCATTTTCCTTGAGCTGGATAGTTCTTTGTTGGTTAGATGTAGTTGTTCTGAGCTACGAGGCTTTAAACCGTGAGATGCATAAGTTTAAGCAGAGCTGACTTCTTAGGTATCTTGGAAGGTTAGAGCCTTCCTTGTGGTTTGCTGTAAGCTGCTGTGATGGTCCCTGTTTTTCGAAGGAACTTAGCAGCCGCTGTTTAAAATGAGCGTTTAAAATTTTGCGCTGCTAATACAGAGCTGCAATAGCTCTATGTTCTTGAACAACTAAAGAATTAAAAACTCACCAGGAGAGCACCGGAGACAGATCTGGTATGATTTAAAAATCATGCGGAAAATACCAGAACTGAATCCTATGTTTTAAAACAACTCAAACAGATTTATGTACAACATAAATCTGTTCGAGACTTGCTGTGCTTGTGTGCTGAATTGTATGAGTGTGCTAAGATAAATATGCTTATGCTGAATGAATAACAGAATACAATACACAACGATTTGTTTATGGAAGTTCGGACCTCAATGTCCTACATCTCCCCTTATTCCACCTCGGAAGGATCCACTAGAAGATTTGATCTTACAACTCGTGTACAGACCCAATCCCACAACCAGCAGCTGTGAGAACTCCTAGACTCCACAAATTCACACCAGCCGCAACTGTGTGACTAACTACATACACATGAGTTTAACGTCATCGTGCTTGGACGGGACTGTTTGAAACGTTTTGAGATTCATTCACCAAAGGATGTGAATGAATCTCTGTGTGTGAGATTGTTACAATGAATCTCTCAACTCTCTGTTTCTCACACACTAGGGAAATGCCCTACACAAGCTAATTAAAACTCAGCAATCGACTCTCGTGAAAGCTCCTCTCTAATGGCGGTCGATTGCTTCGTCTTTCTTTTCATTTTCCCTCTGTTGGTGCACTGTGTAATCAATGTATTTCTGCAACAGTGCTGTAGTCGCACCAACATCGTCAACCTTCTTCAATGGCGTTGCCTTCGCATATATCGCCTCTGTTTGAAATATGGCCGTTAGATAGATTCCAAAACTGTTCTACGACTCTATTTCGGCCATTGATTCTTTCCATCTTGAGCGTTGATTGCTTGCAACGGTTGAATATTCTTCAACAGATTGTTCAACAGCTGTTCGCTCAGCTGTTGTTTATTCTTTGTCACAACACTTCGCGCAACAGCCGTTTCTTTGTCGACTGGATACTTTGCGCTACTGCTGGAGCTTCAAATACTGCGACTGGATATCTTGCGTCTGGATTGTAACTTTCCACTAAGTCTGCTTTCTTGCGACTGAATTCCATGTCGACTGGATACGCAAAGCTTGCGACTGGATGCATAGCAACAGCTGGTTCATTGAAGCTCTCGACTGGATGTGTTGTTGCTTGCGTCTGGTTGTCCAGCTGGTTAGATCAAACGCTTGCGACTGGTTGTCCATCTGGTTAGATCAAACGCTTGCGACTGGTTATCAACGCAAAGAGCATCTGCTGAATCTTTTGCGCAAGGGCAAAACGCTGTCGTATCAACTTATGTAAACGACATCGTTTTGCTATCGCTATCTCCAAATATCATCTGCTGGTGAACAGTAGCTTGCGACTGGATTTCCTCCTCTACGACGTCACTTCTCTCTTGCGTCTGGATGTACAAGCTACCTGCTGGTATCTTGCGACTGCTGGACTCAAACCATCTGCTGATTATGATGACGTCACCGATGATGTCATCAACGCTAAACCATCTGCTGATTCTTTAGCATGACATCGCTTCATCTCTTTCACTTCTCTTCTCATCTGCTGATTACTTCCTGCTGATCACTGTAGCTTCCTGCTGAATGATGACGTCACTGCTGATATCATCTACGCTTAGCGCTCCAGTTGATCTTTATCGTTCTAGCTCCAGCTTGCGATTCTTCTTGGCTTCTTGAATAGCGACTGTCAATAGATTCATCAACAGTACTTATAATCGTGACTGCTAACAGATTCGTCAACAGTAACTTGCGCCTGGAATCTTCTTCTTCGATCTATTTCTCCAGCAGACTTCTCAATACATGTACCAGCTGGTTCACTTCGCTATTTAGCGCTTGCAGCTGGTTGTCATCGTTCCAGCTGGTTTACTATGCTCCATCTGGTTCAACTTGGCATCCGCCTGATTACGAACAACTGATTCAACTTTGACGCCTCCATTGCTAATCCAACTGCCGTCTAAATGAATGCACCAAACCAACTGTTGAACTTTAACTTGAACCATCGGCTGGACAGATTCTGCTACTGTTCATCATCTTCTTCGATCCTAAAACCTGTACACTTAAGTGGAATTGTTAGAAACACAATAACAGGTTTTGTGTAATTCAAAACTTAATACGAATAAACACATGCGGAAGCTATCAAAAAGTGGGTAAAATTTTCGCTTTTAGGCCCGACGGTTTAAAACGATATAAGTTAAAATAATGCGATACTCAAAATAAGATCCCAGTTTAAAACCAACAAGGCG
>KV014858.1:194444-205994 GCA_001598015.1 Dorcoceras hygrometricum
TTAGAGGGTGGTGAAATCGTTAAAATAGTGGGAGGGTAATTCATAAAACTTAACGACCATGTTTTATGTCTTAGCGTTTATTTTATATATAGTGAGTAATGCATGTCTGTTTTCTTTTCAGTATTACTTCTTATAAAATGGTTTCGATGAAAAACCCGCTCGCTACTATACTGGATAGCAACAGGTTCACCGGTCTGAACTACCAAGACTGGCTCCGGAACCTCAATCTTGTATTGGTTTCGGAGAAGCTCCTCTATACGATAGAGAAGTCCCCTGCGGAGGAAACCCCTGCCGATATCAGCCCTGAGGAGCTTATCACGCTTAACCAATGGCGGGATGACGAGGTTAAAGCTCGATGCTATGTGATGGCATCGATGTCCAATGAAATGCAACGGCGCTTTGAGAAGACAAAGTATGCCTCTGCCATACTCTTTCATCTAAAGGAACTGTACGGGGAGAACTCTCGACATGAGAGGTTCACGGCTGTCAAGGATCTTATGACAAGCCGCATGCGAGATGGGACTTTGGTCCACGAGCATGGGGTTCGTATGATTGGGCTCGTTGAAAAGCTGTCGGGCCTTGATATCGCGCTTCCACACGAGCTGTCTGTGGATGTACTTCTCCTCTCACTGCCTGCTGCATTTGACCCCTTTGTGGTCAACTTCAACATGAACAAGCTGGAAGCCACCCTTGAAGAGGTGGTTAACATGCTTGTAGTGTTTGAGGGTACTATATTTATCCCTTATTTGTCATGGTAAATTTAAATGTAAAATTACTAGATTTAGTGGGAGGACATCCGAAGACGGTGGAGATGACAATCAAGATATTGAAGACCGAAGATCTGTAAAACCAGAAAGCTTTGTAATAGGATTGCATTGCATATTGCATTACCCCTAGGATTGGACCCAGATCCATGACTGGCAACCACGGACCGCATAGCTCTCGCGATCGATCATCCCAATATTTATTTATATATGTTGATATATAGATTAATTGAATCCGCATATTGCATGTTTCAAATTAGATTTAAATATGAATGAGACCAAAATTTTTCAAAAATAAAATCCCTCGTTTTAAATTTGATTTAAAACTTATATCAATATAAAACGTTTATTCGATAAACTAAAGGGTATTTAAAATTGTTTAAATTTCCCTACCTTCCATCAACAATGGGTGTACGTCGATGCTACCCGTATACATGGCCCGACTCATATTATTGAGGGGGTCATGTATGCCGGAAAGCTGTCCACGCCATTGACACTCGTTGTGAGTTCGGTTGGAACTCCCTTTAACGTTGGCTCATATTATTGAGGACGTTAAGGGGACCGTCCTTCACAACTCAACATTGATGGGTCAATCTTGACACGTGATAGTAAACGGCGTCATATTATTGGACCCTTACTGGACGTGAGGTGAATACATGGAGGTTGCACCGGTTGCAATCGGAAACTACCTTTCTGGGATCATGGATGGTTGATATTATTCGGGTCCATGGTCGATTGATTGGGCTCCGTGTACCCACTAAAGAAACCTGGTTTCTCGATTTCATTAGAGGGTGGTGAAATCGTTAAAATAGTGGGAGGGTAATTCATAAAACTTAACGACCATGTTTTATGTCTTAGCGTTTATTTTATATATAGTGAGTAATGCATGTCTGTTTTCTTTTCAGTATTACTTCTTATAAAATGGTTTCGATGAAAAACCCGCTCGCTACTATACTGGATAGCAACAGGTTCACCGGTCTGAACTACCAAGACTGGCTCCGGAACCTCAATCTTGTATTGCCGCATGCGAGATGGGACTTTGGTCCACGAGCATGGGGTTCGTATGATTGGGCTCGTTG
This sequence comes from Dorcoceras hygrometricum, assembly GCA_001598015.1. Lineage (NCBI taxonomy): Eukaryota > Viridiplantae > Streptophyta > Magnoliopsida > Lamiales > Gesneriaceae > Dorcoceras > Dorcoceras hygrometricum. The sequence goes on from KV014858.1 coordinate 196,288, forward strand.
AAAAGCTGTCGGGCCTTGATATCGCGCTTCCACACGAGCTGTCTGTGGATGTACTTCTCCTCTCACTGCCTGCTGCATTTGACCCCTTTGTGGTCAACTTCAACATGAACAAGCTGGAAGCCACCCTTGAAGAGGTGGTTAACATGCTTGTAGTGTTTGAGGGTACTATAAAGAAGGACAAACCCGTCCTCCTTCTGGGTTCTTCTTCCTCTGCGAAGAAGGGGCCCAGACGCAAGGGCAAGAAGCGTTCTGCTCCTGCGAAGGAGGAAAAGTCTGCCAAGAAGCCAAAGGCAAAGGCTTCTAAGCCAAACAAGAGCGAGGACGTTTGCCACCATTGCCACAAGGCTGGGCATTGGAGGAGGAACTGCAAGGAGTACCTCGAGCAGTAATCCACTTTGTAATCTTCCGTTGTATTTGCTTATTTTTGTGCGGCAAATTTGATCTTTGAGAACACCGGGCCTATCAATAATAAATGTACCCTGCGACTTGAGCTGATCAGCGCGAGCTGATCTTCGAATTCAGACTTGAGGGCAGCTGGGTTAGAGACCCGTACAACGTTCAGGTTTGAGTCTTAGGAGCAGCGCATCCTCATGAAAGAAAATATAAAATGATGAGTATAAGAATTTTATGTTCTTTGAGCAGCCTTGAGACCTTTTAAACATGCTGCAGTTTTTACGTAATTTTGAGGAAAAGAAAAAGTTTACTTTTGAGGCTTGAGGTTTGGGTTTTGAGTTTGAGGCAGAAATTTTAGCAAGAGAGAAAATAATTTCGAATGATGTGACTTTATTGTGGTTGTTCTATGACGTATATGGGAACGAGAGAAGTTTCGTTCAGCCATATCAAATGACGGGTTCATCCATGCCAAACTGACGCATAACGGACTTCGGATAAGCACCGGAGTGACTTACATATGACGGGTATGGATTCCAGATAAGCACTGGGATGCCATACCAGCCTAGTACTATGGTTTTTATTTTAACTTGATCAAGCGGCGTGAGGTTGAGGAACCACAGTCGAGAAACGAAATTCACTAGAAAAGCTTTTATTTATGAGTTTATTTCCTATGCATGAATTTAAGGAAAAATGTTTTGAGCTGATATTTCTTATGTATTTAAAGTTTGAAAAAATTATTTGAGTACAATTATGTTAATGAATGTGCATGTATTACTTAGTACCTTCTATTATCCATTTTTCACTTGTTGAGCCACTAGGCTCACTATGTTTGATTGGTGCAGATGACGCGGTGATGGAGGCTGAGGGGTAGGACCTTTGAGGGGATGGCAGTTCAGTTGGCACATCACAGCGACATGCGTTTTTCGCTAGTTCAAGATGAGAGAAAGAAACATTTTATTTTTATTTAGGTTTTCAGAATGGTGTTTTGTGAAAAAAAAACTCTTTTTTTATTAGTTGAATTTTTGTGGCACAGTTTAAATGATTTAAGCTGAAATGATTTCATTGGTTTTATTCAACTTTGTTTTAAATTCCTTGGTATTTTATGTTATCGAGTCTATTAAAGCTTTCGAGTTTACATTACGAAAAAAAAAATTTCCTCATTTAGTTTACTATAGAAAGAAAATTAATTGAGGATGTTTCAAGCTGGTATCAGAGCAAGGTCCTGGTTTGGGTTGTGCCTACAGCTGGCTGCAGTAAGCTAAAGGAATCACGCCTCGAAGTCTGTAAGTCTCCATGCTTAAACTGCCTTAGATGTTAGTTTCATACAATATGACTTGATTCTTATTGATATTTTGAGGTAGTACATTTATGCCATGAGATTTATATATGTATATCATCCTAGTAGAGGCATGTCGATTTTAAGTAGCGAGAAATTGGTTGTTATACCCTTAGATGCCTCCCAGACGCTAGATCACTCCACCATCGCACCACTTCTGTGTTTCACTGAGCAGGTTTTGGTGGGTGTAGCACAAATCTTGAGGGAAATGCTGGACCATCACAGGCAGGAAGGACGGAGTTTCCTTACGAGAAGTTTAGGAAGTTAAGACCCCCTGAGTTCACAAGATCCATTGATCTATTCGCTACTGACAAGTGGTCAGATCTGTAGAGACCATCTTCAGATATATGGGACTGGTGGATGTGGCCAGAGTTAACTGTGTTGTCTTCCTGCTGAAGGAGGATGTTGAACTATGGTGGGAATGATCAGAGAAGGCTGTAGACATGGAGACTCCGGACTTGTGAGGACTAGAAATCTGTTAAGTAAGATTTAATGGTTAATACGATTTTTTGAATTAAGATTTGTCACAAAAATCGTGATTTCTGGGTGCTCAGATTTAGACGTAGAGTGATCACTGTGAGAAATTGGTGATCGAGTGAGATCTGCGTCGAATTTGGGGTTCAGTAGTTGCATTTTCCTATCGGGAAGTGATTCCAGTGGTAATTCAGATTTGAGGTTCATCGGTGGGAGAAGATAGGCCAGCAGCGTTCTTGCACAGGGTTTTGCGGGCATTCAGATGTTGGTATTCAGCAGTTGCGTGATCAGATGTCAACTCTAGTCAACGCAGATGTGAGAGTGTAGCGAGAGGCAGTTGTTCGCGTTAGCACGCAGGTGCAAGAAGATGCCACGTGTTGGTCAACACGTCTGAGTTGACCACTGGTTGTTAACGCTATTCAGATGTTGCTAGCGAGAGATCTGTTTCAACTGTGGAAGCTCTGCTACGTCGTTTTGATTAGTTGGTGCGACGTCGTTTGCTGTATGAGTTAGTAGCGCGTTTTGATGTCTGAACTGTATCAACAGAACCAGCAGAGGGAGAACATTGGAATCAGCTTTGAGAGGACTTTTGCCTTAGCTTAAGCATAGATCTGAATTTTTAGTACAGTAGCTTTAACTCGAGGATTATATACCAAGTGCTGCTCAACACTTAGCATATTTTGAACCCGACAGTTCTTATCGTCTTCTCCAGTGAAACCCTCGATAATTACTGTTCATTCTAACACTTCTCCGGTAGATTGCCGTTGATTTAGGTTGTTGTTTGGAGAAAAACAGGTGGCTCTGAGCTCGTAGTGCTTAGGCCTATCGATTGATACCAGTTAGGAAGCCTGATTCGACATTATAGGTGAAGCTCAAAGAGTCTGTTGTTCGAAGATTTTCGAGAGATCTGACCTGAGCGTTCTTTGGTTCTTCTGGATTTTTGAGGTAGTTCCTGCTGTGGTTGGGGAGACCAGCGAGGAAGCCAATTGAGAAAATTGAAGTTGCCGTGCCTGAGTAAGATCCGTTGAGGTAGAATTTTAGGGCAGAGGTACGAATGAGCTTTTGTTAACAGCTTTGAGTATAAGCGTGTTAGTATTTTGAGGAATGATATATGTCTGTGAATTTTGTGTTTACGTGAACAACTTGATTGAATTTATATGCTCTTTTTACGTTATTTATGCATGTTGAAATAAGATTTAAATTTCTTGGCATTCATGCATACATATTGAGCCTATGATCGATTGAGAACCTGAGATAGAGCCACGTTGTGACCGGCAGACAGATGTGTCGTGTCTGAAAGGTCCAATGCTATCATCGGAGTGTTGACCGACTGATTAGTTGTGTCTGAAGACCACAGAGCTGTGATGGCTGACGGGCCTGAAGATCACGGACCGATGATTTCCCCGGTTGATACACTGTGCGGGTATAGAGGCTCGAAAGAGATTATTGCCAGCTGATTAGCAGGCCTTGATGACCGATTTTCCTTGACAGCCGCATGCATTCATGACTTAGAATACTGCATGTTTATGATTTGCTGTTATATTAGTGCTCTTCTTACTGAGGTTTGACCTCGTATTCTTTTTCCTGCTTTTGTGTTGTTTGGGTCTGTGTTGCCCACTTGCAGGATCTTCAAGTAACCAAGCTGGACAGACTGGAACTTCAGCTGGTTGATCCCCATTTCCTTGAGTCCTAGTTATTATGTTATGTGTTGATCCAGGGAATGCCCTGAGGTTATATGTATTTGGGGGATCGTTGTTGTATTGTATTTGTTACCTGTTGTGATTTAGATGATCCCCATTTCCTTGAGTCCTAGTTATTATGTTATGTGTTGATCCAGGGAATGCCCTGAGGTTATATGTATTTGGGGGATCGTTGTTGTATTGTATTTGTTACCTGTTGTGATTTAGATTTTGAGTCAAATCTTATTTTGATTATGAATAGTTTGAGTGGATGTTTTATTGGATCAGGCCCTAAATTATTCGAAATTTTTTTAAGCCCTATTTTATGCTTCCGCTATTATGTGCATATTTAAGATGTTAATCCTTGTTGATTAGCACGGGGCCTGACAGGAGTGGCGGATTCAAGCAGCTCTTCTACGAAAAGCACTTTACCCCTAACATACAGGCCAAGCTGAAGAGGGAGTTCAGGAATCTCTGACAGGGAGACATGTACTGATGGCGAATCCGACAGACTATGCCACGTTGAAGAGGGACTTCAGGTCAGAGCAAACACTGAAGGACATACGAATGGAGGCGTAGAGGAGGCCATTTCAACCTCAGCCTCACCAGCAAACACAAGCGAAGAGGCCATTTTCACGACCGCAGGATCAACAGCAAGTCCATGGTTAGTATAGTTCCGTTTGAGAAGCTACTCCTTTTATGCGTGTTGGTAATGCTCGTAACTATCAGAAGCATCGAGGCTAGCGAAGGCTGCTACAGCTGGAAAGCCCCAGAACCAGCAAGCTCCAAAGCCTGGGATTCTAGTAGAGAAGCCCACTTGCACAAACTACGAACGCCAGCATTCCGTGAAGTGCCTGAAGGGAGCCGGAGTCTGTTACAAATGCAAGAAGCCAGGACACGTGTCTTTCCAATGCCCCCAGGTGAAGCAGCCTGCTACAGGGAGAGTTTACGTGATGCAGGCAGAGGAGGCCGATCCAGACATTATTCTAATCACAGGTAACCTCTCGCCTTACCTTTTGAATTTGAAGGAATCGAGATAGTAGACCCGTGCTTAGTGGTTAGGATCTGGGCATGATTTGCGAACAGTATGATTAGTGTCTTATGCATGTGTGATATGTCGCAGGTAGAGTAGTTGTATTGGAGTAGCACAAAAGCCTTAGTCGATTCAGATGCAACACATTCCTCTATTTCGGAGAATTTTGTACGTCAGATGGACATTTCTCAGAAGAGATTTTCGGAGCAATTACTAGTGACTATCCCATCAGGAGAGGAGTTATGTGCAACAAAAATTGTTAGGAACCTTGAGATGGTGCTGCAGGAATGCATAGTATTCGTAGATTAATCATATTCCCGATGCCGGAGTTTGACATCAATCTCGAGACTGACTGGTTGTCTGGATAATAGGAAATAATAGACTTCCAAGATAGGATAATACAACTTAATCCCCTGGAGGCGAGACATTTGTTTTCACGGCAGCACGATGCACAAGGAAGCCTTGACTCATATCGTTATAGGCGAGGAAGCTTATTGAGGATGGATTCTCGTCATTCCTAGCCAGTATTACGACGAGCACCATACCGGACGGCCCTTCGCTGTCAAAAGTGGATGTAGTGCGAGAATAAGCAAACATTTTCCCCGAGGACATTGCTGGAGTTCCACCAGAGCGAGAGGTGGAATTTTCTATTGAACTGTTTCCAGGAACTATGCCGATCTCTAAAGCACCGTATTGTCTTGCTCATACCAAATGCAAGCGTTGAAGGAGCAGATTCAAAAGCTGCTACACAAGTGATTCAATCGCCCTAGTGTTTCCCCATGGGGCACGCCCATGATTTTTGTGAAAAAGAAGGATGGAAGTATGTGACTCTGCGTCGACTAAAGGGAATTGAACATAGTGACTATCAAGAATAAGTATCTGTTGCATCGAGTGGAGGATATCTTCAACCAATTGCAGGGATATTAGATTTTCTCGAAGATAGATCTTTGGTCTTGCTACCACTAGTTGAGAGTGAGGGAGTCTGAAGACGGCTTTTAGGATGCGCCATGGGCATTACGAGTTCTTGGTGATGCTCTTTGGGTTGACTAACACACCAGCAGTCTTCATGGATCTCATGAACTGAGTGTTTCAGCCGTACCTTTATCAGTTTGTCATCGTCTTCATTGATGACATTTTTATCTATTTGAGGTGTAGGGAGGAGCACGGCTATCACCTACGGACAACCTTAAGAGTGCTGAGGGAGAGGAATCTTTACGCGAAATTCAGCAAGTGTGAGTTCTGGTTGGAGAGAGTGACATTCCTTGGTCACATTATCTAGCAGAGGAGTAAAGGTTGCCTTTCCAAGGTGGAGGCAGTTAAGGAGTGGGTAGTGCCAAAGAATGCCTCTGGAATCCACAGTTTTCTTGGGTTAGCAGGACACTATCTGAAGTTCATACAGGACATTTCCTCCATTGCAGTGCCTTTGACTGTGCTGATGAAGAAGAATGTCAAGTATGTATAGAGCCCTAAGTGCCAGTGCAGTTTTGATTCTTTGGAGCAATCTCTCATATCGGCGCCGATCTTGGCTATGCCGTCAGGTAAAGGTGAATTTGTGATCTACACCGATGCATCTAATCTTGGCCTAGGTGCAGTGTTGATGCAGGGCGATAGAGTTATAGCATACGCCTCGAGACAACTGAAAGTGCATGAGCGGAACTACCCAATGCACAATCTGGAGTTATCAGCAGTAGTCTTTGTGCTTAATATTTGGAGGCACTATCTATATCGAGAGAAGTGCAAGTTCTTCACTGACCACAAGAGCCAGAAGTACTTCTTCGTGCAGCTGAACATGAGGCAGAGGAGATGGTTAGAGCTGGTGAAGGATTATGACTGTGAGATCAGCTACCATCCGAGGAAATCTAACGTTGTGGCCGACGCATTGAGCAGAAAGAACACAGTTGTGGCTCATCTGACAGTCACAGAGCCATTACAGCGAGAGATACAATGTTTTAGGCTAGAGGTTTATGCTGTAGGGAGAGCTCCTAAACTGAACTCTATTACCAGACAGACCACTCTACTAGATCACATTCGCGATAGAATAAACTAGTGATGAGCAGCTGCAGAAGTGGAGGTTGAGAGATAAGGATAAAGGCAGTGGATTTACACCATGAGCGATGGGATTGTGAAGTTCAGAGGACTATTTTGGGTTCCTTCCGCTGATGCACTGCGAGAGCTGATTATGGCAGAGGCTCATGCGTCACCTTATTCAGTCCACCCAGTGAGCACAAAGATGTATAGGGACTTTCAGCAGTTGTATTGGTGGCCGGGCATGAAGCGCAAAATCAGCAATTTTGTGTCCGAGTGTTTGACTTGTCAGAAGGTCAAGGAAGAGCATTAGAGACCCGCTGGACTATTGAGACCCCTCCCTACTCCAAATCGGAAGCGGGAGAACATCTCGATTGACTTTTTTGTAGGATTGCCGAGAACTGTTAAGGGGTTAAATTCTATATGGGTGATTGTGGACCAACTCTCCAAGTCGGCACATTTTCTGTCGATGAAGACCACATTCACTATGACACAGTACATATAGTTTTACATACGGGAGAACACTAGGCTACATGGAGTACCCGTCTTGATTGTGTTGGACAGAGATACGCGATTCACATCAGCATTTTGGAGGATTCTTCACGTTTCTTTTGGGACGAAGCTACAGTTCAGCACTGAATTTCACCCCCATACAGATGGGCATACGAAGAGGGTGAACTAGGTACTGGAGGACCTTCTTCGATCTTGTTGCTATTGATTTTCATGGGAGTTGGGAAGCCTTGATGGGTCATCTTGACACGTGATAGTAAACGGCGTCATATTATTGGGCCCTTACTGGACGTGAGGTAAAATACATTGAGGTTGCACCGGTTGCAATTGGACTCTACCTTTTGGGGGGTCATGGTTGGCTGATATTATTCGGGACCATGATCGCTCGATCGGACTCTATGTACCCACTAAGGAAACTTGCTTTTCCGATTTCATTAGAGGATGGTGAAATCGTTAAAATAGTGGGAGGGTAACTCATAAAACTAAATGACCTTGTTTTATGTCTTAGCGGTTTTCATATATAGTTAGTAATGCATGTATGTTTTTCTTTTCAGTATAAACTGCTTTAAAATGTCTTCGATCAAAAACCCACTCGCTTCTATACTGGATAGCAATAAGTTCACCGGTCTGAACTACCAAGACTGGCTTCGAAACCTCAACATTGTGTTGGCTTCGGAGAAACTTCTCTATACGATAGAGAAGAGCCCTCCGAAGGAAGCCCCTGTCGATATCAGCCCGGGGGAGCTGACTATGCTTAAATAATGGTGGGACGACGAGCTTAAGACTCGATGCTATTTGATGGCATCGATGTCCAACGAAATGCAACGGCGCTTTGAGAAGACGAAGTATGCTGCTGACATAGTCTTTCATCTCAAGGAACTGTATGGGGAGAACACTCGACATGAGAGGTTCATCGCTGTCAAGGAGCTTATGACGAGCCGCATGCGTGATGGGACTTCGGTCCGAGAGCATGGGGGTTAGTATGATTCGGCTCGTTGAAAAGCTGGCGGGCCTTGATATCACACTTCCACATGAGCTGTCTGTGGATGTGCTTCTCCTCTCACTACCCGATGCATTCGACCCCTTTGTGGTCAACTTCAACATGAACAAGTTGGCAGCCACCCTCGAAGAGGTGGTTAACATGCTGGTCGTGTTCGAGGGGATCATAAAGAAGGACAAGCCCATCCTCCTTATGGGCTCTTCTTCCTCTGCGAAGAAGGGGCCCAAACACAAGGCTAAGAAGCGTTCTGCCCCTGCGAAGAATGAAAAGCCCACTAAGAAGCCCAAGGCAAAGACTTCCAAGCCAAACAAGACCGAGGATGTTTTCCACCACTGCCACAAGCCTGGACATTGGAGGAGGAACTGCAAGGAGTACCTCGAGCAGTTGCGAACTGCAAAAGGTATGTTCTATATCGAAAAAAAATATGTCTCTTAATTCAACTTCTTGGGTACTTGATATCGGGTGTGGATCTCATATCTGCAATGATTTGCAGGTGACGACAAGAAGCCGATGTCTTAGAGAGGATGAGACTCACTTGAGGCTGGGCAATGGAGCAAGAGTTGTTGCAGTAGCTATAGGAGATGTTTATTTATTTCTATCTTCAGATTTTAAGTTGTTATTGCGAAACGTTTTATTTGTTCCCGAATTAATTAAGAACATCATTTATTTTTATATGCTTGATAGTGATGGATATTCTTGTGTTTTTGCTCATTCGATTTGCAATATATACAAGAATGAATGTTTAATTGGAATTGGGGAACACGAAAACGACTTGTACACCTTAAAATTGAAACAAGTTCCAACTCGCGACGTCGAAACACATACAACAACAATTAAAAGGAAATACGATAGCTTAAACCCAGCAAGACTTTGGCACGCTAGGCTAGGTCATATTTCTCTAAGAAGGATGAACAAGTTAGTTAGGAGTGACATGTTTGATTTTTCAGACATTAACTCCCTACCGACTTGTGAGTCTTGTCTCAAGGGAAAGATGACTAAACAACCCTTTAAGGGAAAGCCTGAACGTGCTCAAGGCCTATTGGATTTGATCCATACTGATGTGTGTGGGCCACTTAGCATTGGTACTAAGTACGGTCACACATACTTTATCACATTTACCGATGATTACTCTAGGTATGGGTACTTGTACTTAATGAAGCACAAGTCTGAATCTTTTGAAAAGGTTCAAGAATTCAAGGCTGAAGTAGAAAATCAATTAGGCAAAAGTATTAAAGCACTTCGATCCGATCGAGGTGG
>KV014858.1:232943-245213 GCA_001598015.1 Dorcoceras hygrometricum
TCTGAGTTTGACTCAATGCATGCTAACCAAGTTTGGACTCTCGTTAACCCTCCCGAAGGAATTGATCCTATTGGGTGCAAATGGGTATACAAGAGGAAACTTGAGCCTGATGGTAAGGTAATGACCTACAAGGCACGACTATTTGTGGCTTGAAGCAATGCAGTCTGAGTTTGACTCAATGCATGCTAACCAAGTTTGGACTCTCGTTAACCCTCCCGAAGGAATTGATCCTATTGGGTGCAAATGGGTATACAAGAGGAAACTTGAGCCTGATGGTAAGGTAATGACCTACAAGGCACGACTGGTCGCGAAAGGTTACACTCAAAGGCAAGGTGTTGACTATGATGAGACCTTCTCGCCAGTCGATGTTCAAGTCAATTAGAATTTTGTTGGCCATAGCCGCATGGTACGACTATGAGATATGGAAAATGGATGTGAAAACTGCATTCCTTAATGGAAACATTAAGGAAGAGATCTATATGACGCAGCCTGAGTGTTTCACATCTGTTGGAAGCGAGCATATGGTATGCAAGCTTCAAAGATTGATCTACGGTCTCAAACAAGCATCACGAAGTTGGAACCTGAGATTCGATGAAACAATTAAGGAATTTGGTTTCATCAAGAATCCCGAGGAGCCATGTGTCTACAAGAAGGTAGTTAAAAGCGCTGTGACGTTCATCGTACTTTATGTTGATGACATTCTACTCATTGGGAATGATGTAGGAATGCTGCAGTCAACTAAAGTATGGTTGTCTAGTAGATTTTCGATGAAGGACATGGGTGAAGCATCCTATATTCTTGGAATACAGATCTATCGGGATAGATCTAAATGGATGCTTGGACTCACCCAAGCTACCTACATCGATACCATACGTAAGAGGTTCTCTATGGATGAGTCCAAGAGTGGACACCTACCTATGTGCCACGGGGTCACTCTATCTAAGTCTATGTGTTCAAAGACTGATGAGGAGATAGAGAGTATGGCACGTGTACCATATGCCTCGGCAATAGGTAGTATTATGTATGGCATGATCTCGACTAGACCGGATGTCGCATATGCTCTGAGTGTCACGAGCCGCTACCAGGCCAACCCCGGCCAGTTGCATTGGAAGGTCGTGAAGGATATTCTTAAGTACTTACGAAGGACTAAGAATATGTTCATGGTCTATGGGGGTGGTGAACTGAAACTGGAAGGCTACACTGATTCTAGCTTCCAGTGTGACGTGGATGATTCGAAATCAACCTCTGGATTTGTATTCATGCTCAATGGTGGTGCTGTCTCTTGGAAGAGTTCCAAGCAAGACACCATCGCGGATTCAACCACTGAGGCTGAGTACATTGCAGCATCAGTTGCTGCTAAGGAGGCCGTTTGGATAAGGAATTTCGTCCAAGAGTAGGGCGTCATTCCTAATGGAGTTGGTCCAGTCCCGGTGTACTGTGACAACACGGTTGCCGTTGCGCAAGCAAAGGAGCCTAGGTCTCACCAAAGATCCAAACACATACTGAGGAAATACCACATAATCCGGGATATTGTGGCTAGAGGTGACATAGCAGTTGAGAGAGTCGCCTCTGCGGACAACGTTGCTGATCCACTTACGAAGCCCTTGCCAGGACCCTTGTTTGAAAAACATCGCGAAACAATGGGACTACGTCTGATGAGTAGTTGGCTTTAGGGCAAGTGGTAGATTGTTAGAGTAGATGCCCAACTAGCCAACTTGTGGCGTGTCGGTTTATAGACTCTTGTATATGACAATCTTTAAATATGATATTCGCATTTATTATATGGCATTCTTTACTTTCATTGTGTGTATGATGATTTAAAATTGCGTTGAGTAAAGACCTAGAATGCACTAAAGCGTATGTTAGATGTGATAGTGGGTATGACGGCTATCATGAAACACATATAATAGTCGCTGTGTATTCTGAACATGTTCCTAGTCGATTGGGCCGTCAAAATGAGGATAAGGCCGCCCGAGTTCGAGACTAGTATCTGCGATGCGAAGTACCATGTTTCATTGGTAGGGAACATTGTGATGTTCTGAGAAAGCAGATTGATAGTGACCTGGTGATCTATCGAACTACCCTTGTTCGGACTTTCCAAGTGGTTACCATTTGTCGAGTGGATAAGTCCGAGGTCTTGGTTGTACTGATTTGTCCTCACGACTCGAAATGTCATTGAGACTCTACATGATAGGCGTCTCACTTTGACCCGTTTGCCGACTCACTTGGGGTCATAAGGCATCGGGATTGGGTGAGACCCCGATGCATGTAGGAGTCGATGCATCGTTGTCGAGGATTCACCGCTCGCAGACATGCGTGGATATCCTATGCTATCTGAGGGGATAATAGTGTATAAATCTCTGGCCAGAGTACTAGAAGTGTTTTAGGTAAATGTGTTTATCTAGTTACACTCGCGATGTCACTATTCGATCTCCAAGATGTATGCATAGCTATCGGATCTATAGCGACTCTCGATTTACCAATGATCGTTAATCTGATCGGGCTATATGGATTGAAAGGACCGTACTGTACGCTAACCACGACCAACTGGTTCTTGCAGGCACTATCAGTGATACCTATGGGATCATGGGGCGATGTTGCTAGACGCTCTTACCATGATCCGATGGGCAAATCCGGAATTGTGATTTCGGAGCCACAATGGTTGTGGGCCCACGGCTAGCTGTATCCCTGAACCATTGAGGGTCACACAAGCACTGGATTCGAGATTCCCGCCCGGATACTCAGCTCAATGTGCTGAGCATACGAAGAGGATTTTGGGAGTGCGACTTCCCAAAAAGTCAACAGAGGTCAAATCGTGATTTGCCGGTGTTGAGGGGCAAAATGGTCATTTTGCACTGGGGTCCTGAAAAATGGTTTTTAAGATCATAGTATTCAGTTTTGGAAACTGATTCGATCGGTCCGATCTGATCGGCGATCGGAGTTACGATGAAGTCTCGGTGATGGAGATGAACTGAATGTTCATCCGTTGGACCCGGGCCTGTTGGGCCGGTCCAAGTCCAACACTAATATCTATTTAATGTAGATTAGACTTCATAATAACAACTAGACTCTCATAAACCCTAACCCTAAGCACAACACGCCGCCGCCCCTCTCTTCATCAACCTCATGTCGCGCCGCCGCCGCCGCTCGCCGGAAAATTGTTTCCGGCCTAGTTTTTTGAGGAGAATCCATTGGCGATAAAATCCTTCAGCCTTCTAGTGCAGGCTGATTGGAGGGAGATCGATTACGGTCGTGGACCTGATTGACGGATCTACCGCCACCCACCGTGAAGAGCCGGCGTTCTTGTAATTCCGGTTGGAGCCAGGCACAAGTGCCAGCAAGGTATTCCTTAAAACACCCTATGAATGTCATAGAATTGTTTTGTATTATCGTATTGATCGTCTCCCGACATATGTTTATTTTGTTCTTCCGCTGCCTCGCCGGTGGGCATGATCCGGATCCAAACAGGTTATGTATGTCGGAAAGCTGTACACGTCATTGACACTCGTTGTGAGTTGGTTGGAACTCCCTTTAACGTTGGTTCATATTATTGGGGACGTTAAGGGGACCTTCCTTCACAAATCAACATTGATGGGTCGTCTTGACACGTGATAGTAATCGGCGTCATATTATTGGGCCTTTACTGGACGTGAGGTAAAATACATGGAGGTTGCACCGGTTGCAATTGGGCTCTACCTTTTAAGGGTCATGGTTGGCTGATATTATTCGGGACCATGATCGCTTGATTGGACTTTGTGTACCCACTAAGGAACTTGCTTTCTCGATTTCATTAGAGGGTGGTGAAATCGTTAAAATAGTGGGACGGTAATTCATAAAACTAAATGACCTTGTTTTATGTCTTAGCGTTTTTCATACATAATTAGTAATGCATGTCTGTTTTTCTTTTCAGTATAAACTGCTTATAAAATGTCTTCGATCAAAAATCCAATTGCTGCTATACTGGATAGCAACAAGTTCAGTGGTCTGAACTACCAAGACTGGCTTCGAAACCTCAATATTGTATTGGCTTCGGAAAAACTTCTCTACACATTAGTGAAGAATGTCTTAGCGTTTTTCATACATAATTAGTAATGCATGTCTGTTTTTCTTTTCAGTATAAACTGCTTATAAAATGTCTTCGATCAAAAATCCAATTGCTGCTATACTGGATAGCAACAAGTTCAGTGGTCTGAACTACCAAGACTGGCTTCGAAACCTCAATATTGTATTGGCTTCGGAAAAACTTCTCTACACATTAGTGAAGAGCCCTCCGAAGGAAGCCCCTGTCGATATCAGCCATGAGGAGCTGACTAAGCTTAACCAATGGTGGGACGACGAGCTTAAGACTCGATGCTATGTGATGGAATCGATGTCTAACAAAATGAAACGGCGCTTTGAGAAGACGGTGTATGCTGCTGACATACACCTTCATCTTAAGGAACTGTATGGGGAGAACTCTTGACATGAGAGGTTCACCACTGTCAAAGGAGCTTATGACTAGCCGCATGCGCGATGGGACTTCGGTCCGCGAGCATGGGGTTCGTATCATTGGGCTCATTGAAAAGTTGGCGGGCCTTGATATCACACTTCCACATGAGCTGTCTATGGATTTTCTTCTCCTCTCACTACTCGCTGCATTCTACCCCTTTATGGTCAACTTCAACATGAACAAGCTGGAAGCCACCCTTGAAGAGTTGGTTAACATGCTGGTCGTGTTTGAGGGGACCATAAAGAAGGACAAGCCCGTCCTCCTTATGGGCTCTTCTTCCTCTGCGAAGAAGGGACCCAAACGCAAGGGTAAGAAGCGTTCTGCCCCTGTGAAGGAGGAAAAGCCCACCAAGAAGCCCAAGGCAAAGGCTTCCAAGCCAAACAAGTCTGAGGATGTTTGCCACCACTGCCACAAGCCTGGGCATTGGAGGAGGAACTGCAAGGAGTACCTCGAGCAGTTGCGAACTGCAAAAGGTATGTTCTATATCAAAATAAATATGTCTCTTAATTCGACTTCTTGGGTACTTGATACCGGATGTGGATCTCATATCTGCAATGAATTGCATGTGATGACAAGAAGCCGACGTCTTAGAGAGGGTGAGACCCACCTGAGGCTGGGCAACGGAGCAAGAGTTGCTGTTGTAGCGATAGGAGATGTTTATTTATTTCTATCATCGAATTTTAAGTTGTTTTTGAAAGACGTTTTATTTGTTCCCGAGTTAATAAAGAACATTATTTCTGTTTCTATGCTTGATAGTGATTGAAGCAAGAGTTGCTGTTGTAGCGATAGGAGATGTTTATTTATTTCTATCATCGAATTTTAAGTTGTTTTTGAAAGACGTTTTATTTGTTCCCGAGTTAATAAAGAACATTATTTCTGTTTCTATGCTTGATAGTGATTGATATTCTTGTCTTTTTGCTAATTCGATTTGCAATATATACAAGAATGATTCTTTGATTGGAATTGGGGAACACGAAAATGATCTATACACCTTAGAATTAAAACAAGTTGCAACTCGCGATGTGGAAACGCATAAAACAACAATCAAAAGGAAAACGATAGCTTGAACCCAGTACAACTTTGGCACGCTAGGCTAGGTCATATTTCTCTAAGTAGGATGAACAAATTGGTTAGGAGTGACATGTTTGATTTGTCAGACATTAACTCCCTACCGACTTGTGAATCTTGTCTCAAGGGAAAGATGACTAAACAACCCTTCAAGGGCAAGCCTGAGCGTGCTCAAGGCCTATTGGATTTGATCCATACTGATGTGTGTGGCCCACTTAGAATTGGTACTAAGTACGGTCACAGATACTTCATCACCTTTACCGATGATTACTCTAGGTATGGGAACTTGTACTTAATGAAGCACAAGTCTGAATCCTTTGAAAGGTTCAAAGAATTCAATGCTGAAGTAGAAAATCAGCTAGGCAAAAATATTAAAGCGCTTCGATCCGATCGAGGTGATGAATACTTGAGTGCTGAATTTCAAGACTATCTTAAAGAGAATGGGATTCTCGCACAGTGGACCCCTCCGGACCCCTCCGGCCACACCACAGCTCAATGGTGTAGCGGAGCGTCGTAATCGAACCTTGATGGACATGGTTCGATCTATGATGAGCTTCACTGAGCTTCCTACCTCGTTTTGGGGCTATGCACTCGAAATGGCGGTAATATTGTTGAACAATGTCCACACCAAGGCAGTGAATAAGATTCCATATGAGTTATGGATGGGCAAGCCGCCCAAATACTCATACATGAAGATTTGGGGATGTCCTGCTTACGTGAAGCAGACAGTGGGAGATAAGATGGATACTAGATCCTTCTTATGTTACTTCATTGGGTATCCAAAGAATTCCATTGGATACTACTTCTATTATCCCAACGAAACAAAAATGTTTGTTTCTAGAAATGCCACCTTTATGGAAAGGGAGTTTCTACTTGATAGAAAGGGCAAAATAGTAGAACTCGAAGAAGTTCGAGAACCAACTGAAGTACCAAGTGAGTCTCCTGTGCCTCAAGAGCCAGTACCAGAAATGGTCGCACCTAGGAGATGCGAAAGGGTTCCTAGGGCTCCTGAAAGATACAGTTTCCTCCTTGAAGATGATCAAAGTAATCAAGTTATTGGATGTGATCCAAGAACTTTCAAGGAGGCGATTTCCGATGCTGATTCTAATTTGTGGCATGAAGCAATGCAGTCTGAGATTGACTCAATGCATGCGAACCAAGTTTGGACTCTTGTTAATCCTCCCGAAGGAATTGTTCCTATTGGGTGCAAATGGATATATAAGAGAAAACTTGGGCCTGATGGTAAGGTACTGACCTACAAGGCACGATTGGTCGCGAAAGGTTACACTCAAAGGCAAGGTGTTGACTATGATGAAACTTTTTCACCAGTCACAATGTTCAAGTCAATTAGAATCTTACTAGCCATATCCGCATGGTACGACTATGAGATATGGCAAATGGATGTGAAAACTACGTTCCTCAATGGAAACATTAAGGGAGAGATCTATATGACGCAGCCTGAGGGTTTCACATCTGTAGGAAGTGAGCATAAAGTATGCAAACTTCAGAGATCGATCTACGGTCTCAAACAAGCATCGAGAAGTTGGAACCTGAGATTCGATGAGACAATTTAAGGAATTTGGTTTCATCAAGAATCCCGAGGAGCCATGTGTGTACAAGAAGGTAGTTAAAAGCGCTGTGACATTCCTTGTACTTTATGTTGATGACATTCTACTCATTGGGAATGATGTAGGAATGCTGCAATCAACTAAAGTATGGTTGTCTAGTAGATTCTCGATGAAGGACATGGGTGAAGCATCCTATATTCTTGGAATTCAGATCTATCGGGATAGATCGAAAAGGATGCTCGGACTCACCCAAGCTACCTACATCGATACCATGCTTAAGCGGTTCTCTATGGAAGAGTCCAAGAGAGGACACCTACCTATGTGCCACGGGGTCACTCTATCTCAGTCTATGTGTCCGAAGACTGATGAGGAGATAGAAAGTATGGCACGTGTGCCATATGCCTCGGCAATAGGTAGCATTATGTATGGCATGATCTCAACTAGACCGGATGTCGCATATGCTCTGAGTGTCACGAGCTGCTACCAGGCCAACCCCGGCCAAATGCATTTGAAGGCTATGAAAGATATTCTGAAGTACTTGCGAAGGAATAAGAATATGTTCATGGTCTATGGGGGTGGTGAACTGAAATTGGAAGGCTACACTGATTCTAGCTTCCAATGTGACTTGGATGATTCGAAGTCTACCTCTGGATTTTTATTCATGCTCAATGGTGGTGCTGTCTCTTGGAAGAGTTCCAAGCAAGACACCATCGCGGATTCAACCACTGAGGCTGAGTACATCGCAGCATCAGCTACTGCTAAGGAGGCGGTTTGGATAAGGAATTTCGTCCAAGAGTTGGGCGTCATCCCTGATGGAGTTGGTCCAGTCCCGGTGTACTGCGACAACACGGGTGCCGTTGCGCAAGCAAGGGAGCCTAGGTCTCACCCTAGATCCAAACATATACTGAGAAAATACCACATAATCCGGGATATTGTGGCTATAGGTGACATAGTAGTTGAGAGAGTCGCCTCTGCAGACAACATTGCTGATCCACTTACGAAGCCCTTGCCAGGACCGTTGTTTGAAAAACATCGCGAAACAATGGGACTGCGTCTGATGAATAGTTGGCTTTAGGGCAAGTGGAAGATTGTTAGAGTAGATGCCCAACTAGCCAACTTGTGGCGTGTGGGTTTTATTGACTCTTTGTGTAACGATCTTTATTTATGAAATTCGCATTTCTTTTATGTTGTTCTTTATTTTCATTATGTTATAATGTTAACTATTGTGTTGGATAAAGACCTAGAATGCACCATAGTGTATGTTAGATGTGATAGTGGATATGATGGCTATCATGAAACACATCTAATAGTCACTTTGTATTCTGAACTCGTTCCTAGTCGATTGGGCCGTCAAAATGAGGATAAGGCCGCCTGAGCTTGAGACTAGCATCTGCGATGTGAAGTACCATGTTTCATTGGTAGGAAACATTGTGATGTTCTGAGCATATAGATGGATAGTGACCTGGTGATCTATCGAACTACCCTCGTTCGGACTTGACTGACGAAGGACTCGTGTTTCCGGTCGTGGACCTGATGAAGGAGGATCTACCGCCGCCTACCTTGAAGAGCCAGATTCCCTGTGAATTTGGTTGGAGCCAGGCGCCTAGACGCCAGCAAGGTAGCATTCGATAAAACATCCTATGTATGTTTTATGTTTTGATTTATATGTATTGAACGATTTTCGGGGCAAATTTTAAAATTCCACTGCGCCCCCGGTAAACGGGATCCGGATCCGCCATTGTCACCAACATTATGCCCTGTGTGCTTCGACAGGTTGATATCCAGATTTCTCGGGACCTTTGATTGTAGTATTTGTTGCACCGAATTGAGTTACGAATAGAGCTTGCATTACAGCTTTGAGATAGGCATGGGGATGTATCATGTGTTATATAGCTGTGCCCAGTGTTTGTGTAGAGGCAAGCTGTGTATATTATGCACGTCTATTGGCTGAACTATCTGATGTATTACCTGCTGTTTGGTGATCTATTGAGTTTCTATGTATGTGATTATTTGAATGCTTTTGTTGTGTTTTCTGGCATTACTTGTACATGCATCATGTTAAGCATGTTACTGCATCTGCACAGCATATGGAGCCAATGGTTCCTTTGTTAGCCATGATATGTTGCTTTGTTGGAGCTTTTCCCTCGTGGTGCGGTGCGATGTTGCATAACCACGATTGAGTGCAGCTGGAGGATGTTGGTTGAGTTGTTCCCAGTCCTCAGTTGCAGCAGCTAGAGGATATTGGTTGAGTTGTTCCCAGTCCTCAGTTGCGGTGACCTGGATAGAGGTTGGTGGGTGGTTGTGTCCACTTGAAATTCCGTGCGACCTGGCGGGTGGCTTCCGCACAGGTGCGATGATGAGCCACTCTATTTTTCATTGGGTGCGATCAGGTAGCTTCCGAGACTCAGTGATGTGTCACAGTTGTTGCTTTTTATCCGTTTGGCCCTCGGTTATTACCGTTGTTCTTTGTACCGCTCATGCATCTGCACGACATGATATTGCATGTTGTATCTTAATTGCTGTTTTATGTTTCTCTTCGTACTGGGGTTTAACCCCGATGTCCCTCTGGGGCTGGTTTGTTTTGTTTTCCTACTTGTTGTTCAGGTTTCCCAGGTTGTTCCGCTGGTCGTGGAGATGATCCAGCTGGAGATGCCCCAGGAGGTGTTTAGAGTGTCCCAGTTATGTATAGTATCTATTGCACCGATATCGCTGCGGGTGGGATGTCCCGGGTGGTGCTTAGGCTTATATAGTTATTAGTCTGTTTGTGAATTGTGGTTTCCAGTTGTTGTATTTGGCCGTTGGGCAGTGTTTGTATTCGTTAAAATGTTACTATGTTATTTTGGTTATGTGTTAACTAGGATTATTTTGAGTATGATAGTATTTTAAATTATGTTTTCTTCGTCAGGCCAAAAGAGAAAATTTTTAGCCACTTTTTAAGTGCTTCCGCTATGTTTTTGCGTGTTTTGACTCTGTGTTGTGCACGAGGCCTGACAATCTATATATGTGTGTGATCTTTTGAATCTTGGTTTACATTCTGACCATTCTGATCGTGTCTGAGCTGAACATTTCTTGTTTGCTTTCTTCCCTTCTTTAAACCTTTCCTAAGCTGGTTCAGATCAGTCTACTGCGGGCCAGATCTTACTATGTCCTTGTCTAGCCTATTCTTAAGCCAGAAGAGTTCTCAGATTGAGCATATCCAATACCTTGCTTACCCTTCTGGTTCAGATTAGACGTGTTCTGGTCATCATACTTGACCGATTCAAGCGTATCATATTGTCGGCGCAGTGGCGTATCCGGATCCCGTTCCCGGGGGCGCAGCGGAAGTTTCAAAATTTGCCCCCGAAAAGTTCAATACATAACAAATTTAATGCAATAAAACATACATAGGATGTTTTAGAGCGTTACGTTGCTGGCGTCTAGGCGCCTGGCTCCGACCAGATTCACAGGGAAACTGGCACTTCAAGGTTGGTGGCGGTAGATCTCCTAATCCGGTCCAAGACTGGAAACAGGACTCCTTCGTCAGTCTGCACTAGAAGAGCTGACGAATTTTCCACGAATGGAATCTCCACGACAAGGTGATCGGAACAAGTCCGATCACGGCAAGCGACGGCGGCACGGAGGCAAGGCGGCGGCGGCCGAGAGAGGCGTGGAGGAGAGGGGTGGGCGGCTCTTGGAGGCTAGGGTTTTGTGTTGTGTTTCATACATCAACCCTAGGCCAATAATAAGTAGACATGTGATGGGCTTGGACCGGCCCAATGGGCCTGGGTCATGCCCAGGTCCATATGAATATTCAGTTCATTTCCGTCACCGTAGCTTCATCATAACTCCGATCACCGATCAGATCAGACCGATCTACACAGTTTCCAAAACTGAGTATTATGATGTGAAAACAATTTTTCAGACCACCTAGTCCAAAATTGCAGTTTAGCCCCTCCAAATTAAGGGAAATTGCAATTTGACCCTTGTTGAATTTTAGGAAGTCGCACTCCCTAAATTCCTCCTCCTCTGCTCAACACATTGAGCTTAGTTTCCATGAATCGTGAATCCAGTACTTGTGTGACCCTCAATGGTTCAGGGATACAGCTAGCCGTGGGCTCACAACCATTGCGACTCCGAAATCACAATTTCGGACCGATCCATCGGATCATGGTAAAGCGCCTAGCAACATCGCCCCATGATCCCCTAGGTATCACTGATAGTGCCTGCAAGAACCAGTCGGTCGTGGTTAGCGTACAGTACGGTCCTTTCAATACATATATCCCGATCAGATCAACGACCATTGGTATATCGAGAGTCGCTAGAGATCCAATAGCTATGCATACATCTCGGAGATCAAATAGTGACATCACGTGTGTTACTAGGTAAACCCATTTACCTAAAACACATCTAGTACTCTGGTCAGAGATTTATCACACTATTATCTCCTCAGATAGTATAGGATATCCACGCATAAAAGCGAGCGGTGAATCCTCGACAACGTAGTATCGACTCCTACATGCATCGGGTCCTCACCCAATCCCACCACCTTATGACCCCAACTGAGTCGGTAAACGGGTCAAAGTGAGGCACCTATCATGTAGAGTCTCAATGAAGTTTCGAGTAGTGAGGACTAATCATTACAATCAAGACCTTTGACTTATCCACTCGACAAATGGTAACCACTTGGAAAGTACGAACGAGGAAAGTTCGATAGATCACTAGGTCACTATCCATCTGCATGCTCAGAACATCACAATGTTCCCTACCAATGAAACTTGGTACTTCACATCGCAGATGCTAGTCTCAAGCTCGGGCGGCCTTATCCTCATTTTGACGGCCCAATCGACTATGAACGAGTTCAGAATACACAGTGACTATTAGATGTGTTTCATGATAGCCATCATATCCACTATCACATCTAACATACACTATAGTGCATTCTAGGTCTTTATCCAACACAATTGTTAACATTATATCATAATGAAAATAAATAATGCCATAAAATAAATGCGAATTTCATAAATAAATATCGTTATACAAAGAGTCAATAAAACCCACACGCCACAAGTTTGCTAGTTGGGCATCTACTCTAACAATTTCCCACTTGCCCTAAAGCCAACTACTCATCAGACGCAGTCCCATTGTTTCGCGATGTTTTTCAAACAA
>KV014858.1:251122-273969 GCA_001598015.1 Dorcoceras hygrometricum
GTCGCCCCCCCTCCTCGGGTTCGCCGAACGGCGACCGCATGGCGGCGCCCACCGCCTGCACAGCGTGCGGCACACTGCCGCACGCTGCGCGCGGCTCGACTGGCCATCGGCACTCAGCTACAGTGCCGCTGGGCGCATGCTACCGTGCCTCCGTGCGTACGTTAGTGCCGCAATGCCTCTTTTTTTTTTCAAAAATTTGAAGACCTTCCCCCCCCGCCTGCACTGCGTGCGGAACACTGCCGCACGCTGCGCGCGGCTCGACTGGCCATCGGCACTCAGCTACAGTGCCGCTGTGCGCATGCTACAGTGCCTCCGTGCGTACGTTAGTGCCGCAATGCCTCTTTTTTTTTTCAAAAATTTGTGATTTGATGCAATAAGGCAGAAATTATGCATTGATAGATCCGAGCCTTGGCTCTGATACCACTGTCGGTGCAGTGGCGGATCCGGATCCCGTTCCCAGGGGCGCATCGGAAGTTTCAAAATTTGCCCCGGAAACGTTCAATACATAACAAATTTAATGCAATAAAACATACATAGGATGTTTTAGAGCGTTACCTTGCTGGCATCTAGGCGCCTGGCTCCGACCAGATTCACAGGGAAACTGGCACTTCAAGGTTGGCGGCGGTAGATCTCCTAATCCGGTCCACGACTAGAAACAGGACTCCTTTGTCAGTCTGCACTAGAAGAGCTGAAAAATTTGCCACGAACGGAATCTCCACGACAAGGTGATCGGAACAAGTCCGATCACGGCAAGCGGCGGTGGCGCGGCGGCAAGGCGGCGGCTGCCGAGAGAGTCGTGGAGGAGAGGGGTGGGCGGCGCTTGGAGGCTAGGGTTTTGTGTTGTGTTTCATACATCAACCCTAGGACAATAATAAGTAGACATGTGATGGGCTTGGATCGGCCCAATGGGCCTGGGTCATGCCAAGGTCCATATGAACATTCAGTTCATTTCCGTCACCGTGGCTTCATCATAACTCCGATCACCGATAAGATCGGACCGATCTACACAGTTTCCAAAACTTAGTATTATGATGTTAAAACAATTTTTCAGACCACCTAGTCCAAAATTGCAGTTTAGCCCCTCCAACTTAAGGGAAATTACAATTTGACCCCTGTTGACTTTTAGGAAGTCGCACTCCCTAAATTACTCCTCCTCTGCTCAACACATTAAGCTTAGTTTCCGTGCGGGAATCATGAATCCAGTACTTGTATGACCGTCAATGGTTCAGGGATACAGCTGGCCGTGGGCTCACAACCATTGCGACTCCGAAATCACAATTTCGTACCGACCCATCGGATCATGGTAAAGCGCCTAGCAACATCACCCCATGATCCCCCTAGGTATCACTGATACTGCCTGCAAGAACCAGTCGGTCGTGGTTAGCATACAGTACGGTCCTTTAAACACATATATCCCGATCAGCCAACGACCATTGGTATATCGAGGTCGCTAGAGATCCAATAGCTATGCATACTTCTCGTCATGAATCCAGTACTGTATGACCGTCAATGGTTCAGGGATACAGCTGGCCTGGGCTCACAACCATTGCGACTCCGAAATCACAATTTCGTACCGACCCATCGGATCATGGTAAAGCGCCTAGCAACATCACCCCATGATCCCCTAGGTATCACTGATACTGCCTGCAAGAACCAGTCGGTCGTGGTTAGCATACAGTACGGTCCTTTAAACACATATATCCCGATCAGACCAACGACCATTGGTATATCGAGAGTCGCTAGAGATCCAATAGCTATGCATACTTCTCGGAGATCAAATAGTGACATCGCGTGTGTTACTAGGTAAACCCATTTATCTAAAACAAATCTAGTACTCTGGCCAGAGATTTATCACACTATTATCTCCTCAGATAGCATAGGATATCCACGCATAAAAGCTAGCGGTGAATCCTTGACAACAAAGCATCGACTCCTACATGCATCGGGTCCTCACCCAATCCCGCCACCTTATGACCCCAACTGAGTCGGTAAACGGGTCAAAGTGAGGCACCTATCATGTAGAGTCTCAATGAAGTTTCGAGTAGTGAGGACTAATCAGTACAACCAAGACCTCGGACTTATCCACTCGACAAATGGTAACCACTTGGAAAGTCTGAACGAGGGTAGTTTGATAGATCACCAGGTCACTATCCATCTGCATGCTCAGAACATCACAATTTTCCCTACCAGTGAAACATGGTACTTCACATCGCAGATGCTAGTCTCAAGCTCGGGCGGCCTTATCCTCATTTTGACGGCCCAATCGACTAGGAACGAGTTCAGAATATACAGTGACTATTAGATGTGTTTCATGATAGCCATCATATCCACTATCACATCTAATATACACTATAGTGCATTCTAGGTATTTATCCAAAACAATTGTTAACATTATTTCATAATGAAAATAAAGAATTCCATAAAAGAAATGCGAATTTCATAAATAAAGATCGTCATACAAAGAGTCAATAAAACCCACACGCCACAAGTTGTCTAGTTGGGCATCTACTCTAACACATATATCATACTGTCTTTGATAAAACTCATCTTTGTGAGCTTGTCATTAACCAGATCTGATTTAGTACAAACATAACCAGAGCTGCTTTCTCCCATGCTGAATCCTGAGCCAGTTTTGTCATTAAATGGCTTCAGGACATCGTGCAGTTTGCTTAGTGAAACAAAGTATTTTGTCCAAGAGCTCATCACTTGATTTAATCTATAATTTTCAGATGTGAGCTCATTGGACTTGGTTTTCAAATATTCATTCTCCATATTTAGCTTAATTAACTCAATCTTTGATATCGGGATTGTACGATTCCTCAATTTCCTATTCTCTTTATGAAGAATCCTTTCTGGTCTTTCTTCGTAACTCAGATCGGGCGCAAGATGGACTGGTTCATAGCTCAGCATAGGCGATGGGTTGGAGACATATTTCCTAAGAGCTGATATGTGGAAAATGTTGTGCACTGAATACAGGGGCGGGTGTAATGATAGACGATAATCCGGAGTTCATACCTTGTGAAAACTCTCGTAAGGACCAATGAATCTTGGACTCAGCTTACCCTTCTTCCCAAATCTCATCACTCGTTTCATTGGAGCTACTTTGAAAAACACATGATCTCCAGCTTCAAAACTCAGATCGTGGCATCTGTTATCGGCATAGCTCTTCTGCATGCTTTGAGCTGTTCTCAATCAATCCCATACCTTCCTAACCACTTTAGCTGTTTTCTCTACAATGTCCGGACCCAGGCCAGCTCAGTCACCTACATCTTTCCAGTGAATGGGTGTCCTACACTTTCGACCATAAATAGATTTGTCAGGGGTACATCTGGATTTAAGTTTGAAAGCTGTTGTTATACGTAAATTCTACCAACGGTTGCTTTAAATTCCAGCTCTCGGAAAAATCTATGATACCAACTTGAAGTAGATATTCCAGTACTTGAATCACCCTTTCAGATTGACCATCGGTTTGGGGGTGAAAAACCATGCTGAAATTCATCTTAGTGCCCCTATCTTTGTGTAAACTCTTCCAGAAAGATGATGTAAACTTTGGATCCCTATCGGATACAATTGAAACTGGAATACCATTCAGCCTCAATATTTTCTTAACATATAACTCGGCATATTTGTTCATATCATAGGTCATCTTCACTGGTAGGAAGTGAGATGATTTAGTGATACGGTCTACTATAACCCAAATGGAATTGTATCCACGGATGGTTCTGGGTAATCCAACTATGAAATCCATAGCAATGCTCTCCCATTTCCATTCCGGTATGGGCAGGGGATTCAACATTCCAGCTGGTCTTTGATGCTCTGCCTTCACCAGCTGGCAGGTTAGGTACTCTGAAACAAATCTGGAAATATCACACTTCTCCCCATACAGGTAATGTATCCAGATCTGTAAAGAAAAAACTACAGCAGCTAGCTCCATGTCATGTGTAGGGTAATTCTTCTCATGGTTCTTCGGCTGCCTGGAAGCATACACGATTACTCTTGGGTCCTGCATCAGTACAGCACCTAAACCCAGCTTGTATGCATCTGTATAAATAACAAAATTTCCATGTCCCGAACACATGTTCAGCACCAGAGCTTCAATCAAAGCTTGCTTCTGTTTCTCAAAACTCAGCTGACAATCAGGGTTCCAATCATACTTGACTTGCTTCTTGGTCAAAGAGGTTAAAAAAATAGCTATCTTCGAAAATCCCTTAATAAAACGTCTGTAGTATCCAACAAGACCCAAAAATATTCTAAACTCAAGACCCAAAAATATTCTAAACTCTATAACAGTTTTGGGCACAGGCCAGTCCCGGATTGCTACGAATTTAGCTGGGTCAACCTCTAATCCATCCTTGGAAATTATATGACCTAGGGATGCAACCTTCTCCAGCCAAAACTCGCACTTACTGAACTTAGCAAATAATTGTTTTCTCTTCGAAACTTGCAACACTGTCCTAAGCTGGTTGGAGTGCTCTGCTTCTTGGCGTACACTAGAATATCATCTATAAACACTATTAAAAACTGATCCAAATACGCTTGGAACACTCTATTCATCAAATCCATAAAAGCTTAAGGTGCGTTGGTTAATCCAAAAGGCATTACTAGGAACTCATATAATGACCATAGCGCGTTTTGAATGTCGTCTTATAGATATCAACTTGCTTGTTCTTCAGCTGGTGATAAATAGATCACATTTCGATCTTGGAAAACATTGTTTCTCCTTTCAATTGGTCGAACAAATCCTCAATCCTAGGATGGGGATACTTATTCTTAAAAGTAAGCTAATTCAACTCACGGTATCTATTCATAGTCTCAATCTCCCATCCTTCTTCTTATTATTATTTTTAGCAAATTTAAACAACGTCTTATCAACCGTGCCTATTGTGAAATCATGTTCTAACAAAAATATATTAGTGTATCATACCAATCTCTGGGTGTTTTCTTCAACCCTTATAGAGGTTTATCGAGTTTGTAAAAATGATCTGGATATGTATGATTTACGAAGCCAGGAATTTGTGCTACATATGTAAGGAATAGAATTTTCTATGTACGATTTAATTAGCTAATCAGATTTGGCTTAGAATTAGCTGTTTGAGTTTCTGATTATCGGGTTTTCAGATTTGAAGACTTGGTGATTTTTCAGAATTTCAGTTTTGAGTGGGATCTTGATGTTCAGATCTGTCCCTCGTGTGTTTGCTTGAATTTTCGTGATTCGGGAGTGAAACGCTGTCATTTGGGTGCTAGTTATACATAGCGTTGCAAGAGAATACGACGTCGTATTGCGTATTCAGACTTGACGCTAGTGAATGAAATCTACTTAGCGGGCATGAGTAGATGTGAGCTTCTACTCGAGGAAGTCAGGGATGGTCAGTGGTGCAGAGTTGTTCAGATTTCAACGTTGGTCAACGGTACTATGTAGACCAGTGCGTTTGATGATATAGATGTGATCAAGATTTGAGGAGAGTTAGCGGGATCTGTTGTGAGAGCGGACTTCGATGCTACATCGTTTTGATAAGTAAGAGCAACGTCGTATTGATTAGAACGCATGTTTGTTTGGAAATCAGATCTGAGTTAGCGTTGATAGATGTGAGTGATAGCTGAGGCCAGAATTGAGAGACTTATGACTTAGCAATGAGATCTGAACTTATCGGTGAATTGTTTTCCATTGTAGCTCAGACTTGGGTATTTAACTTAAGTGTCAATCAACACTTAGAGTATTTCGAACCTTATATTCCCTATCTTCATTCCCGATAACCCTCGATTGGTACTGTTCACCCGAACCCTATTTCCGTCGATTGCTGTCGTTTTTCGCCGCCGTTTGGAGCAAGATAGGTAGCGCTGAGCTCGTCTTCTCTAAGGATTTCGATTGATACCAGTTTGGAGACTAGAGTCGGGATTTGAGGAGCGCGAAGTAGTTACAGTGTTCGTGTGTCTTCGCGATTGTGGACCAGTAGTTCTTTTGTTATTTAACAGCTTTGGGTAAGTGATTCTTTACCGATTTAAGCTTCGTATGAGAGCTGAGTATGCTCTGTTGGAGTTAGGTAACTGAGTTAAGTTACTGGGCTTTATAATTAAGCTATTTTAGTTCGGATTTGAGTTTATAATTAGATATCTTAACAGATTTGAGATGGTAGTGGCTTCTGTTGAGTTTGCCGTGAAGCTGCTTGTACAGTAGACTTGAGTTGGTTGCTGTTCCCTTGTTGTTGTAAGATCAGTTGAGGTAGAAGCTGATTTGAGGTACGAATTGAGCTAGATTTCAGCAGCTTTGTTATCAGCTTTGGGATATTTCCTTCGTGTATTAGCTGCTGCGTTTCGTATTGATTGCTGAATTATTTGTGCTCATATATGTGTTGTGTGCGTGTGAGATTTGTGCATTGAATTAAGCATGAGTCTGCTGTGAATTCACGCATACATATTGAGCCTGATTTCCTTTGAAAGCTGAATTCCTTTATACCTTGTGATCGGCCGGCTGTGTCGTCGTGCCTGAAAGGTCCAACGTTGTTTTTGATGTGGTGGCCAGCTGAGTCGTTGCGCCTGAATACCACTATACCTTGTGATGGTCGGCTGAGTCATCGTACCTGAAGATCACAAGATGATGATGATTGATGAGATCTGCACAGCTGAGTCGTTGTGCTATATGTTTGCCTACCGATGATCTTGGTAGCCCTTCATGCATTTCACGATTGAGATATTGCATTGTCTGATATGATAGATGCTTTTGTTGTGCTCTTCGTACTGAGTTTTGACCTTGTTTATTTTTTCCTGTTTTGGGCTGATTTGGTCGATGTTGGCCATTGCAGGTTTTTCAGGTAACCAGGCTGGACAGTGTGGAGCTTCAGCTGGTCGATCCCCTTTTTGATTTGAGTCCCAGTTGTTTGATATTTATATTTTCCAGGGGATGTCCTGTGCCTCTATTTATGTTGGGGATCGTGTGTTGTGTTATTGGCTATTGTTGTTTGAGTTTTGAGCTAAACTCTTATTTTAAGTACGAATGTATTTTGAAAGATATTGGATCAGGCCCATATTCGAAAATTTTTATCCCATATTTTTATGATGCTTACGCATAACTGTTACTTATTGTTGTATTAGCGCGCGTGGCCTGACATTTTGGTATCAGAGCTTAAACTGGGATAAGCTCGTTTCTTTTTTATCACACTTGAGTCTAGGCACAGAGTTTGAGTTTTGATTTTGACTGACTCTGTGATTGTGTGATTTGATTATTTGCCTCTGTGATTTATCTGCTTGTTTTCTTACCTCTGAGTTTTGGTAGATGACGCCGAGGAGAGGTAGGAGTAGGATTGCTAGGCAGGTAGATGGGGAGTCTAGAGCCCCGGGCAGTGATGAGGACGTTGAGCAGTAGGAGATACCTTTGCGTCGATGTGCTAGACAGACAGAGGTGGATGAAGTGACTCGATAGATTGGAGAGATGGAGCTAGTGTTGGCTAGGTTCCAAAGGATGAATCCCCCGACGTTTACTGGTGCCGAGGCTGGTCTGCTGGCTGAAGGCTGGCTTGAGCACATGGAAGAGTTGTTTGACGCAGTAGAGTATTCTCAAGAGAGGAGACTAAAGTTAGCAATGTTTCAGTTGAGAAAGCATGCGAAACGCTGGTGGAAGGGTACTTCTCGTGTCATGAGAGAGACTAGAGTTGTTATTTCTTGGGATACTTCTGTGCAGCTTTTCGACAGTAGTATACCCCTGAGTCTTTCTACAACAACCGTGAGAGGGAGTTCGAAAATCTGAAGCAAGGGAACTTGAGGGTGGCCGAGTATGCCAGGAAGTTTGTGAGACTCTTTTCCCACAATTACTCTAATATCATCTTATGGGCGATTAATTAAATCAATAAGTGTATTAAGTCGACTCGGGTTTTATGCGTACATATTTTTTTTTAACAGTAGGTCACTGATGAACAATAGGTATCTGTCAACAAATATTACGCTATGGGAAGCGGAAGTTGCTGTCAGCAGCTATCTACGAAAGCTGACAACAGCTAGTGAGTCACCAAAAGCTGTTCATTCATAAAGAAATCAAAGCGGTACAAAGGTTAATATACCTTGTATTCACTGGTACAAAATCTGTTCTTTAAATACAAAACCAGATACAAAATCTGTTCTTTAAATACAAAACCAGATACATCAAATACTATCTATTATTTGTCCAGGAACTAACTAACAGTAGGTTCCTAGCCTTTTCGTTTGTCGCCCTTCTTCTAGGTTCTTGCTACCCCTGTCACAGCAACTCAATTCTTTCCTCCTGTTGTTATGCACACATACAAAAAAAAAACAACAGCCGGATAAACTCCGGTGAGAATCAATCTCAGTATAATAGACAGGTTCATGCAACAACTTAAAGAAGTTCATAACAAAAATATTTACTCAAAATAAACTGAACATATCTCTTCGCTTCAACTAAGAATTGATTCTATTTCACATCAACGCCATCAAGATTCGTATACGATCTTGACATGGATATCCATCTAACGAAATCACTCTGACTTCGAAAATAAGGTCACCTCAGACCTTGGCATTAGAATCAATTCATTTTTTCTTCGTATCATCATATTCATATCAAAATAAAAGATCCACTACCTGTGATGGATCGACATGTTGGGAATGCGGTGGCGGATCCGGATCCCGTCTCCCGGCGACGCAACGGAAATTTAAAATTAGCGCCGGGAAATGTTCAATACAATAAAATCAATACTATAAACCATTCATAGGATGATTTTTGGGGTGTTACCTTGCTGGCGTCTAGGCGCCTGGCTCCAACCAGAATCACAGGGAAACTGGCTCTTGTCGGTAGGCGGCTGTAGATCGTCAATCAGGTCCAAGCAAGGTTCCTTCGTCAGCCTGCACTAGAAGGCCTGACGAGATCAGCACGGATGGAAACTCCTCGAAACTGTGATCGGAAAAAGTCCGATCAACATGCGGCGGAGTGGGGCTTTGGAGGAGAGGGGCGGCCGAGAGTTGTGGTGGAGGCTAGGGTTTGTAATGTGTAAGTTGTTATGTGATTAAGCCCTAACCATCTTTATTAATTAAGTTGGTAGATGGGTTTGAACCGGCCCATTGGACTTGGGTCAGGCCCAAGTCCTATATGAACATTCGGTTCATTTAAATCACCACGGTTTCATCATAACTCCGATCGTCGATCAGATTGGACCGATCGACTCAGTTTCGAAAACTGAATATTATGATGCGAAAAACGATTTTTCAGATTACCTAGTCCAAATGACAGTTTTGCCGCTCAACAGTGGGAAATCGCAATTTCACCCCTGTTGACTTATAGGAAGTCGCACTTCCCAAAATCCTCTTCCTATGCTCAACACATTGAGCTCAGTTTCCGTGCGGGAATCACGAATCCAGTACTTGTGTGACCCTCAATGGTTCAGGGATACAGCTAGCCGTGGGCCCACAACCATTGCGGCTCCGAAAACACAATTTCGGACTTGCCCAACGGATCATGGTAAAGCACCTAGCAACATCGCGCCATGATCCCCTAGGTATCACTGATAGTGCCTACAAGAACCAGTTGGTCGTGGTTAGCGTACAGTACGGTCCTTTCAATCCATATATCCCGATCAGATCAACGACCATTGGTGGATTGAGAGTCGCTAGAGATCCGATAGCTATGCATACATCTTGGAGATCGAATAATGACATCGTGAGTGTAACTCATTTACCTAAAACACTTCTAGTACTCTAGCCAGAGATTTATACACTATTATCCCCTCAGATAGCATAGGATATCCACGCATGTAAGCGAGCGGTGAATCCTCGACAACGAAGCATCGACTCCTACATGCATCGGGATCTCACCCAATCCCGCCGCCTAATGACCCCAAGTGAGTCGGAAAACGGGTCAAAGTGAGACGCATATCATGTAGAATCTCAATGACGTTTCGAGTCGTGAGGACTAATCAGTACAACCAAGACCTCGGACTTATCCACTCGAAAAATGGTAACCACTTGGAAAGTCCGAACGAGGGTAGTTCGATAGATCACCAGGTCACTATCTATCTGCATGCTCAGAACATCACAATGTTCCCTACCAATGAAACATGGTACTTCGCATCGCAGATACTAGTCTCGAGCTCGGGCGGCCTTATCCTCATTTTGACGGCCCAATCGACTAGGAACTAATTCAAATTACAAAGTGACTATTAGATGTGTTTCATGATAGCCGTCATACCCACTATCACATCTAACATACACTATGGTGCATTCTAGGTTTTTATCCAACACAATTGTTAACATTATATAAACATAACGAAGATAAAGAATGCCATAAACAAATGCGAATATCATATATAAAGACTGTCATATACAAGAGTCTATAAACCCACACGCCACAAGTTGGCTAGTTGGGCATCTACTCTAACAATCTCCCACTTGCCGTAAAGCCAACTACTCATCAGACGCAGTCCCATTGTTTCGCGATGTTTTTCAAACAACGGTCCTGGCAAGGGCTTAGTCACCCCTAGCCACAATATCCCGGATTATGTGGTATTTCCTCAGTATATGTTTGGATCTTTGGTGAGACCTAGGCTCATTTTCTTGCGCAACGGCACCCGTGTTGTCGTAGTACACCGGGACTGGACCAACTCCATTAGGAATGACGCCCAACTCTTGGACGAAATTCCTTATCCAAACGGCCTCCTTAGCAGCAGCTGATGCTGCGATGTACTCAGCCTCAGTGGTTGAATCCGCGATGGTGTCTTGCTTGGAACTCTTCCAAGAGACAGCACCACCATTGAGCATGAATACAAATCCAGAGGTAGACTTCGAATCATCCACGTCATACTGGAAGCTAGAATCAGTATAGCCTTCCAGTTTCAGTTCACCACCCCCATAGACCACGAACATATTCTTAGTCCTTCGCAAGTACTTAAGAATATTTTCACAGCCTTCCAATGCAATTGGCCGTGGTTGGCCTGGTAGCGGCTCGTGACACTCAGAGCATATGCGACATTCGGTCTAGTCGAGATCATGCCATACATAATGCTACCTATTGCCGATGTCAGGCCCCGTGCTAATTACTAACAATTAACACATAATAAGCGCATAAACACGGAAGCTTAAAATAAGGGCTTAAAAATTTTTCGAAATGCAATGGGCCTGAACTCAATTCATACAATCAATATATTGATAATTAAAATATGAGTTGACTCAAACTCAAACACAACAGGTAACAACATAAATATCAATCAAATATAGATCCCCAATACATGATAACACGGGGAATCCCCCGGCTGAATACATATCATATATATAGACTGGGACTCAGGGACGCGGGGATCGACCAGCTGAACTTCCACTCTGCTAGGTAGAGCGATCGAAACGTGGCGCTTGTGTTGCTATACGGTTTAAAAGATTGGAGTTGCACCGTTACCATCAGCTATAGCTTTTGGTAAAGCGGCAAGCGCTCGGTCCTACAATTGGTATCAGAGCCAAGGTCACGGGTTCGATTCCCATTGATTGCAAGGAGTGCAATTATTGGGAGGGGGATTGTTGGAGTGCAATAATTGCCCCTGCTAGGTAGAGCGATCGAAACGTGGCGCTTGTGTTGCTATACGGTTTAAAAGATTGGAGTTGCACCGTTACCACCAGCTATAGCTCTTGGTAAAGCGGCAGGCGCTCGGTCCTACAATTGGTATCAGATCCAAGGTCACGGGTTCGATTCCCATTGATTGCAAGGAGTGCAATTATTGGGAGGGGATTGTTGGTGTGCAATAATTGCCCTTGCTAGGTAGAGCGATCGAACCGTGGCGCTTGTGTTGCTATACGGTTTAAAAGATTGGAGTTGCACCGTTACCACCAGCTATAGCTCTTGGTAAAGCGGCAGGCGCTCGGTCCTACACATGGTCTATCAACCGGGAAATCATCGGTCCGTGATCATCGGGGCCCGTCAGCCCATCACAGCTCGGCGGTAGACACTCATATCCGGTAGTCACCGCTCCGACGATAGCGTTGGACTTTTCAGGCACGACCTACCAGTCGGCCAGTCACAACGTGGCACCCAATCAGGTTATCAAATCAAATCTGTAAATCAGGCTCAAGATGTATGCGTGAATGCCATTCAATATCAAAGTCAATGCATACAATGCGTAACACATGAAAACAACATGTATACTCAAACAAATCCAGCAACTGGCTCACGTAAAGTCATAACAGAAATTCCACATATTCACAACATTGAGATATAGACATGTTCAAGCTCAAAGCTGCTAAGGGCGGCTCAACTCGTACCTTCCAAATTTCTGAGTTTTACCTACAATTTCCTCAAAGAAACGCAGCAACTCAAGGCCTCAACAAATCTGATTTCCAGCAATATACCAAACGAATTCTGCACAACAATGACCACAAGCCAAGGTCCCAATAAATCTGGTAAGGAACCTGCTAAATACACAGCGTATAAACTTAAGAAAGCCAACCAAACTCACGGCATTGACACATTCTCTCACAGCCAACAACCGAAGGCACACGGCTGGAAATTTATACACAAGATTTCAAGAAGATTTCTACTACGAACTCACGGCCAACACACACCAAAATCACGGCCAATCTCCTCAAAACCCATGACTGGAATTTCATAAACTCAAACCAGCGTTCCATGCCAAAAGTACAACTTAACAAGGGCTAAAATACAGGCTAGGAACCATATCTCATCCCAATTTCAAAAACATACCTGAAAGCTCAAACCTGCTGCCGAAATCAACAGCTTCATGATTCTGCTCCAGCTCACTTCAGCCTTCAATATTGGTATGGAAAGAAAGATATTTTCGAGAGATTTCCAACGCTACCAAGAACGCAAAATTCGGAGGTCGGAGTCAATGGGAAATGGCCAGAGAAATTTAGGGTGAATAGTGACCCGCGAGTTGGAAGAGGAACGAGAATTGGGAGAAATATGCTGTGTACGTTATACCTGCTGCCGAAATCAACAGCTTCGTGATTCTGCTCCAGCTCACTTCAGCCTTCAAGATTGGTATGGAAAGAAATATATTTTCGAGATCTTTCCAACGCTACCAAGAACGCAAAAATCAGAGGTCGGAGTCAATGGGAAATGGCCAGAGAAATTTAGGGTGAATAGTGACCCGCGAGTTGGAAGAGGAACGAGAATTGGGAGAAATATGCTGTGTACGTTATAAATATACACGTAACATATCTGTTAAATTAGCCACCAACAGATTTATTAGCCACCGACGGATTTCTTCGAAAATTCAGATTTCAACTCAAAAATTCCGAAATTTCCAGAATTGCTCTAAATGTGATTTCCGACCCGAAAATGCAAACGAAACCTTCAAATAGAACTCCGAACACCCAGAATTCTTTAAAATTCAATTAATCAAACAATTAATCCTTTTATTAAATTTCAGGTCTCACATTTCTCCACCACTAAAAAGGATTTCGTCCTCGAAATCAAACAACAACTCCGGAAACACAATCTCAACAACAGGCTAACGAAACAGAAATTCGCCTAACACATGGCCAAGAATTCAATATAACTGAGCGAACAAACAACAACTAGGGTAGATGCAACTAGAAACCGAAATCTAATACAATATCTACTCAAATAGATGCGGCCATTCACGCTGCATCTTCTCTTCCGGCTCCCAAGTAGCTTCTTCCCTTCCGTGTTTGCTCCACTGAACCATCACCAACGGAATTATCTTGTTCCTCAGCTGTTTCTCCTTCCTATCCAAGATCTGCACCGGATATTCGACATAACTCAAGGCAGAATCCAGCTCAACTTCGTCAGTTCTCAAAACATGGGACGGATCCGGCTCATATTTTCTCAACATTGACACATGAAACACATCATGCATCACGGCTAACTCCTCGGGCAACCTCAGTCTATAAGCCAATTGTCCAATCCGCTCGATAATCTCAAAGGGACCAACGAATCTGGGAGCCAATTTGCCTTTAAATCTGAATCTCATCACGCTCTTGAAAGGAGAAATCTTGAGAAACACACGATCGCCAACCTAAAACTCTAACGGTCGACGTCTTCTATTAGCATAGCTCGAGAAAGGGTCTTGAGCAGCTTTCATTCTACTCCGAGTCAAGTCAATTTGATCCTTCATGTGCTGAACAAACTCCGGTGTAGAAAGCTATCTCTCGCCAACTTCTTCCCAACAAATCGGGGATCCGCACTTTCGACCATATAATGCCTCGAACGGAGCCATTCCAATAGTGACTTGGTAGCTGTTGTTATACGAAAACTCCACCAAGGAAAGCGAATCCTGCCAGCCACCGCTGAAATCCATCACTACTGCTCGCAGCATATCCTCTAAAGTCTGGATAGTACGCTCAGACTGTCCGTCTGTCTGTGGGTGATAGGCTGTGCTCATCGCCAATCTCGAACCCATTGCTGCTTGCAGACTCTTCCAAAAGCGAGAAGTGAACCTCGGATCTCTGTCAGACACTATCGAAATCGGAACCCCATGCAATCTAACCACATGGTCGATGTACATATTCGCCATCTTCTTCATCGAACACCTCACATCATAGGGAATGAAATGGGCTGACTTCGAGAGTCTATCAATCACAACCCAAATCGCATCGCATCCCCTACTCGATCGAGGTAGATGAGTCACGAAATCCATGGCGAATATGCTCCCAATTCCATTGGGGCACCTCTAAACTCTGCAACAAACCACCATATCTCATTCTCTCAGCCTTGACCTGCTGGAAATTTAGACATCTAGCAACAAAAGCAGAAATGTCGCTCTTCATACCTATCCACCAATAGTGAGACTTCAAGGCATGGTACATCTTTCGCTCGTCTGGATGCACACTGTACCGACTACAATGTGCTTCATTCATGAGGGTCTCCTTCAGATCAATCAGGTTCGGAACTACTAATCTCCCTCTGAACCTCAAACATCCATCCGAAGCAACAGAGAAATCATCAGACTGACCCGACTGCGCCTTAATCCTCAACTCATGGATATAGGGGTCGGTCCTCTGCGCCTCCCTGATGTCCATCACAATCTACGGTTCCATCTGAAGAGAAGAAACAAAGAAATACTGATCACCCGGCTGGAAACGCCAACTAGAAGTACTCAACTCCTCATGAACTTTCGAAATACTCAAGGATGCTAACATATCAGGCTGGGTCTTTCGACTTAGAGCG
Organism: Dorcoceras hygrometricum; assembly: GCA_001598015.1. Classification (NCBI taxonomy): domain Eukaryota; kingdom Viridiplantae; phylum Streptophyta; class Magnoliopsida; order Lamiales; family Gesneriaceae; genus Dorcoceras; species Dorcoceras hygrometricum. Next base: position 266,253 of record KV014858.1, read on the forward strand.
TCTGCTACCAAGTTCACTCGCCCAGGCTGATACTGACTCTCACAGTCAAAGTCCTTAAGCAATTCCATCCAGCGTCGTTGCCTCATGTTCAAATCTGACTGCGTGAAGATATATTTCAGGATCTTGTGGTCGGTGTACACCACAAATTCTTCACCATAGAGATAATGTCGCCAAATCTTCAAGGCAAACACTATCGCAGCCAACTCCAAATCATGAATCGGGTACCTCGTCTCGTGAGGCTTCAGCTGTCGAGACGCATACGCAATCACGTACCCGTTCTGCATCAGAACACACCCTAAACCATTCAGAGAAGCATCGGAGCACACAAAATATCCTCCGGAGCCAGACGGTAGGGCCAAAACAGGAGCAGTAGTCAACTTCTCCTTCAGCGTCTGAAAACTGCACTCGCACTCATCAGTCCATACAAATCTCTTATCTTTCTGAGTCAACTGCGTCAAAGGCCTGGCTATCGAAGAAAACTTCTCAATGAAACGTCTATAGTAGCCGGCCAACCCCAAGAAACTACGGATCTCAGAACATTTCGAGGTCTCTCCCAGTTAAGCACTGCTTTGACCTTGCTCGGATCTACCGAAATTCCTTGTGCCGAAATCACGTGACCCAAAAAGATAATCCTGTCGAGCCAAAACTCGCACTTGCTGAATTTGGCATAGAGCTGCGAGTCTCTCAATCTCTGCAATACAAGTCTCAAATGCTCCTTGTGCTCTCTCTTGCTCCTCGAGTACACCAAGATGTCATCTATGAAGACGATTACGAACCAATCGATATACTCACTGAAAACGTGGTTCATCAAATCCATAAAGACAGCGGGGTGGTCATTCGTCAATCCAAACGGCATGACAAGAAACTCAAAATGTCCATATCGAGTCCGGAAGGCTGTCTTTGCCACGTCAGCGTCTCTAATTCGCAACTGGTGATAACCAGAGCGCAAGTCAATCTTTGAGTAAACAACCGATCCCTGCAACTGATCGAACAAGTCATCAATCCTCGGCAAAGGATACTTGTTTTTCCGTTGCTTTATTCAACTGTCTGAAGTCCACACACATCCCCATAGTGCCATCTTTCTTTTTCACGAAAAGAATCGGAGCTCCCCAAGGCGACATGCTCGGTCTGATGAAGCCTTTCTCCAAGAGATCACTCAACTGTTCCTTCAGATCTTTCAACTCTGCGGGCGCCAACCGGTAAGGAGCTCTAGAAATCGGGGCGGTACCGGGCACCAACACAATGCTGAAGTCGATCTCACGTCGAGGAGGAAATCCAGGAATCTCATCTGGAAACACATCGGGAAACTCTCGAACGACGGGGATGTCGCGCAACTCTAATCACTGCTCCTGGGAACTATCAAGTGCGTAGATCATGAATCCTGCATTACCTAGCGATAGCAGGCTAAACATCTCCATAGCGGACACTAGGGGAATCTTCGACCTCAAATCCGTGCCGTAGAAATCCCACCTCTCACCCGTATCACGAAATCTCACCACACCATGGAAGCAATCAACGGTAGCCTTATAGCTAGATAAAACGTCCATTCCCAAAATACAGTCGAAATCTCTAATCCCCAACACAATCAAATTGGTCACCAAAACATGCTCATCAAACCTAATCAGGCAATCTACCACTACCTCTCGGGACCACAGATCCACACCAGCAGGAGTGGACACAGAAACAACATCACATAGTGGGGAAGAACTCAACCCACGCTCAAACACAAACATCTCAGATATGAAAGAGTGTGATGCACCAGTGTCAAACAAAACTCTCGCAGGATAATCATAAATAGAGCATGTACCTCTAATCACCATGCCCGGCGTCTCCTCAGCCTGATCCATCGTCAAGGAGTTCGCCTGTGCCTGCTGGGGAATCTGAAATGGGGGTCGGGAAGGTCCTCCAAAACGAGACGGCTCATGAGGCTGAAAACCAGATCGCTGGGACTGAGCAAAAGGCTGCTATCGCTGAGAAGAACCACTAGCGGAACCCTACTGCGACTGACCAGTAGACCGCCCTCCAATCGAAGGACATGCTCTAGCGAAATGTCCCGGCTGACCACATAGATGGCAAAGTCCTCGGACTCCTCGTCACTGTGAAGACTCATGTCTCCCTCCGCACTGACTACAGAATCCGTCTCGCATACTCGGCCACACGCATATCACCCTGCTTCAAATTATCAAACTCACGCTCCCGGCTAGCAAAGTAGGACTCCGGGGTGTATTCTTGTCGAAAAGCCTCACAGAAACCATCCCAGGTAAGCACCGTCCCACTATATCGAAGCATCCTAAAAGTACCCCTCCACCAGTGCTGCGCATCATCTCGCAGCTGCAGCACTGCCAACTTCAGTCTCTTTTTCGGAGCGTACTCCAAGGTATCAAATAACTCCTCCATCTGAACAAGCCATGCCTCGGCCCTAGCACCACCCTCAGTACCGGCAAACGTCGATGGGTTTGTCCGCTGAAATCGGGCTAAGACCAACTCCATTACACCTATCTGCCTAGTGACGTCCTCAACCTGAGCGTCGTCATCACTACCTGCTCTAGACTCCTCCACGGAACGTCTAGTCCTCCTACCTCCTTCTCGTCTCGGCGGCATCTAAACAAGCCTAGAGGTAAGATCTCACAGCAGATAAAATAACAAGACAGATAATAGATCACATAAGTCATAGAGGCAATCAAAATCAAATCAAAACTCTGTGCCTAGACTCGAGTGTGATCAAAAGAAATCGAGCTTATCCCAGTTTAAGCTCTGATACCAAAAATGTCAGGCCCCGTGCTAATTACTAACAATTAACACATAATAAGCGCATAAACATGGAAGCTTAAAATCAGGGCTTAAAAATTTTTCGAAATGCAATGGACCTGAACTCAATTCATACAATCAAAATATCGATAATTAAAATATGAGTTGACTCAAACTCAAACACAACAGGTAACAACATAAATATCAATCAAATACAGATCCCCAATACATGATAACACGGGGCATCCCCCGGCTCAATACATATCATATATATAGACTGGGACTCAGGGACGCGGGGATCGACCAGCTGAACTTCCACTCTGTCCAGCTTGGCTACCTAAAGTTCCTGCAAATGGGTAACACAGACCCAAAAAAAAACAAAATCAGGAAACAAGTACGAGGTCAAGCCTCAGTACGAAGAGCTATCAAAGCAGATAAACATGCAACATGCTATAAATCAATGCTATGAATGCATGAGGGCTGCCAAGGAAATCAGTCAGCTAGGCCGGCGTAACAACCGGCAAATCATATCATGTCGCCTCTATACCACGGTCTATCAACCGGGAAATCATCGGTCCGTGATCATCGGGGCCCGTCAGCCCATCACAGCTCGGCGGTAGACACTCGTATCCGGTAGTCACCGCTCCGACGATAGCGTTGGACTTTTCAACAACAGGTAACAACATAAATATCAATCAAATACAGATCCCCAATACATGATAACACGGGGCATCCCCCGGCTCAATACATATCATATATATAGACTGGGACTCAGGGACGCGGGGATCGACCAGCTGAACTTCCACTCTGTCCAGCTTGGCTACCTAAAGTTCCTGCAAATGGGTAACACAGACCCAAAAAAAAACAAAATCAGGAAACAAGTACGAGGTCAAGCCTCAGTACGAAGAGCTATCAAAGCAGATAAACATGCAACATGCTATAAATCAATGCTATGAATGCATGAGGGCTGCCAAGGAAATCAGTCAGCTAGGCCGGCGTAACAACCGGCAAATCATATCATGTCGCCTCTATACCACGGTCTATCAACCGGGAAATCATCGGTCCGTGATCATCGGGGCCCGTCAGCCCATCACAGCTCGGCGGTAGACACTCGTATCCGGTAGTCACCGCTCCGACGATAGCGTTGGACTTTTCGGGCACGACCTACCAGTCGGCCAGTCACAACGTGGCACCCAATCAGGTTATCAAATCAAATCTGTAAATCAGACTCAAGATGTATGCATGAATGCCATTCAATATCAAAGCTCAATGCATACAATGCGTAACACATGAAAACAACATGTATACTCAAACAAATCCAGCAACTGGCTCACGTAAAGTCATAACAGAAATTCCACATATTCACAACATTGAGATATAGACATGTTCAAGCTCAAAGCTGCTAAGGGCGGCTCAACTCGTACCTTCCAAATTTCTGAGTTTTACCTACAATTTCCTCAAAGAAACTCAGCAACTCAAGGCCTCAACAAATCTGATTTCCAGCAATATACCAAACGAATTCTGCACAACAATGACCACAAGCCAAGGTCCCAATAAATCTGGTAAGGAACCTGCTAAATACACAGCGTATAAATCTTAAGAAAGCCAACCAAACTCATGGCATTGACACATTCTCTCACAGCCAACAACCAAAGGCACACGGCTGGAAATTTATACACAATATTTCAAGAAGATTTCTACTACGAACTCACGGCCAACACACACCAAAATCACGGCCAATATCCTCAAAACCCATGACTGGAATTTCATAAACTCAAACCAGCGTTCCATGCCAACAATAAAACTTAACAAGGGCTAAAATACAGGCTAGGAACCATATCTCATCCCAATTTCAAAAACATACCTGAAAGCTCAAACCTGCTGCCGAAATCAACAGCTTCGTGATTCTGCTCCAGCTCACTTCAGCCTTCAACATTGGTATGGAAAGAAAGATCTTTTCGAGAGATTTCCAACGCTACCAAGAACGCAAAAATCGGAGGTCGGAGTCAACGGGAAATGGCCAGGGTGAATAGTGACCCGCGAGTTGGAAGGGGAACGAGAATTGGGAGAAATATGCTGTGTACGTAATTCAATCTCAAATAATGGAACGCCATCTATTGCAATATAAATATACACGTAACATATCTGTTAAATTAGCCACCAACAGATTAATTAGCCACCGACAGATTTCTTCGAAAATTCAGATTTTAACTCAAAAATTCCGAAATTTCCAGAATTGCTCTAAATGTGATTTCCGACCCGAAAATGCAAACGAAACCTTCAAATAGAACTCCGAACACCCAGAATTCTTTAAAATTCTATTAAACAAACAATTAATCCTTTTATTAAATTTCAGGTCTCACAGCCGAGGCATATGGCACACGTGTCATACTCTCTATCTCCTCATCAGTCTTCGGACACATAGACTTAGATAGAGTGACCCCGTGGCACATAGGTAGGTGTCCTCTCTTGGACTCTTCCATAGAGAACCTCTTAAGTATCGTATCGATGTAGGTGGCATGGGTGAGTCCGAGCATCCGTTTTGATCTATCCCGATAGACTGTATTCCAAGAATATAGGATGCTTCACCCATGTCCTTCATCGAAAATCTACTAGACAACCAGACTTTAGTTGACTGCAGCATTCCTACATCATTCCCAATGAGTAGAATGTCATCAACATAAATTACAAGGAATGTCACAGCGCTTTTAACTACCTTCTTATAAACACATGGCTCCTCGGGATTCTTGATGAAACCAAATTCCTTAATTGTTTCATCGAATCTCAGGTTCCAACTCCTCAATGCTTGTTTGAGATCCAACAGATGTGAAACCCTCATGCTGCGTCATATAGATCTCTTCCTTAATGTTTCCATTAAGGAACGCAGTTTTCACATCCATTTGCCATATCTCATAGTCGTACCATGCGGCTATGGCTAACAAGATTCTAATTGACTTGAACATTGCGACTGGCGAGAAGGTTTCATCATAGTCAACACCTTGCCTTTGAGTGTAACCTTTCGCGACCAGTCGTGCCTTGTAGGTCATTACCTTACCATCAGGCCCAAGTTTCATCTTGTATACCATTTGCACCCAATAGGAACAATTCATTTGGGAGGGTTAACAAGAGTCCAAACTTGGTTCGCATGCATTGAGTCAAACTCAGACTGCATTGTTTCAAGCCACAAATTAGAATCAGCATCGGAAATTTCCTCCTTGAAAGTTCTTGGATCAGATCCAACAATTTGATCACTTTGATCATCTTCAAGGAGAAAACCATATCTCTCAGGAGCCCTAGGAACCCTTTCGGATCTCCTAGGTGCGACCATTTCTGGTACTGGCTCTGTAGGTGCAGGAGATTCACTTGGTACTTCAGTTGGTTCTCGAACCTCTTCGAGTTCTACTATTTTGCCCTTTATATCAAGTAGAAATTCCCTTTCCATAAAGGTGGCATTCCTAGAAACAAACACTTTTGTTTCACTTGGATAGTAGAAGTAGTATCCAATGGAATTCTTTGGATATCCAATGAAGTAGCATAAGATGGATCTCGTATCCAGCTTATCTCCCACTGTCTGCTTCACGTAAGCAGGACATCCCCAAATCCTCATGAATGAGTACTTGGGTGGTTTGCCCATCCATATCTCATATGGAGTTTCATCCATTGCCTTTGTGTGGACATTGTTCAACAACATTACCGCCGTTTCGAGCGCATAGCCCCAAAACTAGGTAGGAAGCTCAGTGAAGCTCATCATAGATCGAACCATGTCCATCAAAGTTCGATTACGATGCTCCGCTACACCATTGAGCTGTGGTGTGGCCAGAGGGATCCACTGTGCGAGAATCCCATTCTCTTTCAGATAGTCTTGAAACTCAGCACTCAAGTATTCACCACCTCGATCGGATCAAAGTGCTTTAATGCTTTTGCCTAATTGTTTTTTTACTTCAGCCTTGAATTCTTTGAACCTTTCAAAGGATTCAGACTTGTGCTTCATCAAATACAAGTACCCATCCCTAGAGTGATCGCCGGTAAAGGTGATGAAGTATGTGTGACCGTATTTAGTACCAATACTAAACGGGTCGCACACATCAGTATGGATCAAATCCAATAGGCCTTGAGCACGCTCACCCTTGTCCTTGAAGGGTTGGTTAGTCATCTTTCCCTTGAGACAAGACTCACAAGTCGGTAGGGAGTTAATGTCTGACAGATCAAACATGTCACTCCTAACTAACTTGTTCATCCTACTTAGAGAAATATGACCTAGCCTAGCGTGCCAAAGTTGTGCTGGGTTCAAGTTATCGTGTTTCCTTTATCGTTGTTGTATGTGTTTCGACATCGCGAGTTGGAACGTCATTTAATTTCAAGGTGTATAAATCGTTTTCGCGTTCCCCAATACCAATCAAACATTAATTCTTTTAAATATTGCAAATCTAATTAGAAAACATACAAGAATATCCATCACTATCAAGCATAGAAACAGAAATAATGTTCTTTATTAATTCGGGAACAAACAAAACGTTTCTCAATAACAACTTAAAATCAGAATACAGAAATAAATAAACATCTCCTATAGCTACTGCAGCAACTCTTGCTCCATTGCCCAGCCTCAAGTGGGTCTCACCCTCTCTAAGACGTCGGCTTCTTGTCATCACCTACAAATCATTGCAGATATGAGATCCACATCCGGTATCAAGTACCCAAGAAGTCGAATTAAGAGACATATTTATTTCAATATAGAACATACCTTTCGCAGTTCGCAACTGCTCGAGGTACTCCTTGCAGTTCCTCCTCCAATGCCCAGCTTGTGGCAGTGGTGGCAAACATCCTCATGCTTATTTGGTTTGGAAGCCTTTGCCTTTGGCTTCTTGATGGGCTTTTCCTCCTTCGCAGAGGCAGAACGCTTCTTGCCCTTACGTCTGGGCCCCTTCTTCGCAGAAGAGCCCATAAGGAGGACGGGTTTGTCCTTCTTTAT
>KV014858.1:278790-295044 GCA_001598015.1 Dorcoceras hygrometricum
ATACAATGGCGGATCCGGCTCCCGTTTCCCGGGGGCGCAGCGGAAATCAAAAATTGTCCTGAGAAACGTTCAATACATTCAAAAACAATAAACATTCATAGGGCGTTTATCGAATTTCTACCTTGCTGGCATCTAGGCGCCTGGCTCCGACCAGTATCACGAGGAAACCGACACTTCAAACGATAGGCGGCTGTAGATCGTCAATCAGGTCCACGACCGGAATCGATCTTCCTCCAATCAGCCTGAACTAGAAAGCTGATGGATTTTATCACGAACGGATTCTCATCGACGCAGTGATCGAAAAAAGTCCGATCACGTGAAAAAACAGGCGACGGCGGCGGCGGCCGGTTGGCGACGGCGGCGGCGTGAGGCGTGTGTGGGAGAGGAGGCGGCTATGTGAGCTAGGGTTTGTTGTTGTGTTGTGGTGAATTAAGCCCTAACCACCTTTATTAATTAAGTTGGTAGATGGGCTTGAACCGGCCCATTCTGACCCAAGTCCTATATGAACATTCGGTTCATTTAAATCACCACGGTTTCATCATAAATCCGATCGTCGATCAGATCGGACCGATCGAATCAGTTTCCAAAACTGAATATTATGATGCGAAAAACGATTTTTCAGATTACCTAGTCCAAATGACAGTTTTGCCCCTCAACAGTGGGAAATCGCAATTTCACCCCTGTTGACTTTTAGGAAGTCGCACTTCCCAAAATCCTCTTCCTATGCTCAACACATTGAGCTCAGTTTCCGTGTGGGAATCACGAATCCAATACTTGTGTGACCCTCAATGGTTCAGGGATACAGCTAGCCATGAGCCCACAACCATTGCGGCTCCGAAATCACAATTTCGGACTTGCCCAACGGATCATGGTAAAGCGCCTAGCAACATCGCGCCATGATCCCCTAGGTATCACTGATAGTGCCTGCAAGAACCAGTTGGTCGTGGTTAGCGTACAGTACGGTCCTTTCAATCTATATATCCCGATCAGATCAACGACCATTGGTGAATTGAGAGTCGCTAGAGATCCGATAGCTATGCATACATCTTGGAGATCGAATAGTGACATCGTGAGTGTAACTCATTTACCTAAAACACTTCTAGTACTCTGGCCAGAGATTTATACACTATTATCCCCTCAGATAGCATAGGATATCCACGCATGTAAGCGAGCGGTCGACTCCTACATGCATCGGGATCTCACCCAATCCCGCCGCCTAATGACCCCAAGTGAGTCGGCAAATGGGTCAAAGTGAGACGCCTATCATGTAGAGTCTCAATGACGTTTTGAGTCGTGAGGACAAATCAGTACAACCAAGACGTCAGACTTATCCACTCGACAAATGGTAACCACTTGGAAAGTCCGAACGAGGGTAGTTCGATAGATCACCAGGTCACTATCTATCTGCATGCTCAGAACATCACAATGTTCCCTACCAATGAAACATGGTACTTTGCATCGCAGATACTAGTATCAGGCTCGGGCGGCCTTATCCTCATTTTGACGGGCCAATCGACTAGGAACTAATTCAGAATACACAGTGACTATTAGATGTGTTTCTTGATAGCCGTCATACCCACTATCACATCTAACATACACTATGGTGCATTCTAGGTCTTTATCCAACACAATTGTTAACATTATATAAACATAACGAAGATAAAGAATGCCATAAACAAATGCGAATATCATATATAAAGACTGTCATATATAAGAGTCTATAAACCAACACGCCACAAGTTGGCTACATGGGCATCTACTCTAACACGACACACAGATAGTCTCAAGTTCTAAATCAAGAACAATAATCAAGTATGTGGTTTGTCGGGATAACTCAAGAAATATCATTCTCGAGTACTCTAATCCCTGACTCTCAATGTCAAATTATACCTTCGTTATATCTGTTATGGGAACTGCTTCAATTACCACTTCTAACTTCTTGTTACAAGAATCCCAGAGAATTTACAGAATCGAATTCTGATGTCTATAGTAGTCGTTACCAGGATTTTGAATTCAATCTAATTTATAGAAGAAGATATCTGTTTTCTGCAGAGTTCCCATGCAATCTCGATAAATTCCACGTGTCATGTTGAGTATTTATCAACCAAAATAAGATAAGCATACACCGCTTGAACATCTTTCTGTATTCATACATATCTCTAACCAGATACCAGTTGTTGTTCTAAACAAAACATACATTGCTGCAGTAAGTATCTTACGACAGAAACCAACGTTTATTCTCAACAGATACCAGCTTTTCCTTTCTATAGAATCAGCAGTAACCATCCAACGTTGTATTTCTCTTCGCGCCTCAAAAAGATTTCACGTCAACTAATTAAAACGACGCCGCTGCGCGCCAACATCTGATGACAGATTCTCTCAGCTTGATCAACTGTTGAAACGCGAAACAATTCAGATGACGTAAAGAATCGTGTCATCTTTTCTGTCAACGGCTGTTCTACGTCATCTTTTCTGCAAACGGCTGGTCTAGCTTAATAACCCAACGATGACGTATGAGATACGTCACCATTGCTGCCAGTAGCTGTTTTACAATCAATACGCTGCGTTTCAATTTATCAAAACGACGTCACATCACCATCAGCGAATGATCGCGCGAAATAATGTAAATGACATCGTAATGAATGCGTCATACTCTCTGTTGACAGCTGATTTCCTAACCCAGCAGCTGGATCAAACAATGCAACAAATCCATCACGACTGGTACCAGACGCAACACTCAAAACGTTTTGTTACAACTAAATAAAACGACGTCGCTTCTTACCAGCGACTGTTCCTCAACCAACAGCTGGTTACCCAGTCGCATGCTCCTCTCATTAACAGTGCAAAAACTGATCCAAACAACGACTGGTTTAACGCAACTACTGATCAACACTACTTCATCCAAGAGCTACAATATGAAAATTTGAAATCATCAAGTCTATAATACCGGGCATTACATTTCTCTCCCTCTAACACATGAGTTCGTCCTCGAACTCATCAGCAGTCTGTATATGCATTCTGTACATATAAGAATGTTGAAATAGCAGAAAATCGATGAGAACTCACCTTATTGGAATAGATAGGGAAATCGTTGTCTCATGTCATCTTAAACTTCCCACATAGCTTATTCAACTCCATGTCGATTCCATTGAATCTTAAACAATGGAATAATATTCGTTCGGAGTTGCTTTCTTTTCGATCCAGTATTTGAATCGGTTGCTCAAAGTAACTGAGAGTTTCATCAAGTTCAGCTTCATCAGCAGGAATAACATGATATGCATCAGGCAGATATTTCCTCAGCATCGATACATGAAAGACAACATGTATACCTGAAAGAGATGGAGGTAATGCGAGTCGATAAGCAAGATTGCCTATCTTCTCGAGAATTTCATAAGGGCCAATAAATCATGGAGGCAACTTCCCTCGTTTCCCAAATCGGACTGTACCCCTGAAAGGAGAAATTTTCAAGAATACTTTGTCCCCTGGTTCAAAGCACAATGGTCGACGTCTGGAATTCGCATATCTGTCTGTCTATGTTGTGCGGTTCTCATTTTCTGATGAATTATCTTCACCTTCTCAGTCATTTCTCTGATCATATCTTGTCCCAATTCAGGCACCTCTGATCATCATCCCAATATAATGGTGAACGACACTTTCTTCCGTACAGTGCCTCAAACGGAGCCATCTCAACACTCGCCTGATAACTGTTGTTATATGAAAATTCTACAAGCGGTAATGAATCTTGCCATGTAATACCAAAATCTAATACCACAGCTCTAAGCATATCCTCAAGAGTCTGGATTGTTCGTTCAGTTTTGCCATCAGTTTGAGGATGATAAGCAGTGCGTAAATATAATTTCGTACCTAGAGCTTGTTGCAATCTACTCCAAAAGTGTGAGGTAAATCTCGGATCTCGATACGATACAATCGATTTTGGTACACCATGAAGTCTTACCACTTCTCGAACATAAAGATCTGCCACTTGATCATGTCGATAGGTCATTCGATAAGGAATAAAGCAAGCAGATTTTGTTAACCTATCGATAATTACCCAAATAGCATCACATCCTCGGGATGATCTGGGCAACTTCGTCACAAAGTCCATGGAAATATGATCCCATTTCCATTCAGGAAGTGACAGACTTTGTAATAAACCAGCAGGTTTCTTTCTCTCAGCCTTCACTTGTTGGCAATTCAAACATTTTGAAACAAAATCCGTCACATCAGACTTCATTTGCTTCCACCAATATTGCTTTCTCAAATCGTTGTACATTTTTCTACCTCCAGGATGTACACTGAATCTACTTCTATGCGCTTCGTTCAATATCTGTTGCTTCAACTCTGTTACATCTGGCACAACAAGTATGTTATTCACATACAAAACCTCATCAGTACTTACCCGATACTCAGATTTATGTCCAGATCTAACCATTTAAATCGACTTCTGGATACTTAGATCCCTCTTTTGTGCTTCTTTAATTCGAATCAATAATTCAGGTTCATCACTGATAGCATAAGCCCTCATAGGTTTCATGTCTATCTCAAATAGATATCCAGACGTACAACAATTTTCTATTAAACTAGATACACCCATAGTAGACAAGGACAACGCACAAACCTTCCTACCAAGGGCATCTGCTGCCGCATTCGATTTCATGGATAGTATTTGATTTTGCAATCAAAATCTTTCAATAAATCCATCCATCTTCGTTGTATCATATTTAATTCAGACTGTGAAAACAATTATTTCAGACTTTTGTGATCATAAAAGATTTCAAATTTCTCACCGTACAGATAATGTCTCCATATCTTTAATGCAAATACGATGGCTGCCAATTCAAGATCATGAATTGGATACCGGATCTCATGTGGCTTCAATTGTCTCGAGGCATACGCAATAACATGTCCTCGCTGCATTAGAATACATCCCAATCCTTGGTGAGAAGCATCACAATAAACAACAAAATCACCAGTACCCGAAGGAATTTTCAAAACTGGTGCTGTTGTCAACCTCTTTTTCAAATCAAGAAAACTAGTTTCGCAAGCTTCAGACCAAATGAAAGGTGCATTCTTCTGTGTCAGTTGAGTAATAGGCTTCGCAATACTCGAGAAATCCCGAATAAATCGACGGTAATAACCTGCCAAGCCCATAAAACTTCGAATTTCTGGCACAGATGTCGGTCTAGGCCAATCAATCACTGCTTCTATTTTGCTCGGATCAACAGAAATACCATCACCTGAAATAATATGGCCAAGAAATACTACTTTCTGTAACCAAAATTCACATTTCGACAACTTGGCATACAATTTCTCATCTCGTAAAGTCTTCAACACGGTTCTAAGATGATTAGCATGATCACACAGGTTCTTTGAATAAATCAGAATATCATCGATAAAGATAATCACAAAATCATCAAGATATTTCTGGAAGACTTTATTCATCAAACTCATAAATACTGCTGGGGCATTGGTCAACCCAAAAGGCATAACAATGAACTCGTAATGACCATACGTCGTTCGAAAAGCAGTCTTAGATATATCCTCATCTCGTACTCTCAATTTATGGTAGCCGGATCTCAAATCAATTTTCGAATATACTGACGAACCCTGTAACTGCTCAAACAAATCATCTATCCGGGGTAAAGGATATCGATTCTTTACCATTGCTTTGTTTAGTTGCCGGTAGTCAATACATAACCTCATCGATCCATCTTTCTTTCGTACAAACAGTACTGGTGCGCCCCAAGGAGAAACACTGGGTCTAATGTATCCCTTGAAGACATCAGCAAATTCACAAACTACTGGTATATCAACCAGTTTCGGGCTAGTCTTCATCACATCTACTGCATATATCAGGAATCCTTCTGCTCCCTTCTGCAATAGATTAGTCATGGAATGAACAGAAACTAAGGGAATTCTGGCTCGTGATCCCTTACCATAGAATTTCCACTCATCAGTGTTCTCAGGTCTGAATCGGACCACTTTCTGAAAACAATCCACTGTTGCTCTGTACTTGGTTAACATGTCTATGCCGATGATACAATCAAAATCAGACAACCCAAGCACAATACAATTAATCTCAATCTTATGACCCTCAAACTGTAATATACCATTTCTACAGTTTTCATCGATAAGATACCCCTTCCCAGAGGTGAAGAAACAGATACTACTTCATCTAAGGGTTCAACAGGCAACGCATGCGATACAACAATGTGCTCGGATATAAACTTATGTGAAGAACCAGTATCAACTAAGACATAAGCAGGATAATTACGAAGATAACAATTACCTGCAATAACATCATCAGGGGCTGCTTGTGCTTGCTCCTTTGTCAATGCAAACACTCTAGCTTGTTGCTTAGGAGGTTTGCTCCATTTCTGGCTCCCTCCTTGTCTACCCTGATGCTGAATCTGTGGTTGGAATGAATGCACAGAAGACGCTTGCCTTTCTGGCTGTAGCATTGATCTCGATGCTCCAGTATTCTGTGAACTTCCAGAACCACATTGAGGACATACCCTCGCAAAGTGTCCAGGTTGATTCCAGATATTGCAAAGGCCAAACACCCCTCTACACTGCTCAGTAATGTGTCGACCTCCACATTTGGTAGAATAATCGCCAGATTTCTGTCCAGCTCCTTGTTGTTAAGATTCAATGGAACTAGAAGAGATACTAGTACCTGAACGCTTGAATTGTTTCCCTTTTCCTTTAAAGAAATTCTTATTTCCACTACTGCTGCCTCCAGTATCAAATCGAGGGGGTGGTGGAATCTGTTGTTTCTCTTGCGATAGTCTCACGGCTGGTGGCACAAACTGTGCTCCTCGTTGCCTCATTAACCCTGCTTCAGATCCCTTTGCATGATTCAATGCATCTGCAAAGGTATTCGGTCGCCCTGAATTCACCAAGGTGAACACGTCGGGATTCAAGCCATTTATGAACTGATCGTCTTGACCTTCATCGCTAACAGCAACGTGCGGATCAAATTTAAATAGACTTGTGAACTTGGAAACATATTCTTCAATGTTCAATTGCCCTTGTTGCAAATTCGCAAACTCTGCTCCTTTGTCCTTCCGATACGAAACAGGAAAGAATCGCTGATAGAAAGCAGTTTTCAACACAGACCAAGTAACAACAGTACCTTGGTTTTCCAACGCTTTATTCATCGCTATCCACCAGCTTTTACCAAGGCCCTGCAGCTGATGAATTATCAATCTCACCCGACGATCATAGGTATAATCTAACGCTTCAAATAACTGTTCTATATCTTCCAACCAATTCTCACAATCTATTGCATTTCTGTTCTTGTCAATGTTGGTGGTTTGAAGGACTGGAATCGTTTCAAAAGTGTTTCCATCGGAGTTGCTGTGGCATTCAATGCATCAGTCGAGGTACTACCCTGCTCTGTTCGCGGAACAGTTCCTGTCTGCTGGGTAGTTGTTCGTCGAGGAGGCATATCTAAGAATCAAACAGATTTTGTTCATAATTCCTCATTATATCGATAACAAATCTCAGTCCCTCCTCTGATTAGCAAACAAAAATATGCTACTTTTCAAGAGATCAAGTTCTGATTACTTCGTTCAATACATGCTACTAATCACTTCACAGAGCATGAAATTCGTAAGCCTGTCCTGCATACTCTTACCATTTCATCACACAATCATGTGATACAAAATTCAAAAACAATAAGGCATATGCCATGCGAACATGTAATCAATCAATCAAAAGACTCGATCTACCCCGCTCATCTAGCTCAATCCAAGAACTTAGTAATGCTCTGATACCACCTGATGTGAGACTCTCATCCCACAATTACTCTAATCTCATCTTATGGGCGATTAATTAAATCAATAAGTGTACTAGTCGAATCGGGTTTTATGCGTACATATTTTTTTATTTTTTCTAACAGTAGGTCACTGATGAACAGTAGGTATCTGTCAACAGATATTACGCTATGGAAAGCGAAGGTTGCTGTCAGCAGCTATCTACGAAAGCTGACAACAGCTAGTGAGTCACTAAAAGCTGTTCATTCATAAAGAAATCAAAACGGTACAAAGGTTAATATACCTTGTATTCACTGTTACAAAATCTTTTCTTTAAATACAAAACAAGATACATCAAATACTATCTATTATTTGTCCAGGAACTAACTAACAGCAGGTTCCTAGCCTTTTCGTTTGTCTCCCTTCTTCTAGGTTCTTGCTACCCCTGTCCCAGCAACTCAATTCTTTCCTCCTGTTGTTATGCACACATACAAAACAAAACAACAGCCGGATAAACTCCGGTGAGAATCAATCTCAGTATAATAGACAGGTTCATGCAAAAACATAAAGAAGTTCATAACAAAAATATTTACTCAAAATAAACTGAACATATCTCTTCGCTTCAACTAAGAATTGATTCCATTTCACATCAACGCCATCAAGATTTGTATACGATCTTGACATGGATATCCATCTAACGAAATCACTCTAACTTCGAAAATAAGGTCACCTCAGACCTTGGCATTAGAATCAATTCATTTTTTCTTCGTATAATCATATTCATATCAAAATAAAAGATCCACTACCTGTGATGGATCGACACACAGATAGTCTCAAGTTCTAAATCAAGAACAATAATCAAGTATGTGGTTTTTCGGGATAACTCAAGAAATATCAGTCTCGAGTACTCTAATCCCTGACTCTCAATGTCAAATTATACCTTCGTTTATATTTGTTTTGGGAACTGCTTCAATTACCACTTCTAACTTCTTGTTACAAGAATCCCAGAGAATTTACAGAATCGAATTCTGATGTCTGTGTCAGTTGTTACCAGGATTTTGAATTCAATCTAATTTATAGAAGAAGATCTCTGGTTTCTGCAGAGTTCCCATGAAATCTCTATAAATTCCACGTGTCATGCTGAGTATTTATCAACCAAAATAAGATAAGCATACATCGCTTGAACATCTTTCTGTATTCATACATATAGCTAACTAGATACCAGTTGCTGTTCTAAACAAAACAGACATTGCCACAGTAAGTATCTTACGACAGAAACCAACGTTTATTCTCAACAGATACCAGCTTTTCCTTTCGATAGAATCAGCAGCAACCATACAACGTTGTATTTCTCTTCGCGCCTCAAAATGACGTCGCGTCAACTAATTAAAACGACGCCGCTGTGCGCCAACAGCTGATGACAGATTCTCTCAACTTGATCAAGCTAACTAGATACCAGTTGCTGTTCTAAACAAAACAGACATTGCCACGGTAAGTATCTTACGACAGAAACCAACGTTTATTCTCAACAGATACCAGCTTTTCCTTTCGATAGAATCAGCAGCAACCATACAACGTTGTATTTCTCTTCGCGCCTCAAAATGACGTCGCGTCAACTAATTAAAACGACGCCGCTGTGCGCCAACAGCTGATGACAGATTCTCTCAACTTGATCAACTGCTGAAACGCGAAACAATTCAGATGACGTAAAGAATCGCGTCATCTTTTCTGCCACGGCTGGTCTACGTCATCTTTTCTGCCAACGGCTGATCTATCTTAATAACCCAACGATGACGTAGATACGTCACCATTGCTGCCAGTAGCTGTTACAAGCGTTACAATCAATACGCTACGTTTCAATTTATCAAAACGACGTCACCTCACTATCAGCGACTGATCGCGCGAAATAGTGTAAACGAAATCGTAATGAATACGTCATACTCTCTGTTGACAGCTGATTTCCTAACCCAGCAGCTGGATCAAACAATGCAACAAATCCCTCACGACTGGTACCAGACGCAACACTCAAAACGCTGCGTTACAACTAAATAAAACGACGTCGCTTCTTACCAGCGACTGTTCCTCAACCAACAGCTGGTTACCTAGTCGCAAGCTCCTCTCATGAACAGCGCAACAACTGATCCACACAACGACTGGTTTAACGCAACTACTGATCAACACTACTTCATCCAAGAGCTACAATTTGAAAATTCGAAATCATCAAGTCTATAATACCAAGCATTACACAGTTTTCTTTGCTGTTATCGTATGTTCCCCATGTTGCGAAGCAGGAGAGGATTAAGAGGAACAAGTTTTGAGAGGTTTGAGGCCCGAGTTGTTCCGTATGGTGTTAGCTGGTTCCCCTGTGATGTATGCTGAGGTGGTGGATCGAGCAATGACCTAGTCGCAAGCTCCTCTCATGAACAGCGCAACAACTGATCCACACAACGACTGGTTTAACGCAACTACTGATCAACACTACTTCATCCAAGAGCTACAATTTGAAAATTCGAAATCATCAAGTCTATAATACCAAGCATTACACAGTTTTCTTTGCTGTTATCGTATGTTCCCCATGTTGCGAAGCAGGAGAGGATTAAGAGGAACAAGTTTTGAGAGGTTTGAGGCCCGAGTTGTTCCGTATGGTGTTAGCTGGTTCCCCTGTGATGTATGCTGAGGTGGTGGATCGAGCAATGGACATTTAGGAGAGTCTTATGGAGGTGCAGAATCAAGTTCAGCCGATAGCTGGGCGTAGTTTTCAACTTGTGCTAGAAGTGATGCCTTCTTTCCAATCTCCTCAAGTGTCGCAACAGTCGAAGCGTCAGAGGTTCAAGCCTCGAGGGAAACATTTTAAGAAGTGTTCGAACTCGAGTTCTTCTAGTTCAGTGAGTTCTGGTGGCAGTGGCTCCGGAGGAGGAGTGACTTGTGGACAGTGTAGAGGTCATCATATGACTTTGCAGTGTCGTGGAGTTCAGGGGCTTTGCCATAATTGTGGGCAGCGTGGACATTTTGCTCGATTGTGTCCGACTGGAGGACAGTCAGTGAGTCAGTCGCAGCAAGGTTCAGCTGGTGGTTCTTCGTAGAGACCGCAACCATTTGCTCAGTCCCAACGTTCTGGATTCCAACCCCGTGAACCGTCTAGGTTTGGTGGACCTTTGAGACCTCAGTTTCCGGGATCGCAGCAGGCTCAGATGAACGCATTGATGAGTGAACAAGCTGCTGATATGCCTGAAATGATTATTACAGGTACTTGTGCTATCTCTGATTTTCCTGCACGTGTTTTGTTTGATACTGGAGCATCACACTCCTTTATTTATGAGTTGTTTGTGTATGGGTGTGGGTTGAGTTCTTCCCCACTGTGTGATGTTGTCTTTGTATCTACCCCTGCTGGCGTGAATTTGTTGTCTCGTGAGATGGTGATGGATTGTGTTCTAGGTTTGATGAGCAAGTGCTAGTGACTAATTTTATTGTCATGGAGGTTAGAGATTTTGATTGTATCTTGGGAATGGACTTGTTGTCCAGATATAGAGTGATAATGGTAAGTAAGATTTAGGCCTGAATTTGGAGAGAAATGGGATTTCTATGGTGCTGATTCGGGACCTAAGATTCCTTTTGTGTCTGCCATGGAGATGTTTAGTTTGTTGTCGCTAGAGAATTCAGGGTTTATGATCTATGCCTTGGATTTTTCCCGAGTATCATGAGTAGAGTTGAGCGATGTTCCGATTGCTCGAGAGTTTCCTGATGTGTTTCCGGATGAGATTCCTGATTTCCCTTTGATAAGAGAGATTGACTTCAGTATAGAGTTGGTGCTAGGGACAGCCCAATTTCTAGAGCTCCATATCGGTTGGCTCCAGCTGAGTTGAACGAACTCAAAGAGCAGTTGTGTGATCTGTTGGAGAAGGGCTTCATTAGACCGAGTATGTCGCCCTAGGGAGCTTCGATTCTTTTTGTGAAGAAAAAGGATGGATCTATGAGGATGTGTGTGGATTTTCGGCAATTGAACAAAGCGATGATTAAGAACAAGTATCCGTTGCCGAGGATTGATGACTTGTTTGACCAGTTGCAGGGATCTACTGTATACTCTAAGGTTGATCTGCGGTCTGGTTATCATCAGTTGCGGATCAGAGACTTTGACGTGGCGAAGACAGCATTCAGGACTAGGTATGGGCATTATGAGTTTTTGGTGATGCCTTTTGGATTGACGAATGCTCCTGCTGTCTTCATGGATTTGATGAATCGCGTCTTCAGTGAGTATATCTATCGTTTTGTGATTGTCTTCATAGATGACATCTTGGTGAATTCGAGGAACTTCAGAGAGCATAAAGAGCACTTGTGTGAGGATTGAGAAGTTAGATTGGTGATTAATTGATTTGAATTGGGATTAATCTCGCGTGATTTGAGGAAATTGCGAAAGGGATGAAGTTCCTGCTGAATTTTTGAGAGTAGCGTTGATTTTTGGAGAAACTGGAATCAGCAGGTTACTGTAGATCGTGCTGGTGAATTTTGAATCAGCAGAGGTGACGTCATCGTGACGAAAGGAGTGCTGCTGGTTTTGATTTAAGATTGAAGGTCTGCTGGTTTTAGTTCGAGTTGAAGTTGCTGCTGGTAGATTTTGTGTTTAGCGCGAGATTGAATGAGAAAGTGACGCGTGTTAGTCAACATTTTGGAGTGTTGACTATTATTTCAGCAGATGACTATTTAGATTCAGCAGATGCGCTTGTGAAAGAGAGATCAGCAGATGGTTTGAGAGCTGCTGATAGATATGATGGCGTAGGCGTGACGTGATGTTTGCTGCTGATTGTAATTGCGTTGTATTGCTTGCTGCTGATCAGCAGATGCGCAATACTAGCGTTGAGAAGCGGCGTCGTTTGAGTTAGTGGAAACGCTTATCGTCGGAGTGGTGACTACCGGATTCGAGTGTCTACCACCGAGCTGTGATGGGCTGACGGGCCCCGATGATCACGGACCGATGATTTCCACCGGCTGATTGGCTGTGCGTGGTATAGAGGCTTGATTTGAGTTGCCAGTTGATCGACTGGTCTAGCTATCCGACTTCTTGATAGCCCTCATGCATTCATAGCATTGATTATAGCTTGTTGTATGTTTTCTGCTTTGATAGCTCTTCGTACTGAGGCTTGACCTCGTATTTCTTTTCCTGCTTTGTTGTTTGGGTCTGTGTTACCCATTTGCAGGAGTTTCAGGTAACCAAGCTGGACCGAGTGGAAGTTCAGTTGGTCGATCCCCGCATCCTTGAGTCCCAGTTTATTTATTATATGTATTGAACCGGGGGATGCCCCGTGTTATCATGTATTTGGGGATCTACCTTTTGAATTGGTGTATGTGGTTACTTGCCGTATTGAGTTGATTCAACTTATATTTTGAATATCGAATATTTTGAACGTATGATTTGAAGTTCAGGCCTTTGTATTTCGAAAAATTTTTAAGCCCTGATTTTAAGCTTCCGTAATTATGCGCTTACTTTGTGTTAATTGTTGGTAATTAGCACGGGGCCTGACAACTTGAGATTGGTTTTGCAGAAACTGAGAGACTCACAGTTGTATGCTAAATTCAGCAAGTGTGAATTCTGGCTGGATAGATTTGTCTTTTTGGGTCATGTCATTTAAGCCCAAGGGATTTCCGTGGATCCAGGTAAGGTCGAAGCAGTTCATAACTGGGAGCGACCTAGGAGTGTGACTGAGATCCGTAGTTTCTTGGTTTTCGCTGGCTATTATAGGCGTTTTATTGAGAAGTTCTCTTCGATAGCAAGGCCGATGACTCAGTTGACCCAGAAATATAGGAAGTTTTTTTGGACTGAAGAATGTGAGTCGAGTTTCCAGTTGCTTAAGGAGATGTTGACTACTTCTCCTGTGTTATTTTTGCCTTCGGGTTCTGGAGGTTTTGTAGTTTGCTCTGATGCTTCTCTGAGTGGTTTGGGTTGTGTTTTGATGCAGAACGGGTATGTGATAGCCTATGCGTCTCGACAGTTGAAGCCCCATGAGACGAGATACCCCGTTCATGATTTAGAGATGGCTGCGATAGTGTTTGCCTTGAAGATTTGGCGTCACTATTTGTTTGGTGAACAATTTGGCGTCACTATTTGTATGGTGAACAATTTGTGGTGTACACCGACCACAAAAGTTTGAAGTATATCTTCACGAAGTCAGATTTGAATATGAGGCAATGCCGTTGGATGGAGTTGCTGAAGGATTTTGAGTGTGAGATTCAGTATCAGCCTGGGCGAATGAATTTAGTGGCCGATGCTTTGAGTAGGAAATCCCAACCGGCGATGTTGACGTCGATGAGTATATCCAAAGTCCATGAGGATTTGGGAACTTTTGGGTGGCATTTTCAGCCGAGTGATCAGTATTTTGTGGTTTCTTCTTTTCAGGTTGAGCCACATATTGTAGCAGACATTAGAGCAGCGTAGAGGACTGATCCGTATGTGCATGAGTTGAAGATTAAGGCTCAGAATGGTCAGTCTGAGGAATTCTCTGTTTCTTGTGATGGATGCTTGAGATTTCCAGATAGGTTGATGGTTCCGAATTTGATTGATTTGAAGGAAGCCATCTTGAATGACGCTCATTGTAGTCGTTACAATGTGCATCCGAGCGAGAGGAAGATGTATCATGCTTTAAAGTCTCACTATTGGTGGGAATGCATGAGGAGTGATATCTCTGGATTTGTATCTCGATGTCTGAATTTCCAACAGGTCAAGGCTGAGAGGATGAGACCTGGTGGATTGCTACAGAGTCTATAAGTTCCTCAATGGAATTGGGAGCACATCGCCATGGATTTGTGACTCATTTGCCTCGATCGGGTATGGGATATGATGTTGTTTGGGTTGTTGTTGATAGACTTTCGAAGTCAGCCTATTTCATTCCCTATGGTGTGAGGTGTTCGATGAAGAAGATGGCGCGACTGTACATTGACCATGTTTGATATTGCATGGAGTGCCGATTTCAATAGTGTCTGATAGAGATCCAAGGTTTAATTCCCGATTTTGGAAGAGCTTGCAGGCAGCGATGGGTTCGAGATTGGCTATGAGTACAGCCTATCACCCACAGTCAGATGGTAAATCTAAGAGGACCATTCAGATTTTAGAAGATATGTTGCGAGCAGTTGTTTTGGATTTCAATGGTGGTTGGCAGGATTCCTTGTGCTTAGTTGAGTTTTCTTATAACAACAGCTACCAAGTGACTATTGGGATGACCCCTTTTGAGGCTTTATATGGACGTAAGTGTAGATCACCGATCTGCAGGGAAGAGATTGGTGAAAAGCAATTGTCTACTCCTGAGTTTGTGTAGCATATGAAGGATCAGATTGAGTTGATTCGGAGTAGGATGAAAGCTTCTCAAGATCAACAGATAGCTATGCTAATCAGAGACGCAGACCTTTGGAGTTTGAGGTTGGCGATCGAGTGTTTCTCAAAGTTTCTCCTTTCAAGAGTGTGATGAGGTTTCGATTGAAGGGTAAATTGGCTCCTAAATTCGTTGGTCCCTTTGAGATTGTTGAGAGGATCGGACAGTTGGCTTATAGATTGAGGCTGCCTGATGAGTTAGCAGCAATGCGTGATGTGTTTCATGTGTCAATGTTGAGTAAATATGAGCCAGATCCATCCCATGTGTTGAGGACCGATGAAGTTGAGCTGGATTCTACCTTGAGCTATGTTGAATATCCAGTGTGTTAGAGTAGATGCCCAACTAGCCAACTTGTGGCGTGTGGGTTTATAGACTCTTGTATGAAACAATCTTTATATATGATATTCGCATTTATTTATATGGAATTCTTTACTTTCATTGTGTTGTATGATGATTAACAATTGTGTTGAGTAAAGACCTAGAATACACTAAAGTGTATGTTAGATGTGATAGTGGGTATGACGGCTATCATGAAACACATCTAATAGTCACTGTGTATTCTGAACATGTTCCTAGTCGATTGGGCCGTCAAAATGAGGATAAGGCCGCCCGAGATCGAGACTAGTATCTGCGATGCGAAGTACCATGTTTCATTGGTAGGGAACATTGTGATGTTCTGAGCATGCAGATAGATAGTGACCTGGTGATCTATCGAACTACCCTCGTTCGGACTTTCCAAGTGGTTACCATTTGTCGAGTGGATAAGTCCGAGGTCTTGGTTGTACTGATTAGTCCTCACGACTCGAAACGTCATTGAGACTCTACATGATAGGCGTCTTAGTTTGACTCGTTTGCCGACTCACTTGGGGTCATCAGGCGGCGGGATTGGGTGAGACCCCGATGCATGTAGGAGTCGATGCATCGTTGTCGAGGATTCACCGCTCGCAGACATGCGTGGATATACTATGCTATCTGAGGGGATAATAGTGTATAAATCTCTGACCAGAGTACTAGAAGTGTTTTAGGTAAATGTGTTTACCTAGTTACACTCGTGATGTTACTATTCGATCTCCAAGATGTATGCATAGCTATCGGATCTATAGCGACTCTCGATTTACCAATGGTCGTTGATCTGATCG
>KV014858.1:295205-306358 GCA_001598015.1 Dorcoceras hygrometricum
AATTGTGATTCCGGAGCCACAATGGTTGTGGGCCCACGGCTAGCTGTATCTCTGAACCATTGAGGGTCACACAAGTACTGGATTCGAGATTCCCGCACGGATACTCAGCTCAATGTGTTGAGCATGAGAAGAGGATTTTAGGGAGTGCGACTTCCTAAAAGTCAACAGGGGGGGTCAAATCGTGATTTCCCGCTGTTGAGAGGCAAAACGGTCATTTTGCACTGGGGTTCTGAAAAATGGTTTTTCAGATCATAGTATTCAGTTTTGGAAACTGAGTCGATCGGTCGATCTGATCGGCGATCTGAGTTATGATGAAGTCACGGTGATGGGGATGAACCGAATGTTCACCCGTTGGACCCGGGCCCGTTGGGCCGGTCCAAGTCCATCAATAAGTCTATTTAATATAGACTTAGGCTTCATAACACACAACACTACACTATTAACCCTAACCCTAAGCTCTAGGCGCCGGCCCCCTCTCCTCAAACCTCACGCCGCCGCCGCCGCCGGTGCACGTCGCCGTCGCCGCCGCC
The DNA here is from genome assembly GCA_001598015.1 of Dorcoceras hygrometricum. Classification (NCBI taxonomy): domain Eukaryota; kingdom Viridiplantae; phylum Streptophyta; class Magnoliopsida; order Lamiales; family Gesneriaceae; genus Dorcoceras; species Dorcoceras hygrometricum. The sequence continues at coordinate 295,736 of KV014858.1, forward strand.
ACCTCCTTCACCGGAACTTGTTTCGGCCAACTTGACGAGGAGAATCCGTCCGCGCCGATCTCGTCAGGCCTTCTAGTGCAGGCTGACGAAGGAGTCTCGCATCCGGTCGTGGACCTGATTGACGTAGTCTACCACCATCAATCGTGAAGTGCCGTTTTCCTCGAGAAACTGGTCGGAGCCAGGCACGAGTTGCCAGCAAGGTAGTCATCTAAACACCCTATGAATGTCATAGCCTGTTTTTTATTGAATTGTATTGATCGTCTCCCGACCAAATTTTTGTTCTTCCGCTGCCTCGCCGGGAGGCATGATCCGGATCCGCCGCGGTTCCCCAACAGAGTGTAGATTCTGGATAGGAAAAATAATCAGTTGAGGAATAAGGTAATTCCGTTGGTGATGGTTCAATGGAGCAAGCATGGTCGTGAGGAAGCTACCTGGGAAGTGGAAGAGAAGATAAGACAAGAGTGGCCTCATCTGTTTGAGCTTTGACAGTGGAGTTGTGTTGGTAAATTCTGGTGTTTTGTTGTTTCTACCCTGTGTTTACCTTTGATTTCGAGGACGAAATCTCTTAAGATGGGGAGAATGTGAGGACTAGAATTTGCTAAGTACGATTTAATTAGCTAATCAGATTTGGTTTAGAATTAGCTAATTGAGTTTCTGAGTATCGGGTTTTCAGATTTGAAGACTTGGTAATTTTTCAGAATTTCAGTTTTGAGCGGGATCTGGATGTTCAGATCTGTCCCTCACGTGTTTGCTTGAATTTTCGTGAGTCGGGAGTGAAACGCTGTCGTTTGGGTGCTAGTTAGACATAGCGTTGCAAGAGAATACTACGTCGTATTGCGTATTCAGACTTGACGCTAGTGAATGAAATCTGCTTAGCGGGCGCGAGCAGATGTGAGTTTCTACTCTAGGAAGTCAGGGATGGTCAGTGGTCCAGAGTTGTTCAGATGTCAACGTTGGTCAACGGTATTGTGTAGACCAGTGCGTTTGATGATATAGATGTGATCAAGATGTGAGGAGCGTTAGCGGGATCTGTTGTGAGAGCGGACTTTGATGCTACGTCGTTTTGATAAGTAAGAGCGACGTCGTTTGATTAGAACGGATGTTTTTTGGAAATCATATCTAAGTTAGCGTTGGTAGATGTGAGTGATAGCTGGGGCCAGAATTGAGAGACTTCTGCCTTAGCAATGAGATCTGAACTTATCGGTGAATTGATTTCCATTGTAGCTCAGACTTGGGTATTTAACTTAATTGTCGATCAACACTTAGAGTATTTCAAACCTTATATTCCCTATCTTCATTCCCGATAACCCTCGATTGGTACTGTTCACCCAAACCCTATTTCAGTCGATTGCTGTTGTTTTTCGCCGCAGTTTGGAGCAAGATTGGTAGAGCTGAGCTCGTCTTCCTTAAGGCTATAAATTGATACTAGTTTGGAGGTTGGAGTCGCCGGATTTGAGGAACGTGAAGTAGTTACAGTGTTCGTTTGTCTTCGCGATTGTGGACCAGTAGTTCTTCTGTTCTTTAACAGCTTTGGGTAAGTGATTCTTTATCGATTTAAGCTTCGTATGAGAGCCGAGTAGTGCTCTGTTGGAGTTAGGTAACTGATTTAAGTTACTGGGCTTTAGAATTAAGCTATTTGAGTTCGGATTTGAGTTGATAATTAGATATCTTAACATATTTGAGCTGATAGTGGCTTCTGTTGAGTTCTCCGTGAAGCTGCTTGGACAGTAGACTTGAGTTGGTTGCTGCTCCCTTGTCGTTGTAAGATCTGTTGAGGTAGAAGCTGATTTGACGTACGAATTGAGCTAGATTTTAGCAGCTTTGTTATCAGCTTTGGGATATTTCCTTCGTGTATTAGCTGCTGTGTTTCATATTGATTGCTGAATGATTTGTGCTCATATCTGTGTTGTGTGCGTGTGAGCTTTGTGCATTGAATTAAGCATGAGTCTGTTGTTCATTCACGCATACATATTGAGCCTGATTTCCTTTGAAAGCTGAATTCCTTTATACGTTGTGATCGGCCGGCTAAGTCGTCGTGCCTGAAAGGTCCAACGTTGTTTTTGATGTGGTGGCCAACTGAGTTGTTGCGCCTGAATACTACTATACCTTGTGATGGTCGGCTGAGTCATCGTACCTGAAGATCACAAGATGATGATGATTGATGAGATCTACACAGCTGAGTCGTTGTGCTATATGTTTGCCTACCGATGATTCTTGGTAGCCCTTTTTCATGCATTTCACGATTGAGATATTGCATTTCCGATATGATAGATGCTTTTGTTGTGCTGTTCGTACTGAGGTTTGACCTCGTTTAATTTCCCTATTTCGGGCTACTTTGGTTGATGTTGGCCATTGCAGGTTCTTCAGGTAACCAGGCTGTACAGAGTGGAGCTTCAACTGGTCGATCCCCTTTTTTATTTGAGTCCCAGTTGTATTGATATTTATATTTAGCTAGGGGATGTCCTATGCCTCTATTTATGTTGGATCGTGTGTTGTGTTATTGGCTGTTGTTTTTTGAGCTTTGAGTTAAACTCTTATTTTGAGTACGAATGTATTTTCAAAGATATTGGATCAGGCCCATATTCGAAAATTTTTAGCCCATAGTTTATGATGCTTCCGCATAATTGTTACTTATTGTTGTATTAGCGAGCGTGGCCTGACAACATACATTTCCTCAGTTAAGATGCCATTTAAAAAGGCAGGAGTATGTCCGGAGTCCTATGTGAACGCCCGTGAGCGTGCGATCGATAACTTGGAGCAGGGCCGTATGTCTGCTAGAGAGTATGCCCGTAGGTTTTCTTCCCTTCTTGCGTACGTGCCGCATGTTTCTGGTCGGGAGAGAGCGAAGAGAACTAGGTTTCTTGAGGGGTTGAACGAGGAGTTGTATTCCTTGGTTTTGGCTAGCTCACCGAAGAGCTATGCAGAGGCGGTAGACAGTGTGATCGACATCGAGGAAGGTTTGAGGAACCGTTGGTCCCGTGGTAGGCCGCAGGTGGCGCAGATAGTCGTCCAGTGGTTCAGGGAGTGAAACCTTCCCAGTATGTGCAGTCGTCTCAGCCACCCAACAGCAGCAACAGGTAGCCCAACAGTTTGGTCATCAGAGGTTTAGGTGGTAAGAAATTAAGAAGAAGTCTGGTTCTAGTTCTTCTGGTTCTGGTAGCTCCAGCAGCGGTGGTACCAAGGTTGAGTATTGTGGCAACTGTGGTGGAAAGCACCCTACAGCGCAGTGTGTAGGTGTGCAGGGTTCTTGTATTGTCTGTGGTCAGTACGGGCACTTTGCTAGAGTGTGTCCTTTGTGTGGATTGCAGCATACCGCAGTTCTACCACAGGGTCGAGGTGGATCGTCTAGAGGTCGTTGTGCTTTTCCTGTTCAGCAGCAGAGGTTGGGGGAACCTTAGTTTAGGCCGTTTCAACAGCCTGGTCCTTCGCGGTTTGGACAGTCTTCCCACCCTCAGTTTTTTGGACCTCAGTTTGCCCAAGTGAACGCCATGACTAGGGAGCAAGCGGAGGGCACACAGTGCGGAGGGCACACAGTGCAGAGGGATTATGTCAGGCCCCGTGCTAATTACTCACAATTAACACATAATAACGCATAAACATGGAAGCTAAAATCAGGGCTTAAAAATTTTTCGAAATCATTTGGGCGTGTACGTAAAAACATACATTCAAAATATTGATAATCAAAATATAAGTTAACTCAAACTTATACAAACCAGGTAACAATAAATCTCAAGTCTAATACAAATCCCCAATACATAGAAACACGGGGCATCCCCCGGTTCAGTACATAATAAAAGTAGACTGGGACTCAAGAGAACGTGGATCGATCAGTTGTACCACTACTCTGTCCAGCCTGGCTACCTAAGATCCTGCAAATGGGTAACACAGACCCAAGACACAAAAGCAGAAAAACAAATGCGAGGTCAAGCCTCATTACGAAGAGCTATCAAAACAGCTAACATGCAACATGCCATAAATCAATGCTATGAATGCATGAGGGCTATCAAAGAATCTGATAGCTAGATCAGTCCATCAACTGGCAAATCAAATCAAGCCTCCATACCACACACAGCCAATCAGCCGGTGGAAATCATCGATCCGTGATCATCGAGGCCCGTCAGCCCATCACTTCTCGGTGGTAGACACTCGAATCCGGTAGTCACCACTCCGATGATAGCGTTGGACTTTTCGGGCACGACTCATCAGTCGACCAGTCACAATGTGGCACCCAATCAGGTCATCAAATCAATCTGTCAAGGCTCAATATGTATGCATGTGTGCCAATCAATATCAATGCATAATGCATACAATCAATACAATAAAATAGCATGAAAATCAATCAATTACACACACTGTTTCACGTAACAATCACAGTAGTAAGCCAACAGATTTCATAGCAGGGAAATACAGCCATGTTCACGCTTCAAGCCATTAAGAGCTGCTCAATCGTACCTCAATTACACAAATTCTACCTCACAGATTTCACAAAAAGACACGGCAAACACACGGCCAAGCAACCAGCTTTCACCTGGTTCGAAAATCACGGAAGCAGGCTTCCTGGAACTGAAATCTGTTCAAGGTAACTCACATCTTAGCTCAAATATAAACATCCACCCTTCAACACCTACGGTCAGGACTCAACACAAGATCTACCTAGCTACGCAGGTAATAAATACAAATACCGAGCTCAAATCCACGAGAAAGGCTTACCCAGAAGTTTAAACTAGCAGTAGGAGCACAGATCTCACGACATGAAGACACAGACACTTCGCGTTCTTCCTCCAACGCTGATTTAGGATCTCTAATGGGTAACAAACGAAAGAGCTAAGCTAGGGGAGTTCAGCGCCACCAAGATCTTCAAAAACAAAGGCTGGAAGCGACGAAAATCGGTGGTAGAAAGCTACGGTGAACAGTAGCAAGTCAAGGGTTTCAAAGGAGGAAGAGGATAAGAAATATCAGGTGCAAAATATTCTAAGTGTAACTCAACACTTGTATTTAAATCCTCAAATGAATTGCTACTGTCTAAGTCAATAACCGACAAAAACAGATTCCTACAATTGCAAAATAGCGCCAATCAGATTTCTCAATCCACGCTTAAATCAACAGATCCCAGCGTTAACAACAAACGCCCGCTCACAAGTCAAAACGACAGCATTTCGGTGAAACAGATCTCAGCGCTCAATGCTAAAATAGATCTCAGCGCTATCATTAAAACAGATCTCTACACGTAGAAATACAAAACACGCTAAGAGCTGGAAATCCAAAACGACGACGCAGCAACTAACTGGAACGGCGCCGCTTTGCTCAAAAAAGATCTATTCTCGAATACAACGCTAGCGCTTAAAAACAGATCTCTCATGCGAAACCAGATCTCTCCTATGAACGCAATCACGTTCCAGCAGTCAACACTACAGTTGACCAACATGAGATCTGCTTACGTCACACACTAGCGCTAACAGATCTCTTGCCACTTCCAAATGCGTTGACCCGCGTTGACATCTGAACTTTGAAAGAATAGCATATTCATTTCCGCGCCATTCTCGACAAACCAGATCTCACCAAAACGCAGCGTTTTACCTTCTTCTCGCGGCAAAACACGCCAGCTCTCAGGGAACCAAATTTCTCTCAAAATCTAAACAATTCGTTCCCAATACTCAACCAGATTTCACCCGATAAACTCAAACTAAAATCTGGACAACTCCAACTAGAGATCTGTATTTCAATCAGATTTCACCACAAATCTGAAATTCCAGAATTCGAAATCATAATTCTCGTGACTAATCTAACCCAAAATCTGATTAATCACAATTCTTGAAATCTGATTCCTCACATTATCCCCACCTTAAGAGATTTCGTCCTCGAAATCAAAGACAAACAAGGGCAGAAACAATCAAACATCTACTCAAATTCGAAGCAAAACCAGAAATTTACCTGGAAAAATCCGCACGATCAGTGCTCAAACAGATGAGTCCAGTCTTGTCTCATCTTCTCCTCAACTTCCCAGGTTGCTTCTTCTCGGCCATGCTTACTCCATTGGACCATCACCAACGGAATTATCTTGTTTCTCAGCTGCTTCTCCTTCCTATCCAGGATCTGCACTGGATATTCCACATAGCTTAAGGCAGAATCCAGCTCAACTTCGTCGGTTCTCAAAACATGGGACGGATCTGGCTCATATTTTTTCAACATAGACACATGAAAGACATCATGCATCGCTGCTAATTCCTCGGGAAGCCTCAGTCTATAAGCCAAATGTCCAATCCGCTCAACAATCTCAAAAGGCCAACGTATCTGGGAGCCAACTTGCCTTTAAATCTGAATCGCATAACACTCTTGAAAGGAGAAATCTTGAGAAACACTCGGTCGCCAACCTCAAACTCCAAAGGTCCGCGTTTTCCATCCAGGATCTGCACTGGATATTCCACATAGCTTAAGGCAGAATCCAGCTCAACTTCGCGGTTCTCAAAACATGGGACGGATCTGGCTCATATTTTTTCAACATAGACACATGAAAGACATCATGCATCGCTGCTAATTCCTCGGGAAGCCTCAGTCTATAAGCCAAATGTCCAATCCGCTCAACAATCTCAAAAGGACCAACGTATCTGGGAGCCAACTTGCCTTTAAATCTGAATCGCATAACACTCTTGAAAGGAGAAATCTTGAGAAACACTCGGTCGCCAACCTCAAACTCCAAAGGTCCGCGTATTCTATTAGCATAGCTAGAGAAACGGTCTTGAGCAGCTTTCATTCTACTCCGAATCAAGTCAATCTGATCCTTCATGTGCTGAACAAACTCCGGTGTAGAAAGATGTCTCTCACCAACTTCTTCCCAACAAATCGAGGATCTGCACTTTCGACCATACAACACCTCAAACGGAGCCATTCCGATAGTCACCTGGTAGCTGTTATTATACGAAAACTCAATCAAGGACAAAGAATCCTGCCAGCCACCACTGAAATCCATCACAATAGCACGCAGCATATCCTCTAAAGTCTGGATAGTCCGCTCAGACTGTCCATCTGTCTGTGATTGATAGGCCATACTCATAGCCAATCTCGAACCCATCGTCGCCTGCAAATTCTTCCAAAATCGAGAAGTGAAACTCGGATCTTTGTCGGACACTATAGAAACGGAACTCCATGCAATCTAACCACATGGTCGATGTACAACTTCGCCATTTTCTTCATCGGGCACCTCACATCATAGGGAATGAAATGGGCGGACTTCGAAAGTCTATCAATCACAACACAAATAGCATCACATCCCCTGCTCGATCGAGGTAGGTGAGTCACGAAATCCATGACGATGTGCTCCCAATTCCATTGGTGCACCTCCAAACTCTGCAGCAAACCACCAGGTCTCATTCTCTCGGCCTTGACCTGTTGGCAATTCAAACACCTAGCAACAAAAGCCGAAATGTCGCTCTTCATTCCTGCCCACCAGTAGTGAGACTTCAAGGCATGATACATCTTCATTTCGCCTGGATGCACACTGTACCGACTACAATGCGCTTCATTCATGATGGCCTCCTTCAAATCAATCAGGTTCAGAACCACTAATCTCCCTCGAAAATGCAAACATCCATCCGAAGAAACGGAGAAATCGACAGACTGACCATTCTGGGCCTTAATCCTCAAGTCATGGATATAGGGATCAGTCCTCTGCGCCTCCCTGATGTCCTGCAAAATCTGTGGCTCAACCTGCATCGTAGAAACCATGAAGTACTGATCGCGCGGCTGAAATCTCCAACCCGAAGTACTCAATTGCTCATAGACTCTCGAAGCATTCAAAAACGAAAGCATCACAGGCTGGGTCTTCCTACTCAATGCGTCGGCAACTGAGTTCATCCGCCCAGGCTGGTACTGAATCTCAGAGTTAAAGTCCTTGAGCAATTCCATACATCATCGCTGCCTCGTGTTCAAATCAGACTGCGTGAAGATATATTTCAGACTCTTGTGGTCGGTGTACACCACAAATTCTTCACCATAAAGATAATGCCGCCAAATCTTCAAGTCAAACACTATCGCAGCCAACTCCAAATCGTGAACAGGGTACCTCATCTCGTGAGGCTTCAACTGTCAAGATGCATAGGCAATCACGTACCCGTTCTGAATCAGAACACATCCTAAACCATTTATAGAAGCATCGGAGCACACCACGAATCCTCCGAATCCAGACGGTACATCCAACACAGGAGCAGTAGTCAACTTCTCCTTTAACGTCTGAAAACTGTTCTCGCACTCATCAGTCCACTCAAATCTCTTATCCTTCAGAGTCTGTTGGGATCCGGATCACGCCCCCCGGCGAGGCAGCGGAAGAACAGACAATTACATGTCTGGGAGACAATCAATACGATATAATACCAAAAATATGACATTCATAGGGTGTTCAAAACACTACCTTGGTGGCAACTCGTGCCTGGCTCCGACCGATTTCGTAAAGAAAACGGCACTTCACGATAGACTACGGTAGTTAACGCCAATCAGGTCCACGACCGGAGACTAGGTTCCTTCATCAGCCTGCACTAGAAGAGCTGACGAGATCTGCACGGACGGATTCTCCTCGTCAAATTTGGCCGGAAAAATTTTCCGGCGAAGAGGGCGGCGGCGGCGGCTTGTGAGAAGAGAGAAGGGGCGGCGCTAATCTCTAGGTTTAGGGTTAATGAGTGTCTCTTATGTTATAATTGAAGTTAAGTCAAATTATATTGACTTAAGTGTTGGACTTGGACCGACCCAACGGGCCCGGGTCCAACGGATGAACATTCAGTTCATCTCCACCATCGAGACTTCATCGTAACTCCGATCACCGATCAGATCGGACCGATCGATTCAGTTTCCAAAACTGAACACTATGATCTGAAAAACCATTTTTCAGAACCCCAGTGCAAAATGACCGTTTTGCCCCTCAACGTCGGGAAATCTCGATTTGACCCGAGTTGACTTTTAGGAAGTCGCACTCCCCAAAATCCTCTTCTCATGCTCAACACATTGAGCTGAGTATCCGTGCGGAAATCTCGAATCCAGTACTTGTGTGACCCTCAATGGTTCAGGGATACAGCTAGCCGTGGGCCCACAACCATTGCGGCTTCGGAATCACAATTCCGGACTTGCCCATCGGATCATGGTAAAGCTTCTAGAAACATCGCCCCATGATCCACTAGGTATCACTGATAGTGCCTGCAAGAACCAGTTGGTCATGGTTAGCGTACAGTACGGTCCTTTCAATCCATATATCCCGATCAGATCAACGACCATTGGTAAACCGAGAGTCGCTATAGATCCGATAGCTATGCATACATCTTGGAGATCGAATAGTGACATCTCGAGTGTAACTAGGTAAACACATTTACCTAAAACACTTCTAGTACTATGGCCAGAGATTTATACACTATTATCCCCTCAGATAGCATAAGATATCCACGCATGTCTGCGAGCGGTGAATCCTCGACAACGATGCATCGACTCCTACATGCATCGGGGTCTCACCCAATCCCGACGCCTTATGACCCCAAGTGAGTCGGAAAACGGGTCAAAGTGAGACGCCTATCATGTAGAGTCTCAATGACGTTTCGAGTCGTGAGGACTAATCAGTACAACCAAGACCTCGGACTTATCCACTCGACAAATGGTAACCACTTGGAAAGTCCGAAGGAGGATAGTTCGATAGATCACCAGGTCACTATCTATCTGCATGCTCAGAACATCACAATGTTCCCTACCAATGAAACATGGTACTTCGCATCGCAGATACTAGTCTCTAACTCGGGCGGCCTTATCCTTATTTTGACGGCCCAATCGACTAGGAACATGTTCAGAATACACAGTGACTATTAGATGTGTTTCATGATAGCCGTCATACCCACTATCACATCTAACATACACTTTAGTGTATTCTAGGTCTTTACTCAACTCAATTGTAAATCATCATACACACAATGAAAGTAAAGAATGCCATATAATAAATGCGAATATCATATCTAAAGATTGTCTTATACAAGAGTCTATAAACCCACATGCCACAAGTTGGCTAGTTGGGCATCTACTCTAACAATCTCCCACTTGCCCTAAAGCCAACTACTCATCAGACGCAGTCCCATTGTTTCGCGATGTTTTTAAAACAAGGGTCCTGGCAAGGGCTTCGTAAGTGGATCAGCAACGTTGTCCGCAGAGGCGACTCTCTCAACTGCTATGTCACCTCTAGCCACAATATCCCGGATTATGTGGTATTTCCTCAGTATGTGTTTGGATCTTTGGTGAGACCTAGGCTCCTTTGCTTGCGCAACGGCACCCGTGTTGTCGCAGTACACCGGGACTGGATCAACTCCAATAGGAATGACGCCCAACTCTTGGACGAAATTCCTTATCCAAACGGCCTCTTTAGCAGCAGCTGATTCTGCAATGTACTCAGCCTCAGTGGTTGAATCCGCGATGGTGTCTTGCTTGGAACTCTTCCAAGAGACATCACCACCATTGAGCATGAATACAAATCCAGAGGTTGATTTCGAATCATCCACGTCACACAGGAAGCTAGAATCAGTGTAGCCTTCCAGTTTCAGTTCACCACCCCCATAGACCATGAACATTCTTAGTCCTTCGCAAGTACTTAAGAATATCCTTCAC
>KV014858.1:311277-333346 GCA_001598015.1 Dorcoceras hygrometricum
AAAACGTCTCGTAACAACAACTTAAAATCTGAATACAGAAATAAATAAATATCTCCTATAGCTACTGCAGCAACTCTTGCTCCATTGCCTAGCCTCAAGTGGGTCTCACCCTCTCTAAGACGTCGACTTCTTGTCTTCACCTGCAAATCATTGCAGATATGAGATCCACATCCGGTATCAAGTACCCAAGAAAAATAAAACGTCTCGTAACAACAACTTAAAATTTGAAGACAGAAATAAACTAATATCTCCTATAGCTACTGCAGCAACTCTTGCTCCATTGCCTAGCCTCAAGTGGGTCTCACCCTCTCTAAGACGTCGACTTCTTTGCTTCACCTGCAAATCATTGCAGATATGAGATCCACATCCGGTATCAAGTACCCAAGAAGTTGAATTAAGAGACATATTTATTTCAATGTAAAACATACCTTTCGCAGTTTGCAACTGCTCGAGGTACTCCTTGCAGTTCCTCCTCCAATGCCCAGCCTTGTGGCAGTGGTGACAAACGTCCTCGCTCTTGTTTGGCTTAGAAGCCTTTGCCTTTGGCTTCTTGTCAGACTTTTCCTCCTTCGTAGGAGCAGAACGCTTCTTGCTCTTGCGTCTGGGCCCCTTCTTCGCAGAGGAAGAAGAACCCAGAAGGAGGACGGGTTTGTCCTTCTTTATAGTCCCCTCAAACACTACAAGCATGTTAACCACATCTTCAAGGGTGGCCTCCAGCTTGTTCATGTTGAAGTTGACCACAAAGGGGTCAAATGAAGCGGGTAGCGAGAGGAGAAGTACATCCACCGACAGCTCGGGTGGAAGCGCGATATCAAGGCCCGACAGCTTTTCAACGAGCCCAATCATACGAACCCCATTCTCGCGGACCGAAGTCCCATCGCGCATGCGGCTCGTCATCAGCTCCTTGACAGCCGTGAACCTCTCATGTCGAGATTTCTCCCCGTCCAGTTCCTTGAGATGAAAGATTATGGCAGAGGCATACTTTGTCTTCTCAAAGCGCCGTTGCATTTCATTAGACATCGATGCCATCACATAGCATCGAGCTTTAACCTCGTCGTCCCGCCATTGGTTAAGCGTGATCAGCTCCTCAGGGCTGATATCGGCAGGGGTTTCCTCCGGAGGGTACTTCTCTATCGTATAGAGAAGCTTCTCCGAAGCCAATACAAGATTGAGTTTCCGGAGCCAGTCTTGGTAGTTCAGACCGGTGAACCTGTTGCTATCCAGTATAGCAGCGAGCGGCTTTTTCATCGAAACCATTTTATAAAGCAGTTATACTGAAAAGAAAACAGACATACATTACTAACTATATATAAAATAAACGCTAAGACATAAAACATGGTCATTAAGTTTTATGAATTACCCTCCCACTATTTTAACGATTTCATCACCCTCTAATGAAATCGAGAAAACATGTTTCTTTAGTGGGTACACGGAGCCCAATCAAGCGATCATGGACCCGAATAATATCAGCCATCCATGACCCCCAAAAGGTAGTTTCCGATTGCAACCGGTGCAATCTCCATGTATTCACCTCACGTCCAGTAAGGACCCAATAATATGACGCCGTTTACTATCACGTGTCAAGATTGACCCATCAATGTTGAGTCGTGAAGGACGGTCCCCTTAACGTCCCCAATAATATGAGCCAAAGTTAAAGGGAGTTCCAACCGAACTCACAACGAGTGTCAATGGCGTGGACAGCTTTCCGGCATACATGACACCCTCAATAATATGAGCCGGGCCATGTATACGGGTAGAGCGGCCATCAGCGCGCGACCAGCGCGGCCATCGTCTCCCAATGTCCAGCCGCACAGCCACACGCATCGGCCGACCAATTCACGCAGCAGGTGCGCAAGGTCGGGATGCGCGTCAGGCGCGGATGTGCGCGCAGCGGCGCCAGCGTCGCCCTCCCTTGCGCGGCCAGCGCGCAAGTCACGCGCCTCATGTGCGCGAGCGATGGGGCGCCGCCGCACACGGCGGCGGCCCGGCGTTTGTTTCAAAAATTTGATTTTTCCGATCTGAAAAATTAAAGATTAGATACAATTATGGCATAATGTATTGATCAGATCCGAAAACCTTGGCTCTGATACCACTGTTGGGATCCGGATCACGCCCCCCGGCGAGGCAGCGGAAGAACAGAAAATTACATGTCCGGGAGACGATCAATACGATATAATAAAAAAAATATGACATTCATAGGGTGTTCAAAAAACTACCTTGCTGGCAACTCGTGCCTGGCTCCGACCGGTTTCGTAAAGAAAACGGCACTTCACGATAGACTGCGGTAGTTAACGCCAATCAGGTCCACGACCGGAGACTAGGTTCCTTCGTCAGCCTGCACTAGAAGAGCTCACGAGATATGCGCGGACGGATTCTCCTCGTCAAATTTGGCCCGAACAAATTTTCCGGCGAAGAGGGCGGCGGCGGCGGCGGCGGCTTGTGAGAAGAGAGGAGGGGCGGCGCTAATCTCTAGGTTTAGGGTTAATGAGTGTCTCTTATGTTATAATTGAAGTTAAGTCTAATTATATAGACTTAAGTGTTGGACTTGGACCGGCCCAACGGGCCCGGGTCCAACGGATGAACATTCATTTCATCTCCACCACCGAGACTTCATCGTAACTCCGATCGCCGATCAGATCGGACCGATCGATTCAGTTTCCAAACTGAACACTATGATCTGAAAAACCATTTTTCAGAACCCCAGTGCAAAATGACCGTTTTGCCCCTCAACGTCGGGAAATCTCGATTTGACCCGAGTTGACTTTTAGGAAGTCGCACTCCCCAAAATCCTCTTCTCGTGCTCAACACATTGATATGAGTATCCGTGCAGGAATCTCGAATCCAGTACTTGTGTGACCCTCAATGGTTCAGGGATACAGCTAGCCGTGGGCCCACAACCATTGCGGCTCCGGAATCACAATTCCGGACTTGCCCATCGGATCATGGTAAAGCGTCTAGCAACATCGCCCCATGATCCCTTAGGTATCACTGATAGTGCCTGCAAGAACCATTTGGTCGTGGTTAGCGTACAGTACGGTCCTTTCAATCCATATATCTCTATCAGATCAACGACCATTGGTAAATCGAGAGTCGCTATAGATCAGATAGCTATGCATACATCTTGGAGATCGAATAGTGACATCGCGAGTGTAACTAGGTAAACACATTTACCTAAAACACTTCTAGTACTCTGGCCAGAGATTTATACACTATTATCCATCAGATAGCATAGGATATCCACGCATGTCTGCGAGCGGTGAATCCTCGACAACGATGCATCGACTCCTACATGCATCGGGGTCTCACCCAATCCCGACGCCTTATGACCCCAAGTGAGTCGGCAAACGGGTCAAAGTGAGACGCCTATCATGTAGAGTCTCAATGACATTTCGAGTCGTGAGGACTAATCAGTACAACCAAGACCTCGGACTTATCCACTCGAAAAATGGTAACCACTTGGAAAGTCCGAAGGAGGGTAGTTCGATAGATCACCAGGTCACTATCTATCTGCATGCTCAGAACATCACAATGTTCCCTACCAATGAAACCTGGTACTTCGCATCGCAGATACTAGTCTCGAACTCGGGCGGCCTTATCCTTATTTTGACGGCCCAATCGACTAGGAACATGTTCAGAATACACAGTGACTATTAGATGTGTTTCATGATAGACGTCATACCCACTATCATATCTAACATACACTTTAGTGTATTCTAGGTTTTTACTCAACGCAATTGTAAATCATCATACACACAATTAAAGTAAAGAATGCCATATAATAAATGCGATAATCATATATAAAGATTGTCTTATACAAGAGTCTATAAACCCACATGCCACATGTTGGCTAATTGGGCATCTACTCTAACTGAGTCAGAGGCTTAGCTATCAAAGAGAACTTCTCGATAAAATGCCTATAATAGCCAGCCAAACCCAAGAAACTACGGATCTCAGAAACATTCCTAGGTCTCTCCCCATTAAGAACTGCTTCGACCTTACTCGGATCTACTGAAATCCCTTGTGCCGAAATCACATGACCCAAAAAGATAATTCTGTCCAGCCAAAATTCGCACTTGCTGAACTTAGCATAGAGCTGCGAGTCTCTCAATCGCTGCAACACCAGTCTCAAATGCTCCTTATGCTCTCTCAAGCTCCTCGAGTACACCAGAATGTCATCAATGAATACGATCACGAACTGATCAATATACTCACTGAAGATGCGATTCATCAAATCCATGAACACAGCTGGGGCATTCGTCAACCCAAACGGCATGACAAGAAACTCATAATGCCCATATCTAGTCCGGAAAGCTGTCTTTGCCACGTCAGCGTCTCTGATCCGCAACTAGTAATAACCAGAGCGCAAATCAATCTTTGAGTACACGACCGATCCCTGCAACTGATCGAACAAGTCATCAATCCTCGGCAACGGATACTTGCCACGTCAGCGTCTCTGATCCGCAACTAGTAATAACCAGAGCGCAAATCAATCTTTGAGTACACGACCGATCCCTGCAACTGATCGAACAAGTCATCAATCCTCGGCAACGGATACTTGTTCTTCACTGTTGCTTTATTAAACTGTCTGAAATCCACACACATCCTCATGGATCCATCCTTCTTTTTCACGAAAAGAATCGGAGCTCCAAGGCGACATGCTCGGTCTGATGAAGCCTTTCTCCAAGAGGTCTCTCAATTGATCCTTCAGCTCTCTCAACTCTGCTGGCGCCAACCGATACGGAGCTCTAGAAATCGGGGCGGTACCGGGCACCAACTCTATACTGAAGTCGATCTAACGTCTCGGAGGGAATCCAGGTATCTCGTCTGGAAACACGTCGGGAAACTCTCGGACGATCGGGATATCACTCAAATCCAATCGCTGCTCTTGGGAACTATCAAGTGCGTAGATCATGAATCCAGCGTTACCTAGCGATAGCAGGCTAAAATCTCCATGGCGGCAACCAGCGGAATCTTCGGACGCGAATCAGCACCATAGAAATCCCACTTCTCACCCGAATCAGGGCGAAATCTCACCACACCATGGAAGCAATCAACTGTAGCCTTATTTCTAGAAAGTACATCCATACCCAAGATACAATCAAAATCTCTAATCCCCAAAACAATCAGATTAGAGACCAAACATGCTCATCAAATCTAATCAGACAATCAATCACTACCTCTCGGGACCACAGACTTACACCAGCAGGAGTAGACACAGACACGACATCACACAATGGGGATGAACTCAACCCATGCTCAAACACAAACAACTCAGATATGAAAGAATGTGATGCACCAGTGTCAAAAAGAACTCTCGCAGGATAATCAAACATAAAGCATGTACCTCCAATCACCATGCCAGGCGTCTCCTCAGCCTGCTATCTGTTCAAAGAATTCGCCTGAGCCTGCTGGGAAATATGAAACTGAGGTCGGGAAGGTCCTCCAAACCTAGATGGCTCACGAGGCTGAAATCCTGATCGCTGGGACAGAGAGAAAGACTGATGTCGCTGCGAAGAACCACTAGCGGAACCCTGCTGCGACTGTCCAGAAGACCGCCCTCCTATCGAAGGACACGCCCTAGCAAAATGTCCCGGCTGACCACAAAGATGGCAAAGTCCTCTAACTCCAACACTGCGAAGTATCATGTCTCCCTCCGCACTGCCCGCAAAATCCACCGCCAGAACCAATGCCTGAACCGCTGCCAGAACCAGAACTCACGGACCCAGAGGAACTCGAATGGCCCTTCTTCTTGAATTGCTTCCCTCGAGGTCGAAAATGCTGGCGACTCGACTGCTGTGACCCCTGAGGAGACTGATACGATTGCGACACCGTCGGCGCTGGCTGAGAAGCACGCCCAGTCGTCTGCTGCACCGGAGCCTCGGGATCCATCAAACTCTCCTCAATATCAACCGCATTGTTCACAGCTTCCATAAAGCTCGCCGGGAACCCAGACAACACCATCCGATAAAGATCAGGTCTCAAGCCCTTCAAAAATTTGTTCCTCTTCGTCCGCTCTTGGTTCGCTACATGTGGCATGTACACCAAAAGCGCAGAAAACTGCCTCGCATACTCGGCCACTCGCATGTTACCCTGCTTGAGGTTGTCGAACTCTCGCTCTCGGCTGGCGAAGTAGGACTCCGGGGTATATTCCTGACGGAACGCCTCACCGAAACTCTCCCAGGTGATCACTGCTCCACTATCACGAAGCATCCTAGATGTACCTCTCCACCAGCGCTGCGCGTCATCCCGCAGCTGCAGCACTGCCAACTTCAACCTCTTTTCCGGAGCGTACTCCAAGGTATAAAATAACTCCTCCACTTGGACTAGCCAAGCCTCAGCTTTAGCACCACCCTCAATAGCAGCAAACTTCGGAGGGTTCGTACGCTGAAATCGAGCTAAAACTAGTTCCATCTCACCAATTCGTCTAGTCACATCATCCACCCGATGAACATCCTCATCACTATCTGGAGCCCTAGACCCCTCGGCGTACCGTCTAGATCTACCTCTTCTCGGTGGCATCTACACAAGTCTAGAGGTAAGGCTAACAACAGATATAAAATCAAGGCAGATAATAATCACATAAGTCACAGAGTCAATAAAAAATCAAATCAAAACTCTGTGCCTAGACTCGAGTGTGATCAAAAGAAATTGAGCTTATCCCAGTTTAAGCTCTGATACCAAAAAATGTCAGGCCCCGTGCTAATTACTCACAATTAACACATAATAAACGCATAAACACTGAAGCTAAAATCAGGGCTTAAAAATTTTTCGAAATCATTTGGTCCTGAACGTAAAAAAATTACTCACAATTAACACATAATAAACGCATAAACACTGAAGCTAAAATCAGGGCTTAAAAATTTTTCGAAATCATTTGGTCCTGAACGTAAAAACATACATTCAAAATATTGATAATCAAATATAAGTTAACTCAAACTTATACAAACCAGGTAACAATAAATCTCAAGTCTAATACAAATCCCCAATACATAAAAACACGGGGCATCCCCCGGTTCAGTACATAATAAAAGTAGACTGGGACTCAAGAGAACGGGGATCGACCAGCTGTACCACTACTCTGTCCAGCCTGGCTACCTGAAGATCCTGCAAATGGGAACACAGACCCAAGACACAAAAGCAGGAAAATAAATACGAGGTCAAGCCTCAGTACGAAGAGCTATCAAAACAGCTAACATGCAACATGCCATAAATCAATGTTATGAATGCATGAGGGCTATCAAAGAATCGGATAGCTAGACCAGTCCATCAACTGGAAAATCAAATCAAGCCTCCATACCACGCACAGCCAATCAGCCGGTGGAAATCATCGGTCCATGATCATCGGCGCCCGTCAGCCCATCACAGCTCGGTGGTAGACACTCGAATCCGGTAGTCACCACTCCGATGATAGCGTTGGACTTTTCGGGCACGATTCATCAGTCGACCAGTCACAACGTGGCACCCAATCAGGTCATCAAATCAATCTGTCAAGGCTCAATATGTATGCATGTATGCCAATCAATATCAATGCATAATGCATTCAATCAATACAATAAAACAGCATGCAAATCAATCAATTACACACACTATTTCACGTAACAATCACAGTAGTAAGCCAACATATTTCATAGCAGGGAAATACAGCCATGTTCACTCTTCAAGCCATTAAGAGCTTCTCAATCATACCTCAATTCCACAAATTCTACCTCACAGATTTCACAAAAAGACACGGCAAACACACGGCAAAGCAACCAGCATTCACCTGGTTCGAAAATCACGGCAGCAGGCTTCCTGGAATTGAAATCTCTGCAAGGTAACTCACATCTTAGCTCAAATCTAAACATCCACCCTTCAACACCTACGGCCAGGACTCAACACAAGATCTACCTAGCTACGCAGGTAATAACTACAAATACCGAGCTCAAATCCACGAGAAAGGCTTACCCAGATGTAATGCCCGAAATAATTAAGAAGGGGATTAGTAATTCTCACATTTAAGATTTTCCAATAATAGATTCTGATGAGGCTTGATTATGAGCTCGGATTTCTTCTGGAAGTGTTGGGTAATTAAGGAATTGTGTATCGTTGAATTTCGCTAAACGTGGAAACCAGACGAAGCGACCAGGCGAAGCGATTTGATAAAATCATTCAGCAGCAGGTTACTGTAGCAAAGTCAATGTGGGTCAACACTATTGTACCTCGCGACTGGTTGAATTTTGAAATTCAGTCGAAGTGCTAGTGTTGGTTGCAGCTGGAAGCAGACGCGCGAATATAAGGATCAACGAGGCAGCGCCACGTGTTGGTTACTATTACGTATGTGGGAACCAACAGCAAGAGTTCTTTGTGTACCTGCTGGTTTATTGATGTATCAACTGGTTCTGCTGACGTAGGTGCGATGTCGTCGTTTTGATAATAAACGCGAACCAGTCGAGGCGAGTATGTGAAATTTGGTTCCAGCTGAGAGAGCAATGCGACATCGTTTTGACTTACGAACAGGAACCTCGATACGAAGTCGTTTTGTGTGACTTAGTGACCAGTCGATGGTTTGTTGTATCTGCTAGTTAACCAGTCGGGGGAACAATGCGATGTCGTTTGGATTATGAACAGAAATAGAAATACGTCACCGTTTGAATAAAGTAGCGAAATCAGTCGTTGGAATAGGAGAGCGACCAGCTGCTGGTTTCTTTTAATAGAGGTGATACCAGCTGATGACACGTTACGACGTCGTTGGAATTAGTTGTAATGACATCGTTTTGATTTTCGAAGTGTTGCGACTAGTTGTTACTGCTGGTTGATGCTCCTGCTATATAAAACGAGAATGCTGATGTTTTCGACCAGCGACTAAGGAAGATAAACAGTAGAGGAATCTGTTTAACGTTATCCACTTTTGAAGCAGTGGGAGTATATCCTGTTTGAATACTCTGCATGACACGTGGAATTCGAATTGAACACGTTGGAAATGCTGCAGGAAACCAGAGACCATTGTCTATAAATAAGATTTAATTCGAAATACTGAGAACATCTTGAATACAGATATCGGACTTTGATTCTGTGAAGTTCTCAGGAAGTGTTGAAACAGAGTGTGAGTGAAGTACTTTGAGCACAGAGAATAACGAAGGTATAATCTGACAGAAGAGTCAGGGATTAGATTACTCGAGAATGATATTTCTTGAGTTATCCCGCTAAAATAACAAACATGTTTGATTACTGTTAGATGAGAATTAGAATCATTTCATTTCATTGCATTTATTTTACAGTTGATAAACTGTTATGCATTTTATTGTGATTATTCTTACCTGCTGATTATACTGAGATGATTCTCACCGGAGTTTATCCGGCTGTTTTTTTGTTTTGTGTGTGTGCATGACAATAGGTAGACGAGAGCTGAACTTAGTTGGGCCATGAGTAGTGGGAGCTGGCTAACTAAACGAAACGCAACAATGAAGAAGAACTGTTAGAGATCAGCAGTTAGCTTAGCAGTGATATAGTTAGCGATAAGATGGAAACTGGTTTTACTGCTGCTGGTCAGCTTTTGTATTAGCAAACTTTATATGTAATAGCTATTTGTACTGGGTTGTTCTGTTATAAATAAATAGCTTTTGAAACACAATCGTAGTATTGTCTTGTTTCCCAGGACCAGCTGATGGGACCAACTATATATCTAAAAATAAATGGGTTTCCAGATTTCATCAATTAAATTCGAAGGTTAAATTAGATGCTAACTAAACTCCCATAAGATGCGATTAGAAGATTAATTGTGATCAGAGAGCCTCACAACAGGTGGTATCAGAGCACTACTAACTTAGTAAGATTATTGAACTAGATGAGTGGGGTAGATTGAGTTCTTCCTGACTGATTATATTATAGAACCAAATGAATTGCATGTTTGTGTGGTATATGTCTTACTGCTTTTAAATTTATATCACATGATTATTGTGAATAAATGGTAAGAATATAACGAAGAATTATGAGAATTACATGCTTGGGAAGTGCTTAATAGCATGTATTGAGTGAAGTATGAATCAGAACTCGATCTTTTGAGCAGAAAGTACATTTATGTATGCTAATCAGAGGAGGGACTGAAACTGGCTTGTTCTTGATTGATGAGACATGATAAACACGTCTGTTTGATTCCTAGATATGCCTCCTCGAAGAACAACGAACCGGCAGACAGAGCAGGGTAGTACGTCTACTGAGGCGTTGAATGCAGCAGCTACTCCGATGGAAACTTTGTTAAAATGATTCCAGTCATTTAAACCACCGACTTTGACAGGAACCGAAAGTGCTATTGACTGTGAGAATTGGTTAGAAGATATTGAACAGTTATTTAAAGCACTTGATTACACCGATGATCGTCGGGTGAAACTGATTATTCACCAGTTGCATGGTGTTGGGAAAAGTTGGTGGGTGACAAAAAATAAAGCCCTGGAAAATCAGGGTACTATGATTACTTGGGCAGTATTTCGAACAGCTTTCTATCAAAGATTTTTCCCCGTTTCGTATAGGAAGGATAAAGGGGCAGAATTTGCAAACCTGAGACAGGGGCTATTGAATATTGAAGACTATGTTGCTAAATTTACCAGCTTGCTTAAATTTGCGCCACATGTTGCTATCAGTGATGAAGCGCAAGCTGATCAGTTTATCAATGGCTTGAATCCTGACGTGTTTACTTTGGTGAACACTGGTCGACCAAATACTTTTGCCGATGCATTGAATCGAGCAAAAGGAGCAGAAGCTGGATTGCTAAGACAGTGAAGAGCACAATTTGTGCCAGCAGCAGCCAAAGCAGCACAAGAGAATCCACAGATTCCACTACCCCCTCGATTTGATGCTGGAACCAGCAGCAGTGGGAAAAAGAAAAATTTCTTTAAAGGAAAAGGAAAACAATTTAAACGTTCAGGTACCAGCAGCTCCTCCAGTTCAAGTGAATTCAAACAACTGGGAGCTGGACAGCAATCTGGCGATTACTGTACCAAGTGTGGAGGCAGACATGTTACAGAACAATGTAGAGGAGTGTCTGGCCTTTGCCGTATTTGCAATCAACCGGGACATTTTGCGAGAATATGTCCTCAACATAATTCTGGGAATTCACAGAATCCAGCAGCATCAAGAACAATGACAATACCAGAAAGGCAAGCCTCCTTTGTACATTCGTATCAACTTCAACATCCACAACCGAGTAGACAAGGAGGAAGCCAGACAGTGAGCGAACCTCCTAAACAACAAGCAAGAGTGTTTGCATTAACCGAGGAACAAGCACAGGCAGCCCCAGATGATGTTATTGCAGGTAACTGATACTTGTGCAAATTTCCAGCTTATGTATTAATTGATACTGGTGCATCACACACCTTTATCTCTGAGCATTTTTTTGTATCACATAAGTTGTCTGTTGAACCCTTAGCCGAAATAGTATCGGTTTCTTCACCTCTGGGGAAGGGAATGTTATCAATCACTACTGTTCGAAATTGTGTGTTACAGTTTGAGGGTCACGCAATTGAAATTGATTGTGTTGTGCTCGGGTTATCTGATTTTGATTGTATTGTGGGCATAGATATGTTAACCAAGTATAGAGCAACAGTAGATTGTTTTCAGAAGGTGGTTCGATTCAAACCAGAAAAAGCTGATGAATGGAAATTCTATGGTAAGGGATCACGAGCCAAAATTCCTTTGGTCTCTGCTATTACCATGAATAATCTATTGCGGAAAGGAGCGGAAGGATTCCTGATTTATGCAATAGATACAAAGAAACATAGCTCGAATCTGGTTGATATACCAGTGGTCTGCGATTTTGCTGATATTTTTCCTGATGAGATCCCAGGATTACCTCCATATCGAGAGGTAGACTTCAGCATTGAATTGATGCCAGGTACACAACCAATATCAAAAGCATCGTACCGAATGGCACCAATTGAGTTAAAGGAATTGAAAGAGCAGCTGGAGGATCTTCTTACCAAGGGATACATTAGACCAAGTGTTTCTCCTTGGGGTGCTCCAGTATTATTTGTGCTCAAGAAAGATGGATCAATGAGGCTCTGTTGACTACCGGCAACTAAACAAGGCAACGGTAAAGAATAAATATCCTTTGCCATGAATAGATGATTTATTTGATCAGTTGCAGGGATCGACAGTGTATTCAAAGATTGATTTGAGATCCGGATATCATCAATTGCGAGTAAGAGAGGAAGACATATCGAAGACTGCCTTTCGAACAAGATACGGTCACTATGAGTTCGTGGTTATGCCATTTGGACTACTAAGGCACCAACAGTGTTCATTAGCTTAATGAACCGAGTCTTCCAAAGATATCTTGATGATTTCGTGATTGTATTTATTGATGATATTCTTATCTATTCGAAGAATTTGAGTGATCATGCGAGTCATCTTCGAACAGTTTTGCAAACTTTGAGAGAAGAGAAATTGTATGCTAAACTGTCGAAATGTGAATTCTGGTTACAAAAAGTAGTCTTTCTTGGGCTTATTATCTCTGGAGATGGCATTTCAGTTGATCCCAGTAAGATAGAGGCTGTGATCAATTGGCCTAGACCAAAATCTATGCCATAAATTCGAAGTTTTATGGGTCTTGCAGGGTATTACCGACGGTTTATTCAGGATTTCTCGAGTATTGCAAAGCCTATAACTCAGTTGACACAGAAAAATGCACCCTTTGTTTGGTCAGAAGCATGTGAGAATAGTTTTCTTGAATTGAAAAGGAGATTAACTACAGCACCAGTGTTAACAATTCCTTTGGGTACTGGTGGATTTGTTGTATATTGTGATGCATCTCACCAAGGATTGGGGTGTGTATTGATGTAGCGAGGTCATGTGATTGCATACGCCTCAAGACAGTTAAAACCGCATGAAATTCGATACCCAATTCATGATCTTGAATTGGCAGCCATTGTATTTGCATTGAAAATCTGGCGACATTATCTTTATGGTGAGAAATTCGAAATCTTCTCTGATCATAAGAGTTTGAAGTATTTATTTTTGCAGTCCGAATTAAATATGAGGAAACGAAGATGGCTGGATTTATTGAAAGATTTTGATTGTGAGATCAAGTATTATCCAGGGAAATCGAATGCAGCAGCTGATGCTCTGAGTAGGAAGATTTGTGCTTTGTCTTTGACTACGATCGGGGTGTCTAATTTCATAGAAAATTGCTGCATTTATGGGTATTTTTTTGAAACAGAAAGAAAACCAATGAGAATTTGTGCTCTCAGCGCTGAACCCGAATTGTTAGTTCGAATTAAATAGGCACAGAAGAGAGATTTGAATATCCAAAGATCTGTGGAAATGATAAAAGCAGGACACCAATCTGAGTATCGTATAAACAACAAAGATGTGTTGTATGTGAACAGCAGACTTTTTGTTCCAGATGTCATAGAATTGAAAAACCAGATTTTGAGTGAAGCCCATCGAAGTAAATTCAGCATTCACCCTGGTGGCAGGAGGATGTATAATGATTTGAAGAAACACTACTGGTGGAAACAAATGAAGTCGGATGTGGCTGAATTTGTTTCAAAGTGTTTGAATTGCCAGCAGGTGAAAGCGGAAAGGATGAAACCCGCTGGTTTATTACAGAGTCTATCAGTTCCTGAATGGAAATGGGATCATATTTCCATGGACTTTGTAACGAAATTGCCAAAATCATCCCGAGGTTGTGATGCAATTTGGGTGATTATCGATAGGTTGACAAAATCTGCGTGTTTTATTCCCTATCGAATGACCTATCGACATGATCAAATGGCAGATCTTTATGTTTGAGAAGTGGTAAGACTTCATGGAATACCAAAATCAATCGTCTCTGATAGAGATCCCCGCTTTACTTCACATTTCTGGAGTAGCTTGCAACAAGCTTTAGGTACAAAATTGTATCTCAGCACTGCTTATCATCCTCAAACCGATGGACAATCTGAAAGAACAATTCAAACTCTTGAGGATATGCTTAGAGCAGTGGTACTAGACTTTGGTATGTCATGGCAAGATTCATTACCACTGGTGGAATTTTCATACAACAACAGCTACCAAACCAGTATAGAAATGGCTCCATTTGAAGCGTTGTATGGAAGGAAGTGTCGTTCACCATTGTATTGGGATGATATATCAGAGGTACCTGAGTTGGGACAAGATTTAATTAGGGAAATGACTGAAAAAGTGAAGTTGATTCAGCAGAGAATGAGAAAGGCACAGCATAGACAAACAAAATACGCCAATACCAGACGTAGACCTTTGCATTTTGAAACAAGGGACAGAGTGCTTTTGAGAATTTCTCCTTTTAAAGGTACGATAAGATTTGGCAAACGAGGTAAATTGTCTCCACGATTCATTGGTCCTTATGAAATTCTGGAGAAGATACGTGATCTTGCTTATCGACTGGCATTACCTCCATCGCTTTCGGGTATACATGATGTGTTTCATGTATCTATGCTGAGAAAGTACATCCCTGATGCTTCTCATATTATTCCTGCTGAAGAAGCTGAGTTGGATGAAACGCTGAGTTATTTTGAACAACCAATTCAGATTCTTGATCGAAAAGAAAAACAACTTCGAACGAAGGTGATTCCATTGGTGAAGATTCAATGGAATCGACATGGCGTTGAAGAAGCAACCTGGGAGGTGGAAGATGATATGAAACAACGATTCCCTTATCTCTTCCAATAAGGTTAGCTCTTGTTCAGAATCCATTTTTCTCCTTATATTCCATGTACATATAATGACTGCTGATGAGTTCGAGGATGAACTCGAATCTTAGAGGGGCAGAAATGTAATGCCCGAAATAATTAAGAAGAGGATTAGTAATTCTGACATTTAAGATTTTCCAATAATAGATTCTGATGAGGCTTGATTATGAGCTCGGATTTCTTCTGAAATTGTTGGATAATTAAGGAATTGTGTATCGTTGAATTTCGCTAAATGTGGAAACCAGACAAAGCGACCAAGCGAAGCGATTTGATACAATCGTTCAGCAGCAGTTTACTGTAGCAAAGTCAATGCGGGTCAACACTACTGTAGCTCGCGACTGGTTGAATTTTGAAATTCAGTCGAAGCGCTAGTGTTGGTTGCAGCTGGAAGCAGACGCGCGAATACAAGTATCAACGAGGCAGCGCCACGTGTTGGTTACTATTACGTATGTGGGAACCAGCAGCAAGAGTTCTTTGTGTACCTGCTGGTTTATTGATGTATCTACTGGTTCTGCTGACGTAGGTGCGACGTAGTCTTTTTGATAATAAACGCGAACCAGTCGAGGCGAGTATGTGAAATTTGGTTCCAGCTGAGAGAGCAATGCGACATCGTTTTGACTTACGAACAGGAACCTCGATACGAAGTCGTTTTGTGTGACTTAGTGACCAGTCGATGGTTGGTTGTATCTGCTGGTTAACCAGGTCGAGGGACAATGAAATGTCGTTTGGATTATGAACAGTAAATAGCAATACGTCATCGTTTGATAAAGTAGCGAAATCAGTCGTTGGAATAGGAGAGCGACCAGCTGCTGGTTTCTTTTAATAGAGGTGATACCAGCTGATGACACGTTACGACGTCGTTGGAATTAGTTGTAATGACATCGTTTTGATTTTCGAAGTGTTGCGACTAGTTGTTACTGCTGGTTGATGCTCCTGCTATATAAAACGAGAATGCTGATGTTTTCGACCAGCGACTAAGGAAGATAAACAGTAGAGGAATCTGTTTAACGTTATCCACTTTTGAAGCAGTGGGAGTATATCCTGTTTGAATACTCTGCATGACACGTGGAATTCGAATTGAACACGTTGGAAATGCTGCAGGAAACCAGAGACCATTGTCTATAAATAAGATTAATTCGAAATACTGAGAACATCTTGAATACAGATATCGGACTTTGATTCTGTGAAGTTCTCAGGAAGTGTTGAAACAGAGTGTGAGTGAAGTACTTTGAGCACAGAGAATAACGAAGGTATAATCTGACAGAAGAGTCAGGGATTAGATTACTCGAGAATGATATTTCTTGAGTTATCCCGCTAAAATAACAAACATGTTTGATTACTGTTCTTTATTTAGAACTTGAATTGTGTATGTGTCGATCCATCACAGGTAGTGGATCTTTTATATTTGCATGAGATTGCATATTGAAGAGAATTGAATTGATTCTAATGCCCAGGACTGAGTTGGCCTGATTTTCGAAGCCGGAGAAGGTTTCGATAGATGAATATTGTCAGGCCTCGTGCTCACAACAGATAAACGCATGCGGAAGCTATCAAAAAGTGGGTAAAATTTTCGCTTTTAGGCCCGACGGTTTAAACATATAATTTAAAATACAACAATACTTAAAATAAGTTTCCCAATTCGTAAAACAATCAACAATAAAGCATACATAAATACAACCATGTATCAGACTTCCCTACGGGTACACAACAAGGCACAGGGCATCCCCCTGGCCAGCTGATACATATATATATATATATGCTATATGCTACTGGGACACACTAGCCACCTCCTGGGGCACCACCAGCTGGGTTAAACCCACGACCAGCTGTAGAACCTGGGTTTCCTGAAAACAACACAACAAAGAAACAAACCAAGCCCCGGAGGGACATGGGGTCTGTGAGACCTGAATTCGTATTAAGGATTAATTGTTGAATTAATCGTGTTTTAGCGATCTCTGGTGGTTCAGATTTAATTGTGAATGTTTGGGTTTCACTTTCGAGTTGAGAATCGTATGTAGAGCATTTCTTGAAAGTTTGAGATTTACGAATTTTGGTGAAATTTAGTAGCAGATCTGATGACGTCAGCATCGCGTATTTGTGTAGTGGGGATGACGCAAGCGTTGCTGCTCGAGAGATCTGTTTGATTTTGGTGAGATCTGTAAGCAGCTTTGATGACGTCAGCAAGATTCAACCAAAAGAATCAAAGGTGATCAAAGTAGGACGCAAAACCTTGTATGACTTCCCCATTTCCTTCACAATCCTTGATTGTTTAGTTGGAAATTTGCTATTTTATTTTCTTAAATAGTTTACTTCATTTCGTAGCAGATATAATCAACAACCCCTTCTCACTTCACACATGCAATTAAATTGTGCAAGCATTTTGAATTGGTGTATGTTAATTTTACTATGGAAAGTCACGATCAACAAAAAATGAAAGAAACTCACTTTGCGCATTTTGTTGAGTTCTTGACTTAGCCTTCCAGCAACAATTGCACAATACCAAATCTTGGTATCATTTCCAGCACGTGAATAGCCACGAGAATCACAACCCAACTCCATGGCAGTAATATTTCTTAGCTGGGGAAGCACTGAAAGTACAAAGCAAGAAATTTATGCACGAGAAATTTTGCTATGCAAGTGAATCAGAACTACACACAAAAAAGTGTATTCCACAAGATCTATGTTCACAACCTCTTTTCAGCAGGCACCACAACATAATCCTCACCTGGGTGAAACCGCCAACTAGTAGTGCTTAGATGCTCATGAACCTTCAAAATATGCAACGAAGCCAGCATCGCCACTTGAGCCTTTCTGCTCAATGCATCAACAACTACTTTCCCAGGCTGATATTGGATCTCACAATCAAAATCCTTAAGTATTCCATCCATCTACACTGTCTCATGTTCAAATCTGACTGAGAAAACAGATACTGAAGTCTCTTGTGATCTGAATACACCACAAATTGCTCGCCATACAGATAGTGGCGCCAAATCTTCAAGGCAAATACCACTGCTGCCAACTCCAAATCATGAACTGGGTAACTAGCATCATGCGGTTTTAACTGACGAGAGGCATACGCAATGACTCGGCCATGCTGCATCAACACACAACCCAATCACACAACCCAATCCATTCAAAGAAGCATCCAAAAAAACAACAAAACCACCTGATCTTGAAGGTAAAGCTAACACAGGAGCAGAATTTAGCTTCTCTTTGAGCAACAGAAAGCTGTTCTCACACTGCTCAGTCCAAACACCATTTTTATCCTTCTGGGTCAATTGGGTCATCGGCTTAGCTATAGAAGAAAACCCCTCAATGAAACGACGATAATAGCCAGCCAGACCTAAGAAACTGCGAATCTCAGAGACATTTCTCGGTCGCTCCAAGTTCAACACAGCATCCACTTTACTAGGATCCACAGAAATGCCATCCGCTGAAATGACATGGCCCAGAAACACAACGCGTTGCAACCAAAACTCGCACTTGGAAAATTCGCATACAACTGCTGCTCTCTTAACCTCTGAAGAACCATTCCCAAGTGCTCCTTGTGCTCCCTCGGAGTCTTCGAGTAAACTAAGATGTCGTCAATAAAAACAATCACAAACTGATCTATGAACTCTCGGAAAACACGGTTCATCAGATCCATGAAGACTGCAGGCGCGTTTGTCAACCCAAACGGCATCACCAAAAACTCAAAATGTCCGTACCTTGTACGAAACGCAGTCTTCACGATATCTTGTTCCCTTACTCTGAGCTGATGGTACCCGGAACGAAGATCAATCTTAGAATACACCGCAAAACCTTGCAACTGATCAAACAGATCATCAATTCTCGGCAACGGGTACTTATTCTTAACAGTGGCTTTATTCAACTGACGAAAATCAATGCACATTCGCATTGAGCCATCCTTCTTCTTCACAAACAAAATGGGCGCTCCCCACGGTGACATACTAGGGCGAATAAAACCCTTCTCCAGTAAGTCATCTAACTGAACCTTGAGTTCTCTCAACTCCGCAGGTGCTAGACGATACGGGGCACGAGAAATCGGAGATGTGCCTGGCACCAACTCTATGCTGAAGTCTATCTCCCGTCTCGGAGGAAAACCAGGAATCTCCTCCGGAAACACGTCGGGGAATTGTCGCACCACGGGAACGTCAATGAGCTGCACACTAGAGGAAGAAGACGCATCCAAAGCGTAGATCATAAAGCCAGCATTACCCAAAGACAGCAAACTAAACATCTCCATCGCGGAAACTAACGGAATCTTCGATCTAGAGTCTTGGCCGTAGAAGTCCCACTTCTCGCCAGACAAAGGCCTAAAGCGCACAATCCCATGGAAACAATCCACGGAGGCCCTGTAGTTGGATAGCACATCCATCCCAACTATACAATCGAAATACCAAAGCATCAACCGGATCAAATTTGCTAACAAGGCATGCTCACCAAACCGCAACACACCATCTAACAGAATCTCTTGCGAACACAGGCTTACACCACCGGGGGTAGAAACAGAAACAACATCACGCAAAGGGACGGTACACAAACCATGCTCAACAACAAAAGAATCGGAAATAAACGAATGCGAAGCACCGGTGTCAAACAACACACGAGCAGGAAAGTCAAAGACAAGACATGTACCTCCAATCACCCGGCTCGGTGTCTCCTCGGCCTGCTCTCTCGGGCTGGGCCGCGGTCTGCTGTGTTCCAGCTGACGGACACACTCTCGCAAAGTGCCCATACTTACCACATAGGTTACAGGAACCCTGCACGCCAACACATTGCGTGGAAGAATGCTTTCCACCGCAAAAACCACAAAACTCAACCCGAGAGCCGCTGCTACTCGAGCTACCAGAACCAGAAGACCCTGAACCGGACTTATTCTTAAACTGCTGACCGCGAGGTCGGAACCTACCACGGCTAGACTGTTGAGCTACCTGCTGCTGCTGCTGCTGTTGAGGAAAATGAGCGGACTGGGAACTCTGAGACGACTGAGCTCCCTGACCAACCGGTCGACCACCCTGCACTGCCTGAGCCACCTGCGCCCTGCGATTACGACGACTCCTCATGCCCTCCTCGATGTGGATAGCAGTATCCACAGCCTCAGCATAAGATTTGGGCTTGCTTGTCAAAACACTCTGATAAAATTCTTCATTCAAGCCTTCTACAAATCTGGTGAGTTTAGCCCTCTCCCGGCCAGCAACATGCGGAACAAAAGCCAAAAGCGCAGAAAATTTGTGAGCGTACTCTCGCACCGTCGTAGAGCCCTGCTCCAGGAACTCAAACTCCCGCTCACGGGCAGCCACAAAGGAGTCGGGGACATACTCCTTCCTAAAGGTCTCACAGAAAACATCCCAAGAGAGATCCACTCCAGTCTCCTCTAAGGTGCGAGATGCACCTCGCCACCAACGCTCTGCGGCCTTCGTGAACAACAAAGTGACTAACCTCAACCGGAGATCGTCGTCATACTGAGCTCGATCGAAAATGAGAATGACGTTATGAAGCCACGAATCAGCATCCTCACTAGACTCGTCTCCATTGAAGATAGGAGGGCTCATCCTCTGAAACCTAGCAATCACGACATCCATCCTCTCTACCGGAGCCGGCGGAGCTACAGCCTCCTCCTCTCCACTACTCTCACGAGTATGACTAGGCGCACTGTACTGATCCTCATTCTGCCCACCTGATTCCTGGAATAGACCCCTACTACGACCACGACGTCTAGGCGGCATCTAAAAACACTCAACAGGATAAGGAAAACAGAACAGATACAGCATAGAAAGCATATAACACAAAATATGCAGCACATAGTCATATAAGTCAAGCACATGCAACACGCAACACTGTGCCTAGACTCAAGTGTGATCAAAGGAATTGAGCTTATCCCAGCTTAAGCTCTGATACCAAAAATGTCAGGCCTCGTGCTCACAACAGACAAACACATGCGGAAGCTAACAAAAGTGGGTAAAATTTTCGCTTTTAGGCCCGACGGTTTAAAACGATATAAGTTAAAATAATGCGATACTCAAAATAAGATCCCAGTTTAAAACCAATAAGGCAACCTGCCAACAAATAATAGCATACAGTACAAAGAAAACATGTATCAGACTCCAAACACTGGATACAAGGACAAAGCACAGGGCATCCCCTGGCATAACACTGATACATAATATACGTATGCTATATGCGACTGGGACACACTAGCCACCTCCCGGGGCACCACCAGCTGGGTTAAAACCACGACCAGCTGTATTACCTGGGTTTCCTGCAAAAGCACAAACACGGAAACAAACCAAGCCCCGGAGGGACATGGGGTCAAACCCCAGTACGGAGAGCAACTATAAAAACAGCAAATAAGCAGCAAGAATGAAAGGTAGATGCTATGCATGATATGCTGGACAACAACTGATGACTCCAACCGAGAATGGACGTCAAAGAATCAATGCATAGCTCAACTGAATCTGCAACAGATGGTGGCCACTGGGTGTGTTCCAAGTGTGGTAGCTAACCACTCGCCCAGACACACACCCGAATACCAGATGTAACAACAACTTCCCTGCTGTTGTCCTACCTATGCACTGTGGTAGTTAGCCACTCGGAGCATAGAGACTAACAAAACCAGCAGGGAAAATGAGAGTGCGGTATTGCCGCTCGCCCTCGAACCTGATAAGAAAACAGAACAACAACGAAGCAACGATGGCTAAAGAAAGATGAAAATGCGTGTATGCACATGCTGGACAACAACAAGCATATCAACATATGCGCAACAATAACAAAACCAGCAACATACACCATATAACACACGGCAAACCCAAACCACAGCCTCAACAGGCAACAAAACAGGGCAGCCAACAGATAGCCATCTCACAACCCATCCAAGCCGTTCATACGCTGTAAATACAAGCTCAACCCGTACCTTTTACTGAGCAACAATTACCACAAAACAAGGCCTGAGACTATTGATTCCAACCTGAAAAACATACACAATATACAGGGAATCATCAACTCAAAACTCACGGCCAACACATAAAAGCTCACAGCTGGGAGTCACACTCAACCAGCTAAACATTAAACCTCAACAACCCAAACAGGAAGCTTAAAACTATGGCTAGGAACAAGGTCTCGAAGCTGGACAGAAACGCTACCTGCACAACAAAACTCACGCACGAGAACAGCAACTTCGTGCTTTCGCTCCAACCCACGAAGCTTCCAAAAATGGTGTAGGATGATAGAGCTTCTCGAGAGGAGTCCAACGCTACCTCACACGAGCAAAACAACCACCGGAAACGCCGGGAATTCACCGGAATAGCTCACGGTGAACAGTAACGAGGGTTTGAGAAAACAGAGAACGAAAGGCTGGAAAATATTCTAAGTATAGAATCTGGTATCGA
>KV014858.1:338678-349588 GCA_001598015.1 Dorcoceras hygrometricum
ACAGTGTTCTAGGGTTCAAAAGATAAGGAACGAAAGGTTGGAAATATCGCTAAGTATGGGAAAAGAAGTCACAAAACGAAGACCAAGTCTTCCTATAAATAGCACTAGCAACGACTGGAAAACAGCACTAAAATTTGTCCTCCGACAAAACCAGTCGACACAACAATTTCCATAACAGGCTGGAAATATCGCTAAGTATGGGAAAAGAAGTCACGAAACGAAGACCAAGTCTTCCTATAAATAGCACTAGCAACGACTGGAAAACAGCACTAAAATTTGTCCTCCGACAAAACCAGTCGACACAACAATTCCCATAACAACAGTCGCAAGAACCAACAGCTGAACAAATCTCGAGTCACGCTAAACAAATCCAGTCGCTAGCTACAGTAGCGAACAATCTCTCAAAGCTGGACAACCGGACATTGCTTCGAAAATACAAGAGCTGGACAACCAGTCGACTGGACGCTAAAATCACAAAAAGGCAAACCATCGACTGGTCCTCTAAACGGCGTCGCACTACCAGCAGCTGGGTATCCAGTCGCAAGACGAAACAACGCACAACGCTTCCCTCGTCTGGTACCAGTCGCAACATCAAAACGCAGCGTCGCAACTTACTCAAACGACGTCGCTCCACTGACGTCACTACCCAGTCGCAACAACACAACCAGACGCAAGCACAGGAGCGTTGACCCACATTGACCATAGCTCTCGACTGCCTATCCAGACGCAACAACTCTACGCAAAATACCAGTCGCAGCTACAGTGCACAACCCGTCGCAACATACGAAACACCAGTCGCAACATCTCAAACGACGGCGTTTCAAGCCTTGCGCTACCAACACAAGCTACGACTGTTTTCGCCACCGACCAGCTTTTGCCTCAAAGCTCAAAAACACGAGAACATCCAGAATTGTTATAAACATAACTTTCGACCTGAAAATGCAACTCAAACCTCGATACAGCGATTCTAAACCACAAAAATCTCTAAAAACCGATTAATTCCAACAATTAATCCTTAATACAAAAATCAGGTCTCACAAATATTCATGTCAAGATCGGATACGAATCTTGATGGCGTCGAACTGATATGGAATCAATTCTGAGATCGAAAAAGACAATTAGAATCATTTCATTTCATTGAATTTATTTTACAGTTGATAAACTGTTATGCATTTTATTATAATTATTCGTACCTGCTGATTATACTGAGATGATTCTCACCGGAGTTTATCCGGCTGTTGTTTTGTTTTGTGTGTGTGCATGACAACAGGTAGACGAGAGCTGAACTGAGTTGGGCCATGAGTAGTGGGAGCTGGCTAACTAAACGAAACGCAACAATGAAGAAGAACTGTTAGAGATCAGCAGTTAGCTTAGCAGTGATATAGTTAGCGATAAGATGGAAACTGGTTTTACTGCTGCTGGTCAGCTTTTGTATTAGCAAACTTTATATGTAATAGCTATTTGAACTGGGTTGTTCTGTTATAAATAAATAGCTTTTGAAACACAATCGTAGTATTGTCATGTTTCCCAGGACCAGCTGATGGGACCAACTATATATCTAAAAAAAAAATGGGTTTCCAGATTTCATCAGTTAAATTCGAAGGTTAAATTAGATGCTAACTAAACTCCATAAAATGAGATTAGAAGATTAATTGTGAGCAGAGAGCCTCACACCAGAAGTTTAAACTAGCAGGAGGAGCACAGATCTCACGACACGAAGACACAGACACTTCGCGTTCTTCCTCCAACGCTGATTCAGGATCTCTAATGGGTAACAAACGAAAGAGCTAAGCTATGGAAGTTCAGCACCACCAAAATCTTCAAAAACAAAGGCTGGAAGCGACGGAAATCGGTGGTAGAAAGCTACGGTGAACAGTAGCAAGTCAAGGGTTTCAAAGGAGGAAGAGGATAAGAAATATAAGGTGCAAAATATTCTAAGTGTAACTCAACACTTGTATTTAAATCCTCAAATGAATCGCTACTGTCTAAGTCAATCACCGAAAAAAACAGATTCCTACAATTGCAAAATAGCGCCAATTAGATTTCTCAATCCACGCTTAAATCAACAGATCCCAGCGTTAACAACAAATGCCCGCTCACAAGTCAAAACGACAGCGTTTCGGTAAAACAGATCTCAGCGCTCAACACAACAGATCTCAGCGCTCAACGCTAAAACAGATCTCAGCGCTCAACGCTAAAACAGATCTCAGCGCTATCACTAAAATAGATCTCTACATATAGCAATACAAAACACGCTAAGAGCTGGAAATCCAAAACGACGAAGCAGCAACTAACTGGAACGGCGCCGCTTTGCTCAAAACAGATCTCTTCTCGAAATACAATGCTAGCGCTTAAAAACAGATCTCTCACGCGAAACCAGATCTCTCCTATGAACGCAATCACGTTCCAGCAGTCAACACTACAGTTGACCAACATGATCTGCTTACGTCACACACTAGCGCTAACAGATCTCTTGCCACTTCCAAATGCGTTGACCCGCGTTGACATTTGAACTTTGAAAGAATAGCATATTCATTTCCGTGCCATTCTCGACAAACCAGATCTCACCAAGACGCAGCGTTTTACCTTCTTCTCGCGGCAAAACACGCCAGCTCTCAGGGAACCAGATTTCTCTCAAAATCTAAACAATTCGTTCCCAATACTCAACCAGATTTCACCCAATAAACTCAAACTAAAATCTGGACAAATCCAACTAGAGATCTGTATTTCTCAAATCAGATTTCACCACAAATCTGAAATTCCAGAATTCGAAATCATAATTCTTGTGACTAATCTAACCCAAAATCTGATTAATCACAATTCTTGAAATCTGATTCCTCACAGATTATCTCAGGTACTTTCTTTATCTTTGATTTTCCTGCGCGTGTGTTTTTTGATACAGGAGCATCGCATTCTTTTATTTCTGATGCATTTGTGGTTGAGCATGGTTTGCATACCACTCCTTTGTGTGATATTGTATCTGTTGCGACTCCTGTCGGTGCGAGCCTCTTCTCCCAGGAGATTTTGTTGAATGGTGTTCGTAGGTTTGGCGAGAGTGTGTTGTTAGCCAACCTGATCAGGATAGTGATGTGGATTTTGACTGTATAGTGGGAATGGACGTGTTGTCTCGCTATAGGGCCACTGTGGATTGTTTCCATGGAGTTGTGCGATTTATGCCCCAGTCTGGCGAGAAATGGAATTTCTACGGCCAAGATATCCAGTTGAAGATTCCTTTAGTCTCTCCGATGGAGATGTTTAGCCTGTTGTCGTTTGAGAATGCTGGTTTCATGATCTATGCCTTATATGCGTCTTCTTCTTAGGGCGAGAGTGTGTTGTTAGCCAACCTGATCAGGATAGTGATGTGGATTTTGACTGTATAGTGGGAATGGACGTGTTGTCTCGCTATAGGGCCACTGTGGATTGTTTCCATGGAGTTGTGCGATTTATGCCCCAGTCTGGCGAGAAATGGAATTTCTACGGCCAAGATATCCAGTTGAAGATTCCTTTAGTCTCTCCGATGGAGATGTTTAGCCTGTTGTCGTTTGAGAATGCTGGTTTCATGATCTATGCCTTATATGCGTCTTCTTCTTAGAGCGTAGAGCTTAGTAGAGTCCCTGTGGTTTGACATTTCCCGGATCTGTTTCCTGAGGAGATTCCTGGTTTTCCTCCGAGGTGGGAGATAGAATTCAGCATTGAGTTGGTTCCTGGTACAGCTCTGATTTCGCGTGCTCCGTATTGTTTAGCACCTGCTGAGTTGAGGGATCTTAAGGAGAAGCTTTGATTTGCTGGAGAAGGGATTCATTAGGCCTAGTATGTCCCCGTGGGGAGCGCCTATCTTGTTTGTCAAGAATAAGGACGGGTCGATGAGGATGTGTATCGACTTTAGGCAGTTAAACAAAACGACAGTGAAGAACAAGTACCCTTTGCCTAGGATCGATGATATTTTTGACCAGTTGCAAGGGTCTGCCGTGTTTTTGAAGATCGATCTTCTCTGGGTATCATCAGTTGCGCATCCGTGAGCAGGATGTTGAGAAGACTGCGTTTCGTACGAGGTATGGGCATTATGAGTTTATAGTTATGCCTTTTGGTTTGACGAATGATCCCGTAGTTTTCATGGACTTGATTAATAGAGTATTTAGATAGTTCATCGATCAGTTTGTGATTGGTGTTTATCGATGACATTTTGGTGTACTCTAAGACTCCGTTGCAGCAAAAAGAGCAGTTGATGCTAGTTCTTCAGAAGCTTCGA
Organism: Dorcoceras hygrometricum; assembly: GCA_001598015.1. Lineage (NCBI taxonomy): Eukaryota > Viridiplantae > Streptophyta > Magnoliopsida > Lamiales > Gesneriaceae > Dorcoceras > Dorcoceras hygrometricum. The sequence continues at coordinate 342,928 of KV014858.1, forward strand.
GACTCGCAGCTGCATGCTAAGTTCTCCAAGTGTGTGTTTTGATTGGACCGAGTTATGTTTTTGGGTCATGTGATTTCTTTTGATGGTATTTCTGTGGATCCCAGTAAGGTTGAGGCTGTTCATAACTGGTAGCGACCCAAGAGTGTTGCTGAGATTCGTAGTTTCTTGGGATTGGCTGGCTATTATCGGCACTTTATAGAAGGATTTTCTAGTATAGCAAAGCCAATGACGCAGTTGACTCATAAAGACAAGTGCTTTATTTGGAATGAGCAATGTGAGAGTAGTTTTCTAATGCTCAAAGAGAATCTAACTTATGCGCCTGTGTTAGCTCTACCGTGAGGTTCAGGTGGTTTTGTTGTTTGTGCAGATGCTTCCTTGAATGGATTGGGTTGTGTGTTGATGCAGAATGGTCGAGTCAAAGCATATGCCTCTCGGTAGTTGAAGCCACATGAGACTCGTTACCCAGTTCATGATTTGGAGTTAGCAGCAGTGGTTTTTGCTTTGAATATTTGGCGCCACTACCTGAATGGTGAGCAGTTTGTGGTGTACTCCGACCACAAGAGTCTTCAGTATCTGTTTTCTCAGTCAGATTTGAACATGAGACAGCGTAGATGGATAGTGAGATCAATACCAGCCTGGGAAGATGAATGTAGTTGCTGATGCATTGAGCAGAAAGGCTCAAGTAGCGATGCTGGCTTCAATGCAGATTTCGAAAGTCCATGAGCATCTTAGCACTACTGGTTGGAGGTTTTACCCAGCTGAGGATTATGTTGTGGTGTCTTTCTTTTCAAGTTGAGCCACATCTTGTTTCTAGCATTAGTGCAGCTCAGAGGACTGATCCATCCATCCATGAGTTGAAGCTGAAGGTGAGAGTTGGACAGTTGGAAGACTATACTGTCTCTTCTGATGGTTGTTTGAGGTTTTGTGGCAGGCTTCTTGTGCCAAATCTGATTGATTTGAAGGAAGAGATCTTGCGAGAAGCGCACTGCAGTAGGTACAGTGTCCATCCTGGTGCAAGGAAGATGTATCATTCCTTGAAGCAGCATTACTGGTGGGTAGGTTTGAAGAGTGATGTTGCTGATTTTGTTGCCCGATGTCTGAATTGTCAGCAAGTCAAGGCAGAGAGGATGAGACCTGGTGGTTTGTTGCATAGCTTAGAAGTGCCCCAATGGAATTGGGAGCACATAGATATGGATTTTTTGACGCATTTGTCCCCGTTCCAGCAGAGGTTGTGAATCTGTGTCGATTGTGATAGACAGATTTTCGAAGTCTGCGCACTTCATTCCTACAACATGAGATATTCTTTGAAGAAGATGGCAAAGCTGTACATAGATTTTGTGGTGCGTTTGCATGGTGTTCTAGTCTCGATTGTTTTAGATCGTGATCCGAGGTTTAATTACAGGTTTTGGAAGAGTTTGCAAATAGCTTTGGGAACTAGATTGGCTATGAGTACAGCGTATCACCCCCAAAATGATGGCCAATCGGAGAGAACTATCCAGATTTTATAGGATATGTTGAGAGCTGTTGTGATGGACTTCAGTGGTAGCTGGCAAGACTCGTTGTCTTTGGTTGAGTTTTCCTACAATAACAGCTATCAGGTCATGATTGACATGGCACCATTTGAAGCTTTGTATGGCAGAAAGTGTAGATCGCCAGTGTGTTGGGAAGAAGTGGGGTAGAAGCAGCTGTCTTCCCCAGAGTTTGTGTAGCAGTGAGAGATCAGGTGGACTTGATTCGCCAAAGAATGAAAGCTGCTCGAGATCGCCAAGCCAGTTATGCGAATAAGAGGCGTAGACCTTTAGAGTTTGAGGTTGGTGATCTAGTTTTCCTTAAGGTTTCTCCTTTCCGCAGCGTTATGTGATTTGGTCTCAAGGGAAAGTTAGCTCCTCGTTATATTGGTCCTTATGAGATCTTAGAAAGGATTGGTCCTTTGGCTTATCGGCTGTTGTTGCCCCCAGATTTGTCCTCCTTACATGGTGTGTTTCATGTTTCGATGCTGAGGAAATATGAGCCAGAACCCTCGCATGTGTTGAGAACTGACGAGGTTGAGTTAGATCGGATTTTGATCTATGTTGAGTATCCCTTGCAGATCTTGGATAGAAAAGAGAAACAGCTGAGGAATAAAACCATTCCCTTGGTGATGGTTCAGTGGAGCAAGCACGGTAGAGAAGAAGCTACTTGGGAACTGGAAGAGAAGATGCAGCGTGAGTGGCCGCATCTGTTTGAGTAGATGTTGCTCTTGTTCCAGTAGTTGGTTGCTTGTGTTTCTTTCCCAGTTATCTTGAACTCTTGTTTTGGAGTTGATTGAATTCGAGGACAAAATCCTGTTTTACTGGGGGAGAGATGTGAGACCTGAAAGCTGATAAGATTAATTGAGTTAATTAATCGGGTTTTGTTGAGATCATCTTTGCGTTGATGAGCTTGGAGATGCTATCGGGTTTTGTTTTAGCCCTTAGAACAGTTCTGGAGAGTTAGAGTTGGCATGGAATCTGTTCAGCAGTTAGCACGAGTCATCGCTAAATGTTGGCGCTCAGCAGTGGTGACGTCAGCAGTTGTCAATGGGTGATTGTGTTCGGCATTTGTAGCAAGATCTATTGTCGGTGAGCAGTAGAGAGCGCGCTAGCATGTTTCAGCAGTGAGTAGTTCTACGTCGTCGTTTGGATTAGTTGGAACGACAGCGTTTTGGATTAGCGAAGAAGACTCAGCTGTGAGTTGCGTTAACGTCAGCTGTGTGAGAGATCTATTGTAGCGTTGCTAACAGATGTTGGTTAGTTTTTAGTAGTGAGTAGTGGGTGACGTGTCCAGTTGCGACAGTTGTTCTTTGCGACGTCGTTTGAGTTAGTAGCGATCGCTGTTTTGGCGTAGAGAGAGATCTGTTGCAAGATCTTTTTGAGCGGGAATTCCAGTTGCGATAGATTAAGTGTGGTGGATTCTGTTTCTTCAACTGTGAGCAGCTTTGTCTTTGTTAAGAGAGGACTTGGTCTTCGAATTGAGTATCCAGTTTCCATACTTATAATATTTCCTGATTTCCAATTTCTGTCGCGATACCCTAGCTACTGTTCACCGAACCTTATCTTCTTTGATTGCCGGCGGTAGGCAGCTCCGAAGAGAGTAAGAGTGATAGCGTTGGACTCCTCATGCTGAGACGCTTCGTTTGGATATTGTTTTCAAACGTTTGCTTGAAGCTGGTGAGGTGTGCAAAGACATCTCCCTTGTATAGTCTGTTAGCATAAGCGTCGGATTTCGCTCCTAGATTTTTGGGGTAAGTAAAGTTCCTGCCTTTGAGCTTTCTGTTGAGTTAGAGAGGTAGGATTAGCGCTGGTGGAGTTTTTAACTCCCAGCTGCTGTTTTCTGTGCTTCGGTCTTTGAGTAGTTGCTTGTGTTGGCTTAGCAGGTGGTGGATCTGCATTGCTCGGACCTTGTTTGTAGTAATTGTTGCACAGAGAATTGAGCTACGGATGTGAGCTTGTTTATAGCTTAGGATTGAGCATGGATTATATGCTTGGCTGTGTGTGCTCTGTTCTGTTATCGTTTGTGCATTGTGTTGATATCAGCTGTTGCATTTGCATACACGCATTATCCTGTTGAGCTCTATTTTGCTAGTTGTTCCTGTTCTAATGATTTGAGAGTACCAGGATGCTATGTTCGAGGACGAGCGGGTAGTTCCCGTATACCTCGGAGGCTGAGCGGGTAACTCCCATACCTCATCTCCCTGCTGGGTTTGTTAGCCGCTATGAGCGGAGTGGGTAGCTCCCACATCTCATGAGTGGGCAACAGCAGGTGGATCATGTTTGTTTAGCATCTGGTATGGTGTACTGGAGATGAGTGGGTAGCTCCCATGTGCTCAGTATACCCGTGGCCACGAACTGATTACCGTTCCTTTGATCAGATCTTGCTGTAGAGCTTTTGTTGAGATCCTTTGGCTCCCAATCTTCGGTTGTAGCCTTGATCCCTTGCATAGAATTTGCATATTTATCTGTTGCTTTCCTTATGCTGTTTGTATTGCTCTCCGTACTGGGGTTTGACCCCGAGGTCCCTCTGGGGCTGGTGTATTGTTGCCTGTATGTGTTTTCAGGTTTCCCAGGTTTCTCTGATGGTCGTGGCTTTGACCCAGCTGTAGGTGCCCCAGGAGGTGGATAGAGTGTCCCAGTTAGCGTAAAGCATATATGTACTAGTACTGTTAGTCGGGGAATGCCCTGTGCTTGTGGGATTGTGTTATCCATTGTAGTACTGGTATTTAAATTTGTTAAAATTTTGTTATGTGGTATTGTGTAGTTGTAAACTGGGATATTTTAAGTATGATTGTATTTTAAATTAAATGTTTTAAACCGTCAGGCCTAAAGCTAAAATTTTAAGCCACTTTTTGTATGCTTCCGCTATGTTTGTGTGGTTTAACTTTGAGTAGAGCACGAGGCCTGACACGCATGATTATATATCTTGATATACTTCTCGGTGAACAAACCTTTCAAGAACATGAGCTATTGCACCTCAAGATTTACAGACCAGATCACGCGATCTGGAACAACTCGCAGAGCTGCTGGTCCAGCTCGCGATCTGGTTTCCCTATTGCGTGCTACTTTTTCAAATAGATTTTTTAATGCACGTAATTTGTTTTTAATTCCAGGTTGTGGTGTTCGAGCTGTGTGAGAGCTCACGACACCCCAGTTTCGATCCCATCAATTGGTATCTGAGCAATATGGTACAGGTTTTCATTTCCATCAATTGGTATCAGAGCAGGTTTTTCTTGAAAGTGCATTTTAAATTCAAAATTCTTAATGGTTTAAAATGTTTTCAGCTCTGATAGTCGCTTTATGCGGAAGTTTTGTTGTGCTAAGAAATTGTTTTAAAGTTTTAAAACTCATTTTATAAATAAAGGCTGAGAAATTTTTTTCGAATAGCAGAGCACTGGACCAACAGTGAAAGGTGCTGCAATATATCTTCTGTCGAGTTGACAGCTTACGCGAGATCTGTGGACGCCAAGACCTCTTACAATGGATGTGCTGAATATAGCGCATGACAGAGTTTGAGAGAAGTGGAAGAGATTCTATGAATTCGATTATCATTTTTCTTCCAATCTGAATAGATGAACGTTTTTCAGTAGCATGGAATCTGTTGTTAAAACTCATATCATCATGTTGTTTTTGCAAACTGTCGTCCCTCGGAAATGTTTTCTTTTCGAAAAATAAAATCACCCCTTGGTCTGTTGAGGGGTGCTTTTGTTTGAAATATTAATGGGGAGACAAGATTTCGAACCCTTTTTGATTCCCACAAAAATGGAGAGAAATATTTCTAACCATAAACATACGTGCATAAGTTTATTCAGGTTTTTTGTAAATCAAAAAGGGGAAGATTGTTGGATCTGTGTTTATAGATTAGAATCTTAACTTTGATTAACGAAAACCCTGCTATAATTTTTTTCTAATATTTAGGATCGTTGTGCAGCCGTTAGATCCGTCAAAGATGAGTCGGCTCGATCACGAGCTGGTTCGAATCAGCTAGAGGATCACAAGTTCCAGGAAGCACGTGAAGTATTTGGCGATGTGGAAGATGAAGAGGACAAATGTGCCATCAAGAATGAATAAGCAGTTAGCAGATGGATGCGAGCTGGATAAGCCTACTGTAGCAGAACATATTAGAATAGAGATGCAAGCTGTTGAGAATATGTCCAAGGTGGAACAGTGAGGGGACGTCCAAGCTGGTACAGCAAAGGAAAATCAGCCCTGGAGGAAGAGAGCTCAGATCAGTTATCAAGTGCATATTAGAGTTCAGCTCAGAAGTATAGCGGTCCAGTGAAAGCTGAATCAGAACATATGTGATCCAAAGAAGAAGGGATATAATCACTGGTGCAAGATTTTCCAATAGAACAGAAGATCACATGATGTTTGATATATTCGATCACAGAGATCAAGGAGGATGATCGCTGTCGTGTAGGAAGATCACAAGAAAGTACACCTAATCAAAGAACACTACCAGCTCAGATCAATGCAAGAGCATATTAGAAGAGCAGTGTATCAGAGACCAGTTTGGGGAAGAAAGCAGCTCAGAATGAAGAGCAGATGATAACAATAGCAGCACAGATGACAAGTACAGAAACCGATTATAGATGAAATAGAGTGTTAGAGTAGATGCCCAACTAGCCAACTTGTGGCGTGTGGGTTTTATAGACTCTTGTACAAACAGTCTTTATATATGATATTCGCATTCTTTGATATGGCGTTCTTTACTTTCATTATGTGTGTAATGATTTACAATTGCGTTGAGTAAAGACCTAGAATGCACTAAAGCATATGTTAGATGTGATAGTGGGTATGACGGCTATCATGAAACACATCTAATAGTCGCTGTGTATTCTGAACATGTTCCTAGTCGATTGGGCCGTCAAAATGAGGATAAGGCCGCCCGAGTTCGAGACTATTATCTGCGATGCGAAGTACCAGGTTTCATTGGTAGGGAACATTGTGATGTTCTGAGCATGCAGATAGATAGTGACCTGGTGATCTATCGAACTACCCTCGTTCGGACTTTCCAAGTGGTTACCATTTGTCGAGTGGATAAGTCCGAGGTCTTGGTTGTACTGATTAGTCCTCACGACTCGAAACGTCATTGAGACTCTACATGATAGGCGTCTCACTTTGACCCGTTTGCCGACTCACTTGGGGTC
>KV014858.1:355387-369091 GCA_001598015.1 Dorcoceras hygrometricum
TATTCAGTTTCGGAAACTGAGTCGATCGGTCCGATCTGATCGGCGATCGGAGTTACGGTGAAGTCTCGGTGTTGGAGATGAACTCAATGTTCATCGTTGGACCCGGGCCCGTTGGGCCGGTCCAAGTCCAACACTTAAGTCTATTTAATTAGACTTAAGCAAGACTTAACACATAAAATAGCCGCCCCATCCTCTCCTCTCCAAGCGCCGCCGCCGCCGCCCGCCGTGCGCCACCGCCGCCGCCGCCCGTTGTCGCCGGAAATTCGTTTCCGGCCAACTCGATGAGGAGAATCCGTTCGTGCTGATCTCGTCAGCACTTCTAGTGCAGCCTGACGAAGGAGTCTCGGTTCTGGTCGTGGACCGGATTGGCGATAATCTACCGCAGTCTACCGAGAAGAGCCGGGTTCTTGTAATACAGGTTGGAGCCAGGCACAAGTGCCAGCAAGGTATCGTTTTGAACGCCCTATGAATGACGATTAACTGTAATTGTTGTTTTTCGTATTGATCGTCTCCCGGCCTTTTCTTATGTTCTTCCGCTGCCTCGCCGGGGGGCGGATCCGGATCCCCAACACAGAGAAGAGCAGAACAAATGAGAAATGACCAGCTCAGAGAGACCAGCTCAGACGAGCAAAGAAGTTTGAACACAAGATTGTGCAAGATTTTATTGGAATAGTTCAAACTAATTTGCTTCGTCCTGTCTACATTAGGTACAAAATTTTGTCTTCTTCAGTACAGTGCTCACATGCTCAAAGTCAACAAAGCCTGCAAAGCATTTAATGCTAATGGACAGAAGGTACAACCATGTCAGAACTTTATACAATCCTTTTCAACGGCTACACCTTTGTGTCCAATGGATAGATGTGCACAAGAGGCATTATATATCAAGAGCAGATGATAGAATAAGAGTAGAGGGTGTGCAGATGAGAAGAGCGGAAAAAGAATATAAGTGCATAAAGGCACAAAACAGAGAGCAGTGCTTAGTCGAGAGTTTGTACACTCAGGTGGCAGCTGGTATCATGCCCAGGTGTGAGTTGGTGCATAGACCGAGAGCTTCAATAAGTAATCATATTTGACAGCACAACCCCAGGAAGATATCGAGATACCAGCTTAGAGAGAATCACTTCCCTGTCTGTGAGAAAACAAAAGAGAGAGTGAGCTTAAATCGTAAATTCTCACACACAGATTCACTAACAATTTCGAGAGATGAGCTGTATAGATTAGTGAGTGAATCACAAACAAAACCAAATTTCTATCAGTATTTGACAGAGACATTAAACAAGTTCCTACTGTACTCTTTCTCACTGAGACGTAAAAGAAGTGTTGGTAAGTTAGACACACAGCCTACGAGCTGGTGCACATTGTGGCTAGAAGTTCCGCAGCTTGAGGGCTGTTGGATCGGGTCTGTGCATGAGGTGTAAGATCAAATCTTCTATTGGATCCTTCCTGTGTGGAAGAAAGGGAGACGTTGAAGATTCAGCTCCGAACTTCCATAAACAAATTGCAGCGTATTTCTTTCTTTATAGCTTACTGCATTCGCACATTGCATATTTTAAATTGTGTTTAAAACCTGTTAAAATATCTTTCGATTTTCGGAGGGTAGTTCAGGTTGGTTCCACATGATTTTATATATTACCTGATATACTTCTCGATGCGCAAACCTTTCAAGAACATGAACTATTGCAGCTCAAGATTTACAGACCAAATCTCACGTGATCTGGACAAGCTCGCAGAGCTGCTGGTCCAGCTTAGGCGCGATCTGATTTTCCTATTGTGTGCTGCTTTTTCAAATAGATTTTTTAATGCACGTAATCTGTTTTTAATTCCAAGTTGTGGTGTCCGAGCTGTGTGAGACCTCACGACACCCCAGTTTTGATCCCATCAATTGGTATCAGAGCAATCTGGTACCGGTTTTCATTTCCATCTGCTACTCCTAACACAACTACTCTACCTGTGATTGTTATTTTTCATGCACAAAATACTAATCTTACTATTCACAACCCACAATGAATCCAAATCAAGAAATGCCACAGGTCTATTTCCTCAATTGCTTAAAATTTTAAGTGAACATCACAAGGTTACCTATGATCAGTGTAGTCTGGGTCAGCCTCCTCTGCCTTCATGACATAGACTCTCCCGGTAGCATGCTGCTTCAACTGGGGGCACTAAAAATACATGTGTCCCGGCTGCTTGCATTTGTAGTAGACTCCAGCTCCCATCAAGAATTTCCCAGAATTCTGGCATCCACATTTTGGTCAAGTGGGTCTCTCTACTGGCGTCCCAGGCATTGGAGCCTGCTGGTTCTATGGTTTTCCAGATGTAGTGGCCTTCACCGCTGGTCTCTATTCTCTTGATAAATATGACTGTTACCAAAATGCATATATAGGGTATCCTCTTAAATGGATGTATACTAACCTTGGCCCTGCTGCTTCCTCGGGGGTCCAGAAAATGGTCTCTTGGCCTGTGGTGGCTGCTGTTGTTGAGACTAGAAAGGTCTCTTCCTCTGCGCCTCCACTTGAATGTCCTTCAGCCTCTGCTCCGACCTGAAGGCCCTCTTCAACGCCACAACATATTCTGTCGGATCCGCCATCAGTACGTCTCTACGGATAGCGGCGCTCAGACAATCTAAGAAGAGCTGCAATTTCTCCGCATGATCTTTGGCTATGAGGGACGAGAAGTGGCAGCTTCTATCGAACTTCTTGACATACTCAGCCACAGTCATGTCTCCCTGTCAGAGGTTCCTGAACTCCATGTCTACTTTCTTCTCTGCTCCTTCCCACCATAGAGCAGCATCCTTCTTCAGCTTGAAGACAGCACAGCTAACTCTGGCCGCATCCGCCAGTCCCATATACCTTAAAATGGTCTCTAGAGATCTGAACCACTCTCAGCAACGAACGGATCAGTGGAGCCCGTGAACTCAGGAGGCCCAAACTTCGTAAACTTCTTGTTCAGTTAAGCGTGCAAGGGTGATAACAGTACTGGGATGGGTGATCTCTTGGGAAGTTCTCGTACGTCAAGCTGCTGACCTTGCGCCGCTTGATCTGGGTGGTCATGTGGGCTGTAAAAGTGTGATGCCAGATATAAACGGGTAATACTATCTCTGCTGGGGATAGGTTCGGCGGTAGGGGAAGGGTAATACTGATCTCTAAGGGAATTGAGACAGCACCAGCAGTTAGACACGCACCTCCCCCGACTCATGGGCCTAACAGCCCAACCCTAACGCACATACGTGCACTCTGCACTGCCACATTATAAGGAAATAAAGTTGCACATTGGCTAACAGCTATAGCTTTTGGCCTAGTGGTAAGCGCTTGATCCTAACAATTGGTATCAGAGCGAGGTCAGGGGTTCGAGCCTCCCAAGAAGCATTTTCTATACTTCTTGGGGGGGGGATTGTTGAGTTAAGCATGGAAGGGTGAGAACAGTACTGAGATGGGTGACCTCCTGGGAAGCTCTTGTACGTCAAGCTGCTGACGTTGCGCCGCTTGATCTGGTTGGCCATGTGAGCTGTAAAAGTGTGATGCCAGATCTTAACGGGTAATACTATCTCTGCTGGGGATAGGTCCGGCGGTAGGGGAAGGGAAAGAATGATCTCTAAGGGAATTGAGACAGCACCAGCAGTTAGACACGTACCTCCCGTGACTCATGGGCCTAACAACCCAACCCTAACGTACATAGATGCACTCTGCGCTGCCACATTATATGGAAATAAAGTTGCACCGTGGCTAACAGCTATAGCTTTTGGCCTAGTGGTAAGCGCTTGATCCTAACACTTACCATAGCGCAGCTCTGTCCTTCCTGCTTACGGTGATCCAGCATTTTACCTCAGTATCTGTGCAAGTCCCGCCAAGACCTTCTCGGTAGATCTCAGGGGTGGTGGCGGTGGTGGTGTGATCTAGCGTCTGGGAGGAATCTGGGCGTATAACAACCAATTTCGCTACTCAAAATCAACACGCCTCAAATAAAATAGTATACATATATAGGTCTCATAATGTAAAGATACTATCTCGAAATATCAATAGGCATCAAATCGTAGTATAGAAACTAACATCAAATGCAACAAACTCTAAGACTTACGGACTTCGAGGCGTGACTCCTTGAGCTTACTGCAGCCAGCTGTAGGCAAACCCAAGCCAGGACCTTGCTCTGATACCAGCTTGAAACACCCTCAACTAATTTTCTTTTTCTAGTAAAATAAATGCGGAATTTTTTTCTTTTTTTGTAATGAGAACTCGAAAGCTTTAATAAAACTCGATAACATAAAATGCTTAGAATTTAAATCAAATTTAAATAAACTGAAGGAATCATTTCAGCATAAATCATTTAAAATGTTCCACAAAACTTCAACTAATAAAAAGTTCGCAAAAAACCATACTGAAAACCTATCCCTCTTTCTCTCATCATGAACTAGTGGAAAAACGCATGGTCGCTGGGATGTGCCAACTGAACCATCATCCATTCAAAGGTCCAGCCCCTCAGCCTCAGTCTCCACGTCATCTGCACCAATCAAACGTAGTGAGCCTAGGGCTCAACAAGTACAAAATGGATAATAGCAAGTACTAGATAATACGTGCACATGCATTAAAAAATTTGTACCCAAATAATTTTCTCAAACTTTAAATGCGTAAGAAAACATCATCTCAAAACATTATTATTAAAACTCATGCATAGGAAAAAAATTCATAAATAAAAGAATTTTCTAGTGAATTCCGTTTCTCGATTTTGGTCCCTCAACCTCAAGTCGCTTGATGAAGCTAAATAAAAACCATGGTACCAGGTTGGAAAGGCACCCCAGTACTTATCTGGAGCCCAGTCCTGTCAAGTGTAAAGGCACTCCAGTACTTCTCTGAATCCCAATACTTTGTCAAGTTGATATGGCCAAACGGGACGTCTCCCGACACAATATCTGTCAAATTTCGAAACACCACAGCCAAGTCCCATCATTCAACATATTTTCATTTCTTGCTCAACTTTCTGCCTCATACCTCATGCAACAAAAGTACAAATTTTCACTTTCCTCAAACTTACGTAAAATTGTAGAATGCAAAAAGTATTTTAAGGATACTCAAAATCATAAGTTATCTTAAAAATCATTTTACATTTTCCATGACAGAGGCTGCCCTGAGAACTCAGAACCCGATCTAAAAGCACAGATCAGTTCTCGCTAATCATCTCATAATGCAGGTTCAGCTTCGGGCAATCTGGACAATGTACCACGCGGTCCAGCTCACACCTAAACAACCTAGCTTAGAATGTCAGATCACGCAATCCCCTCTCAGCTCACACTACTCAGGTCTGTACGTCAACCCAGAATTGCTCAGGCGTCGGTCCAGACCGCACACTAAAAACATCTCAGAGCACTTGATCAATTTAGAGCATGTATATCATCTCTTCCACCCAGACCAACTCGGGGCTTCGGATCAAATCGAACACTGAAAACAGCTCAGAGCACTCGATCAGTTTATGGTACGTAGATCAGCTCGCAACCCTGAGCAGCTTAGGGTCCTCTACTCAGCTTACGACGGGTCAAAACAGCTTAGGATGGTCATCTCAGATTACGAGGGTTCAAATAGCTTAGGACGGTCATCTCAGATTACGAGGGTTCAAATAGCTCAGGACGGTCAACTCAGTTTACGAGGGTCAAAACAGCTCAGGTGTCAGGCCCGTGCTAATCACTCAAATTACAGCACAAATAAGCACATAATAGAAGAAGCATAAAATAGGGCTTAAAAATTTTTCAAAATCATTTGGGCCTGAACTCAAAATCATCATTCAAAATATTCATAATCAAAATACGAGTTAAATCAAACTCATATAAAATAGGTAACAACAAGTCTCAAATCAAATATCACCAATACAATAAAACACGGGGCATCCCCCGATTAAATACATATCATAAAATAAACTGGGACTCAAGGGAACGGGGATCGATCAGCTGGCACTCCACTCGGTCCAGCTTGGATACCTGAAGATCCTGCAAATGGGTAACACAGACCCAAACAACAAAAAAGCAGGAAAACAAGTACGAGGTCAAGCCTCAGTACGAAGAGCTATCAAAACAGCTAATCATGCAGCATGCTATAATCGATGCTATGCAATGCATGAGGGTTATCAAGGATCGGATAGCTAGACCAGTGTATCAACTGGAAAATCATCATAATCAGCCTCTATACCCGCACGGTGTATCAACCGGGGAAATCATCGGTCCGTGATCTTCAGAGCCCTTCAGCCCATCACAGCTCGGTGGTAGACACTCGAATCCAGTAGTCACCACTCCGATGATAACGTTGGAATTTTCAGGCACGACACATCTGTCGGCCAGTAACAACGTGGCTATCAATCAGGTCATCAATCAATCTGTCAATCAGGCTCAAGATGTATGCATGTATGCCAAATCAATATTCAATTCACAATGCATACAATTCAATACGTGAAAACAGAATGTACAACTCAAACAATTCAACAAAACTGTATCACGTAAAAGCATAGAATCACATTAGCAGATTTCATAACATCAATCACAGCCATGTCCACGCTCAAAGCTGTTAAATCTGATCAATTCGTACCTTAAAGCCTCAAATACCTCAACAGAGTTCTCATAAGTCACTGCAACTCACGGCCTAGGTAACCAGATCTCTCCTGGCGCGGCAAACACGGCATAGACTCCCTGCAACTGAAAATCTGTACCAGGTATCTAAAAATTCAGTTAAATTCGAACTCAACAGCTAAGGTTCTAAGGTCCAGTAGCATAACTCAGCTACCAAATCCTACAGAGTACTACTCAACTCTTAAACGAGGATTAAATTTGGCAAGGAATCACTTACCCAAAAGCGTACAACAATCAAAGAACGCTCAATCAGATTTCTCCAGGAATCTTCGTACACCAGCAGCTTCACGCTCACTTCCACAAGTCGTTCCACAACCTCTAATGAGTAACAATCGACAGAACAACTCACTAGGAATCAGTTAAATTCGAACTCAACAGCTAAGGTTCTAAGGTCCAGTAGCATAACTCAGCTACCAAATCCTACAGAGTACTACTCAACTCTTAAACGAGGATTAAATTTGGCAAGGAATCACTTACCCAAAAGCGTACAACAATCAAAGAACGCTCAATCAGATTTCTCCAGGAATCTTCGTACACCAGCAGCTTCACGCTCACTTCCACAAGTCGTTCCACAACCTCTAATGAGTAACAATCGACAGAACAACTCACTAGGAATCCAGCGCCACCAAAATCATCGAAAAAAAAGGCTGGAATCGACAGAAATCTAGGGAAGAAACGTTCGGTGAACAGTAGCTAAAACGAGGGTTTGAAGTTGAAGATAAGAAATATCGGGTTCAGAATAATTCTAAGTGTCGATCAACACTTATCTATATAACTCCCTTCAATAGCTGCTGATTCAATCTATCAGACGACGAAACAGGAGGATCTTACAAAAAAAACCAGCTTTTGCTCTCAACGAAACCAGCTGCAACCATCAGACGTTGTATTTCTCTTCACGCACCAAAACGACGCCGCAACGTTCCAATAGCTGAAATACGCTTATTAACTCAAAGCGTAACTACACAAAACAACGTCGCATCAGGGATACGTCATCCTCGCTGCCAACAGTTGATCAAACCAACGTCTGGTCACGCTAAACAATTCAAACGACGAAGTAAGGGACACGTCACCTTCGCTGCCAACAGCTGAAAAAAAGCGTTGCACCCAAAACGTTGCGTTTCAACTTGTCAAAACGACGTCGTCTCACATCAACGACTGGTTCCTCAAACCAATAGCTGGTATCCCGACTGAATCGATTCCTCACAAACGCAACAGCTGATAGCGCTACAATCAGCAGTCAACACTAAAAGGTTGACCAACACGTGTCGTGTTCTCGTTAATCCTCGTACCCATGCCTCAGCTGCCAGCAGATTCCTCATCAAGAAAACGACGACGTATTATTAACTCGCTACAGTATCGTTGACTTGCGTTGACGTCTGCAATGAGCTATGTATGGTTTTCACGAAACGATGGCGTATCACTTCCATGCCCTCAACGACTGATCAAATTCATCAGCTATCGCTACAGCTGAACACTAACACCTGAATTCCACTAGAATAATATTTCTCTCGTAAAACCGTCAAACTCCACGCGACTAATCCCAAATCAATTCGATTAATCACTAATCTAAAATCTGATTCCTCACATTCTCCCTACCTTAAGAGATTCGTCCTCGAAATCAAAGGCAAACTCAGGGAAAATTCAATCGAGCATGCAATTCGATCACTAACAATCTAAACAAGTTCAAATCAAAACTTAGAAATTACCTGGAATTTACACTATCAGCGCTCAAACAGATGAGGCCACTCTTGTCTCATCTTCTCCTCAACCTCCCAGGTAGCTTCTTCTCGGCCATGCTTGCTCCATTGGACCATCACCAACGAAATCACTTTGTTCCTCAACTGCTTCTCCTTCCTATCCAGAATCTGTACTGGATATTCCACATAGCTCAAGGCAAAATCTAGCTCAACTTCGTCGGTTCTCAACACATGGGACGGATCTGGCTCATATTTCCTCAACATTGACACATGAAAACGTCATGTATCTCTGCTAACTCATCAGAAAGCCTCAATCGATAAGCCAATTGTCCAATCCACTCAACAATCTCGAAGGGACCAACGACTCTAGGAGATAATTTGCCTTTAAATCTGAAGCGCATCACGCTCTTGAAAGGAGAAATATTGAGAAATACTCGATCGCCAAATCAATCCGATCTTTCATATGCTGCACAAATTCAGGGGTAGAAAGCTGTCTCTCACCAACTTCTTCCCATCAAATCGGAGATCTGCACTTTCGACCATACAAAGCCTCAAATGGAGCCATCCCGATAGTCACCTGGTAGCTGTTGTTATACGAAAACTCAACCAAGGATAGCGAATCCTGCCAGCCACCACCGAAATCCATCACAACTGCTCGCAACATATCTTCTAAAGTCTGGATGGTCCGCTCAGACTGACCATCTGTCTGTGGGTGATAGGCTATACTCATAGCAAATCTCGAACCCATCGCTGCCTGTAGACTCTTCCAAAAACGAGAAGTGAACCTTGGATCTCTGTCAGACACTATCGAAATAGGCACTCCATGAAATCTAACCACATGGTCGATTTACAGCTTCGCCATTTTCTTCATCGAACACCTCACATCATAGGGAATGAAATGGGCTGACTTCGAAAGTCTATCAATCACCACCCAAATCGCATCACATCCCCTACTCGATCGAGGAATATGAGTCACAAAATCCATGGCGATGTGCTCCCAATTCCATTGGGGCACCTCCAAACTCTGTATCAATCCACCAGGTCTCATTCTCTCAGCCTTGACCTACTGGCAATTCAGACATCTAGAAACAAAACCAGAGATGTCGCTCTTCATGCCTTCCCACTAGTAGTGAGATTTCAAGGAATGGTACATCTTTCTCTCTCCCGGATGCACACTATATCGGCTACAATGCGCATCGTTCAGAATGGTGTCCTTCAAATCGATCAAGTTTGGAACCACTAATCTTCCTCTATACCTCAGACATCCATCAGAAGTAACAGAGAAATCCTCAGACTAACCAGTTCGGGCTTTAATCTTCAACTCATGAACATATGGATCAGTCCTCCGCGCCTCCCTGATGTCACTCACAATCTTCGGTTCTACTTGGATCGAATAAACCATAAATTACTGATCACCCGATTGAAATCGCCAACCAGAAGTACTCAACTGCTCATAGACCTTCGAAACACTCAAAAACGAAAGCATCGCAGGCTGGGTCTTCCTACTCAAAGCATCTGCTACTGAGTTCATCCGCCCAGGCTGATACTGAATCTCACAGTTAAAGTCCTTGAGCAATTCCATCCATCGTCGTTGCCTCATATTCAAATCTGACTGCGTGAAGATATATTTCAGGCTCTTGTGGTTGGTGTACACCAAAAATTCTTCACCATACAGATAATGTCGCCAAATCTTCAAGGCAAACACTATCGCAGCCAACTCCAAATCATGAACAGGGTACCTGGTCTCGTGAGGTTTCAACTATCGAGACGCATAGGCAATCTCGTACCGGTTCTGCATCAGAACACATCCCAAACCACTCAGAGAAGCATTGGAGCACACAACGAATCCTCCAGATCCAGACGGCAGAGCCAAAACAGGAGCAGTAGTCAACTTCTCCTTCAACGTCTGAAAACTGTACTCGCACTCGTCAGTCCAAATGAACTTTCGATCCTTCTGAGTCAATTGAGTCATCGGCCTGGCTATAGAAGAGAACTTCTCGATAAAACGCCTGTAATATCCAGCCAATCCCAAAAAGCTGCAGATCTCGGAAACGTTCCTAGGTCTCTCCGAGTTAAGAACTGCTTCGACCTTACTCGGATCAACCGAAATCCCTTGCACCGAAATCACATGACCTAAAAAGATAATTCGTTCAAGCCAAAATTCGCACTTGCTGAACTTGGCGTACAACTGCGAGTCTCTCAATCTCTGCAACACCAATCTCAGATGCTCCTTATGCTCTCTCAAGCTCCTCGAATACACTAGGATATCGTCTATGAAGACAATCACGAACCGATCGATGTACTCGCTAAAGACGCGATTCATCAAATCCATGGAAACAGCTGGGGCATTCGTCAACCCAAACGGCATGACAAGAAACTCATAATGCCCATATCTCGTCCGAAAAGCTGTCTTTGCCACATCAGCGTCTATAATTCACAACTGGTGATAGCCAGAGCGCAAATCAATCTTCGAGTACACTACCGACCCTTGCAACTGATCGAACAAGTCATCAATCCTTGACAAAGGATACTTGAATCTTCAACGTCGCTTTATTCAACTGTCTGAAATCCACGCACATCCTCATAGACCCATCTTTCTTCTTCACAAAAAGAATCGGAGCTCCCCAAGACGACATACTCGGTCTGATGAAGCCTTTCTCCAAGATATCTCTCAGCTGATCCTTCAGCTCTTTCAACTCTGCTGGCGCCAACGGATACGGAGCTCTAGAAATCGGGACGGTACCAGGCACCAACTTGATGCTGAAGTCGATCTCACGTCTTGGATGGAATCCAGGAATCTCATTCGGGAACACATCGGGAAACTCTCGAATGATCGGAATGTCGCTCAACTCCAATCGCGGCTCTTGGGAAATGTCAAGCGCATAAATCATGAATCCAGCATTATCCAGTGATAGCAGGCTAAACATCTCCATGGCGGACACCAGTGGAATCTTCGAGCGCGAATCAGCACCATAGAACTCCCACCTCTCACCCGAGTCAGGGCGAAATTTCACCACACCATGAAAACAGTCAACAGTAACCTTATAGCTAGACAATACATCTATTCCTAAAATGCAATCAAAATCTCTAATTCCCAAAACAATCAGATTGGACACCAAAACATTCTCGTCAAATCGAAGAACACAATCCAACACCACTTCATGGGACCACAGACTCACACCAGCAAGGGTAGACACGGAAACAACATCACACAATGGGGAAGAACTCAACCCATGCTCACAAACAAACAACTCAGAAATAAAAGAGTGTGATGCACCAGTGTAAAATAGAACTCTCGCAGGATAATCAAAAATAGAGCACGTACCTGCGATCACTATGGAAGGTGTCTCCTCAGCCTGCTCTCTCGTCAAAGCGTTCGCCTGGGCCTGCTGTGGAATCTGAAACTGAGGTCTCGAAGGTGCTCCAAACCTAGAAGGCTCACAGGGTTGGAATCCAGATAGCTGGGTAGGGGCAGGAAACTGCGGTCTATGAGAAGAAACACCAGCTGATCCCTGCTGCGAAGGAACTGAAGACTGAGCCCTCAACAAAGTACATACTCTCTGAAAATGTTCGGGCTGTCCACAGTTATGGAAAAACCCCTGAACTCCACGGCACTGCGAAGTCGGATGCCTTCCTCCGCACTGTCCACAAGACATGCTGCCTGAACCACTGCCAGAACCAGAGGAACTCGAATTCATATTCTTCTTGAACTGTTTCCCTTGAGGTCGAAACCTTTGGCGATTCGACTGCTGCTTCAACCCTTGAGGAGAATGAAAAGATTGCGACGCATCTTGAACAGGATGATAGGTGCGTCCAGTATTCAGCCGAGTCGGATCATCCTCCTCCAGTAAACTCTCCTCAATTGGGTAGGGGCAGGAAACTGCGGTCTATGAGAAGAAACACCAGCTGATCCCTGCTGCGAAGGAACTGAAGACTGAGCCCTCAACAAAGTACATACTCTCTGAAAATGTTCGGGCTGTCCACAGTTATGGAAAAACCCCTGAACTCCACGGCACTGCGAAGTCGGATGCCTTCCTCCGCACTGTCCACAAGACATGCTGCCTGAACCACTGCCAGAACCAGAGGAACTCGAATTCATATTCTTCTTGAACTGTTTCCCTTGAGGTCGAAACCTTTGGCGATTCGACTGCTGCTTCAACCCTTGAGGAGAATGAAAAGATTGCGACGCATCTTGAACAGGATGATAGGTGCGTCCAGTATTCAGCCGAGTCGGATCATCCTCCTCCAGTAAACTCTCCTCAATATCCATCGCTCGGTTCACTGCATCGATATAGGTCGCAGGTGAACCAGACAAAATCATCCGATACAGAGCAGGCCTCAAGCCTTTTAGAAATTTGTTCCTCTTCGTCCTCTCCTGGTTGGTTACGTGTGGCACATAGATCAAAAGAGCAGAAAATTGTCGGGCATACTCAGCCACTCACAAGTTACCCTGCTTCAGGTTGTCGAATTCTCGCTCGTGACTGTTATAGAAGGACTCCGGGGTATACTCCTGTCGGAACGCCTCACAGAAGTTCTCCCAAGTGATCACAGCCCCACTATCACGAAGGATACGAGAAGTACCTCTCCACCAGCGCTGTAAGTTGTCTCTCAGCTGCAACACCGCCAGCTTCAGTCTCTTCTCGGGATCGTACTCCAAGGTATCAAACAACTCCTCCATCTGAACTAACCAAGCCTCGGCCATCACACCACCCTCGGCTGCAGAAAACTTCGTCCGCTGAACCTAGCTAAAACCAACTCCATCTCACCTATCTGTCTAGTAACGTTCTCAACCTGATGATCATCATCAGAGCTACCTGCCCTAGACTCCTCCTCGGTACGTCTAGTCGTCCTACCTCTTCCTCTCCTCGGCGGCATCTAAACAAGTCTAGAGGTAAGATCTCACAGCAGATATATCACATAAACAGATAAAAGATCACATAAATCACAGAGTCAATCCAAATCAAATCAAAACTCTGTGCCTAGACTCGAGTGTGATCAAAGAAAATCGAGCTTATCCCAGTTTAAGCTCTGATATCAAAAATATCAGGCCCCGTGCTAATCACTCAAGATTACAGCACAAATAAGCACATAATAGCGGAAGCATAAAATAGGGCTTAAAAATTTTTCTAAATCATTTGGGCCTGAACTCAAAATCATCATTCAAAATATTCATAATCAAAATACGAGTTAACTCAAACTCATAAAAAGCAGGTAACATCAAATCTCAATTCCAATACATATCCCCAAAATACATAAGACACGGGGCATCCCCCGGTTCAATACATAGGAAAAGTAGACTGGGACTCAAGGAAACGGGGATCGACCAGCTGGCGCTCCACTCTGTCCAGCTTGGTTACCTGA
Source organism: Dorcoceras hygrometricum (assembly GCA_001598015.1). Classification (NCBI taxonomy): domain Eukaryota; kingdom Viridiplantae; phylum Streptophyta; class Magnoliopsida; order Lamiales; family Gesneriaceae; genus Dorcoceras; species Dorcoceras hygrometricum. The sequence goes on from KV014858.1 coordinate 369,050, forward strand.
AGATCCTGCAAATGGGTAACACAGACCCAAACAACACAAAAG
>KV014858.1:394338-414274 GCA_001598015.1 Dorcoceras hygrometricum
ACAGCTAGCCGTGGGCCCACAACCATTGTGGCTCCGGGATCACAATTCCGGTCTTGCCCATCGGATCATGGTAAGAGCGTCTAGCAACATCGCCCCATGATCCCCTAGGTATCACTGATAGTGCCTGCAAGAACCAGTTGGTCGTGGTTAGCGTACAGTACGGTCCTTTCAATCCATATATCCCGATCAGATCAACGACAATTGGTATCAATGGTTCAGGGATACAGCTAGCCGTGGGCCCACAACCATTGCGGCTCCGGAATCACAATTCCGGACTTGCCCAACGGATCATGGTAAGAGCGTCTAGCAACATCGCCCCATGATCCCCTAGGTATCACTGATAGTGCCTGCAAGAACCAGTTGGTCGTGGTTAGCGTACAGTACGGTCCTTTCAATCCATATATCCCGATCAGATCAACGACAATTGGTAAATCGAGAGTCGCCATAGATCCGATAGCTATGCATACATCTTGGAGATCGAATAGTGACATCATGAGTGTAACTAGGTAAACGCATTTACCTAAAACACTTCTATTACTCTGGCCAGAGATTTATACACTATTATCCCCTCAGATAGCATAGGATATCCACGCATGTCTGCGAGCGGTGAATCATCGACAACGATGCATCGACTCCTACATGCATCGGGGTCTCACCCAATCCCGATGCCTTATGACCCCAAGTGAGTCGGCAAACGGGTCAAAGTGAGACGCCTATCATGTAGAGTCTCAATGACGTTTCGAGTCGTGAGGACTAATCAGTACAACCAAGACCTCGGACTTATCCACTCAACAAATGGCAACCACTTGGAAAGTCCGAAGGAGGGTAGTTCGATAGATCACCAGGTCACTATCTATCTGCATGCTCAAAACATCACAATGTTCCCTACAATGAAACATGGTACTTCACATCGCAGATACTAGTCTCGAACTCGGGCGGCCTTATCCTCATTTTGACGGCCCAATCGACTAGGAATATGTTCAGAATACACAGTGACTATTAGATATGTTTCACGATAGCCGTCATACCCACTATCACATCTAACATACACTTTAGTGTATTCTAGGTCTTTACTCAACGCAATTGTAAATCATCATACACACAATGAAAGTAAAGAATGCCATATAATAAATGCGAATATCATATATAAATATTGTTATATACAAGAGTCTATAAACCCACACGCCACAAGTTGGCTAGTTGGGCATCTACTCTAACAACCCTATCTTCTCCGATTGCCGATGGTAGATAGATCCGATTGAAGTAAGAGTGGTAGCGCTGGACTCATCTTGCTAAGACTCTTCGTTTGGTGCTGGTTTTGGAAGCTTGCGTGAAACTGGAGAGGTGTGCGAACACATCTCCCTTCTCTAGTCTGTTAGCATAAGCGTCGAATTTCTCTTGCCGATCAGGTAGCTCGTTGGGTAAGTGTTAAGATCCTACCTTTGCTTTAGAGCCTTCTGTCGTGTTAGAAGGGTAGGAAAGATTAGGTTGAGCTTGTAGCTCCCAATTTGTGAGTTTCTGTGCTACTGTCTCTGAGCTAGTATCTGTATTTGGCTTAGAAGGTGTGAGATCTGTGTTTCTCGGGACTGCTTTGTGGTAATTATAGCTCAGAAGAATTTTGGTATGATGTGAGCTTGTTTTACAGATTTGGATTGAGCATGGGTGATTATGCTTGCTGTTGTGTATGCTTTGCATTGTTGTATATGTTTCTGTGTTGCACATTGCCTATGTTGCATACACGCATTTATCATATTAAGCTCAGATCTGTTGGAGCCGTGCCTTTTGTGCTTTGTTGTATTGATCTGTGCGTACCAGGATGCTGCTACAGGCTGAGCGGGTAACTCCCGTACCTCATCTCCCTGCTGGGATGTGTTAGCCACTATGAGCGGAGTGGGTAGCTCCCACATCTCATGAGTTGGGCAACAGCAGGTTGAGCTGTGTTTTGCATCTGGACCGTGTGTTGAGACGAGTGGGTAGCTCTCATATACTCACACACCCCGTCGCCACTGTTGCTCAGTTGATTCGTATCTGTTCTTGATCAGCTTTGAGATTCTGGCTCCCTGCCATTGGTTGTAGCCCTCCGTCTGTACTCAGTTGTTCATGCATAGCATTTGCATATTATCTGTTGCTTTCCAAGCTGTTTTATATTGCTCTCCGTACTGAGGTTTGACCCCAAGTCCCTCTGGGCTTGGTGTTGTTTGCCTGTGTATGTGTTCTCAGGTTACCATGGTTACTCTGCTGGTTGTGGAGTTGACCAAGCAGGAGGTTCCCGAGGAGGTGGTTAGAGTGTCCCAGTTAGCGTATAGCATATATATATAAGCACTGTTAGCCGGGGAGTGCCCAGTGCTTTATTGTATTCCAGTTGTATTGTGTAGTACTTGTATATGTTGAATGTTTTACTGTTGTACTGAGTGATTGTAAACTGGGATATTTTGAGTATTGCTGTATTTTAAATTATGTAATCTTCAGTCAGGCCAAAACACGAAATTTTAACCACTATTTTATTGCTTCTGCTAGTGTTTGCGTGGTTTAACTCTGTGTTTGTTCACGAGGCCTGACATTTTTGGTATCAGAGCTTAAGCTGGGATAAGCTCGATTTCTTTTAATCACACTCGATTCTAGGCACACTGTTGCTTGTTGCATGTGCTTGACTATGTGATTTTATGTGCTATGCCATGTATCTGTTGTTGCGTGACCTTACCCTCTTAGTGCCTTCGTGGATGCCGCCCAGACGTAGGGGTAGATGTTGATGGCAGTTTCAGGAAGAGTCCGAAGGTCAGAACGAGGAAGTGCAGCGTAGTGTTCCTCGTCGTGGACGCGATAGATAGATTGAGATTGAGGTAGATGAGCTGGCAGCCAGTGTGGACGATGTGGAGCTGGTGATGACTAGGTTTCAACGTATGAATCCTCAGACGTTTAATGGTGATAAGCATAGTTCCGATGCTGAGTCCTGGTTTCAGCACATTACCAGGTTGTTCGACCGCGTCAGGTATGATGACGAGCGTAGGCTGAGTTTGGCTACGTTTCAGTTGAGGAGAGGTGCCGAGCGTTGGTGGAGAGGTGCTTCTAGGACTCTAGAAGAGACCGGTGTAGGTATTTTGTGGAGTAGATTTTGTACTGTCTTTCGTCAGGAGTACGTTCCGGAATTCTTTGTGAACGCCAGGGAGCGAGAGTTTGATAACCTGGTGCAAGGATCTATGTCCGTGGGAGAGTATGCCCGTAGATTTTCTTCTCTTCTTGCGTATATTCCGCATGTTTCTGGATGAGAGAAGGCGAAGAGGAACAAGTTATTGGAGGGGCTTAATGAGGAGTTGTATTCTTTTGTGTTGGCGGGTTCACCGACGAGCTATGCGGAAGCGATGGATAGGGCTATTGACATCGAGGAGGGACTGCAGAACCGTAGGTCTCGTGTTAGGCCTCAAGTGGTGCAAGGTAACCTTTCTGGATGAGAGAAGGCGAAGAGGAACAAGTTATTGGAGGGGCTTAATGAGGAGTTGTATTCTTTTGTGTTGGCGGGTTCACCGACGAGCTATGCGGAAGCGATGGATAGGGCTATTGACATCGAGGAGGGACTGCAGAACCGTAGGTCTCGTGTTAGGCCTCAAGTGGTGCAAGGTAACCGTCCCATGGTTCCGGGGGTGCAACCTTCCCAGTCTGTGCAGTCATCTCAGCCACCCCAGCAGCAGGTAGCCCAGCAGCCTGGACACCATAGGTTTAGGCCTCATGGTCATCAGTTCAAGAAGAAGTCTGGTACTAGTTCTTCTGGCTCGGGTAGTTCTAGCATTGGTAGTAGTTCCAAGGTCGAGTATTGTGGTCAGTGTGGTGGAAGGCATCCTACAGCGCAGTGTGTAGGTGTGCAAGGTTCGTGTAACGTCTGTGGTCAGTATGGGCACTTTGCGAGAGTGTGTCTTTTGTCTGGATCGCAGCATACAGCCGTCCCACCGTAGGGTCGATGTGGATCGTCTAGAGGTCATTCTTCTTTTCCGGATCAGCAGCAGAGGTTGGGGGAGCCTCAGTTTAGGCAGTTTCAGCATGGTCCTTCTCGGTTTGGACAGCCTTTCCAGCCTCAGTTTTCAGGACCTCAGTTTCCCAGGTGAATGCCATGACGAGGGAGCAAGCGGAGGGCACGCCAGGAGGAGGAGTGATCGCAGGTACTTGCTTTGTTTTTTTATTTTCCTACGCGTGTGTTATTTGATACAGGAGCATCATATTCGTTTATTGCTGATGCATTTGTGGTTGAGCATGATTTGCATACCACTACTTTGTGTGATGTTGTGTCTATTGCGACTCCTGCCGGAACGAGCCTGTACTCCCAAGAGATTTTGTTCAATTAAATTCTTAGGTTTGGTGAGAGTGTGTTGTTAGCCAACCTGATCAGGCTAGTGACGTTAGATTTCGATTGTATAGTGAGAATGGACGTGTTGTCTAGATATAGGGCCACTGTGGATTGTTTCCATTGAGTTGTGCATTTTAGGCCCCAGTCTGGCAAGAAATGAAATTTCTACGTCCAAGATTCCCAGTCGAAGATTCCTTTAGTCTCTACGATGGAGATGTTTAGCCTGTTGTCGTTGGAGAATGCTGGATTTATGATCTATGCTTTAGATGCGTCTTCTTCTTCGCGCGTAGAGCTTAGTGATGTCCCTGTTGTTCGCCATTTCCCGGATGTATTTCTGGAGGAGATTCCTGGTTTTCCTCCGAAGAGGGAGATAGACTTTAGCATTGAGTTGGTACCTGGTACATCTCCGATCTCGCGTGCCACGTATCGTTTAGCGCCTGTTGAGTTGAGGGAGCTTAAGGTTGAACTTAACGATTTGCTGGAGAAGGGATTCATTATGCCTAGTATGTCCCCGTGGGGAGCGCTTATCTTGTTTGTTAAGAAGAAGGATGGGTCGATGAGGATGTGCATCGACTTTAAGCAGTTGAACAAGGCGACAGTTAAGAATAAGTACCCTTTGCCTAGGATCGATGACTTGTTTGTCAGCTTCAGGGTTTGACTGTGTTTTCTAAGATCGATCTGTGTTCGGGGTACCATCAGTTGCACATTCGAGAGCAAGATGTGGCGAAGACTGCGTTTTGTACGAGGTACGGGCATGATGAGTTTTTAGTTATGACTTTTGGTTTTACGAATACCCCTGCAGTTTTCATGGACTTGATGAATAGAGTCTTTAGAGAGTTCATCAATCAGTTTGTGATTGTGTTTATCGATGAAATTTTGGTGTACTCTAAGACTCCGATGCAACACAAAGAGCATTTGAAGTCGGTTCTTCAGACGCTACGAGACTAGAAGCTGTATGCTAAGTTTTCCAAGTGCGAGTTTTGGTTAGACCGAGTTTTGTTTCTGGGTCATGTGATTTCGTTGGATGGTATTTCTGTGGATCCCAGTAAAGTAGAGGCTGTGGTTAACTGGGGGCGTCCCAAGAATGTTGCTGAGATTCGTAGTTTGTTGGGATTGGCTGGATATTATCGGCGTTTTATAGATGGATTCTCTAGTATAGCTAAGCCAATGACGTAGTTGACTCAGAAAGATAGGAGGTTTATTTGGACTGAGCAATGCGAGAATAGTTTTCAATTGCTCAAAGAGAAGCTGACTACATATCCTGTGTTGGCCTTGCCGTGTGGTTCTGGTGGTTTTGTGGTTTGTGCGGATGCCTCTTTGAATGGATTGGGTTGTGTGTTGATGCAGAATGGTCGAGTCATTGCGTATGCCTCTCGTCAGTTGAAACCGCATGAGACTCGTTACCCAGTTCAGGATTTGGAGTTAGTAGCAGTGGTTTTTGCCTTGAAGATTTGGCGCCACTATATGTATTGAGCAATTTGTGGTGTACTCCGACCACAAGAGCCTGCAGTATCTGTTTTCTCAGTCAGATTTGAACATGAGACATCGTAGATAGATGGAGATGCTTAAAGATTTTGATTGTGAGATCAAATATCAGCCTGGGAAGATGAACGCAAGCAGAAAGGCTCAAGTAGCGATGCTGGCTTCGATTCAGATTTCGAAGGTTCATGAGCATCTAAGCACTACTGGTTGGCGGTTTTACCCAGCTGAGGATTATGTTGTGGTGTATTCTTTCCAAGTTGAGCCACAGATTGTTGCTAGTACTAGAGCAGCTCAGAGGACCGATCCATCTATCCATGATTTGAAGCTGAAGGTGAGAACTGGACATATTGAGGATTACACTGTCACGTCTGATGGTTGTTTGAGGTTTCGTCGCAGGTTGTTTGTGCCAAATCTGGTAGATTTGAAGGATGAGATCTTGAGAGAAGCTCACTGCAGTAGACTTAGTGTCCATCCTGGTGTGAGAAAGATGTATCATGCCTTGAAGCAGCATTACTGGTGGGCAGGTTTGAAGAGTGACGTTGCTGATTTTGTAGCCCGTTGTTTGAATTGTGTGCAGAACAAGGCTGAGAGGATGAGACCTGGTGGTTTGTTGCAAAGCTTAGAGGTGCCCCAATGGAATTGGGAGCACATAGCAATGGATTTTGTAACGCATTTTTCTCGTTCCAGCAGAGGTTGTGATGCGGTTTGGGTTGTGATAGATAGATTGTCGAAGTCTGTGCACTTTATTCCCTACAATATGACCTATTTTTTGAAGAAGATGGCGAAGCTGTACATAGATTTCATGGTGAGATTGCATGGTGTGCCTGCTTCGATTGTTTCAGATCGTGATCCGAGGTTTACTTCCAGGTTTTGGAATAGTTTGCAAACAGCTTTGGGTACCAGATTAGCGCAGCATATCACCCCCAGACAGATGGCCAATCTGAGAGGACTATCCAGATTTTATAGGATATGTTGAGAGCTGTTGTAATGGATTTTAGTGGTAGCTGGCAAGATTCGTTGTCTTTGGTTGAGTTTTCCTTCAATAACAGCTATCAGATCACGATTGGTATGGCACCATTTGAAGCTTTGTATGGCAGGAAGTGTAGATCGCCTATATGTTGGGAAGAAGTGGGGGAGAAGCGGCTGTATTCTCCATAATTTGTGCAGCAGATGAGATATCAAGTGGATCTGATTCGCCGGTGAATGAAAGCTGCACAAGATCGCCAAGCTAGTTATGCGAATAAGAGGCGTAGACCTTTAGAATTTGAGGTTGGTGATCTAGTTAGCCAATTTGTGGCGTGTGGGTTTTATAGACTCTTGTACAAACAATCTTTATATATGATATTTGCATTTATTTATGGCGTTCTTTACTTTCATTGTGTTGTATGATGATTAACAATTGCGTTGAGTAAAGATCTAGAATGCACTATAGTGTATGTTAGATGTGATAGTGGGTATGACGACTATCATGAAACACATCTAATAGTCACTGTGTATTCTGATCATGTACCTAGTCGATTGGGCCGTCAAAATGAGGATAAGGCTGCCCGAGCTCGAGACTAGTATCTGCGATGCGAAGTACCATGTTTCATTGGTAGGGAACATTGTGATGTTCTGAGCATGCAGATAGATAGTGACCTGGTGATCTATCGAACTACCCTCGTTCGGACTTTCCAAGTGGTTACCATTTGTCGAGTGGATAAGTCCGAGGTCTTGGTTGTACTGATTAGTCCTCACGACTCGAAACGTCATTGAGACTCTACATGATAGACGTCTCACTTTGACCCGTTTGCCGACTCACTTGGGGTCATAAGGCGTCGGGATTGGGTGAGACCGCGATGCATGTAGGAGTCGATGCATCGTTGTCGAGGATTCACCGCTCGCAGACATGCGTGGATATCCTATGCTATTTGAGGGGATAATAGTGTATAAATCTCTGTCCAGAGTACTAGAAGTGTTTTAGGTAAATGTGTTTACCTAGTTACACTCGCGATGTCACTATTCGATCTCCAAGATGTATGCATAGCTATCGGATCTATAGCGACTCTCGATTTACCAATGGTCGTTGATCTGATCGGGATATATGGATTGAAAGGACCGTATTGTACGCTAACCACGACCAACTGGTTCTTGCAGGCACTATCAGTGATACATAGGGGATCATGGGGCGATGTTGCTAGACGCTCTTACCATGATCCGATGGGCAAGTCCGGAATTGTGATTCCGGAGCCACAATGGTTGTGGGCCCACGGCTAGCTGTATCCCTGAATCATTGAGGGTCACACAAGTACTGGATTCGAGATTCCCGCATGGATTCTCAGCTCAATGTGTTGAGCATTAGAAGAGGATTTTGGGGAGTGCGACTTCCTAAAAGTCAACAGGGGTCAAATCGTGATTTCCGCTGTTGAGGGGCAAAACGGTCATTTTGCACTGAGGTTTTGAAAAATAGTTTTTCAGATCATAGTATTCAGTTTTGGAAACTGAGTCGATCGGTCTGATCTGATCGGCGATCGGAGTTACGATGAAGTCACGGTGATGGGGATGAACTGAATGTTCATCCGTTGGACCCGGGCCCGTTGGGCCGGTCCAAGTCCACCACTAAGTCTATTTAATATAGACTTAGGCTTCATAACACAAAAAACCACTACTACACTATTAACCCTAACCCTAAGCTCTAGGCGCCGCCCCCCTCTCCTCAAACCTCACGCCGCCGCCGCCGCCGGTGCACGCCGCCGCCGCCGCCGCCGGAACTTGTTCCGGCCAACTCGACGAGGAGAATCCGTCCGCGCTGATCTCATCAGGCCTTCTAGTGCAGGCTGACGAAGGAGTCTCGCATCCGGTCGTGGACCTGATTGACGTAGTCTACCGCCATCTACCGTGAAGTGCCGGTTTCCTCGAGAAACTGGTCGGAGCCAGGCACGAGTTGCCAGCAAGGTAGTCATCTAAACACCCTATGAATGTCATAGTGTGTTTGTTTATTGAATTGTATTGAGCCGCCCGGCGATACTCCGGCGATGCCGTGATGGCTGATTTCTTCTAGGGTCATGTTCGGGCCTGTCCCGGGCAGCCCGCGAAGTTTTCGTGCCGGTATTCGATATCGGGCCGTTTTGGTCGATTTTGAAATTTTGAGATTTTTGGGCCTAAAATTGTTTTAAGCCCAATATGATATAATTAAAATTAGCAAAATGTGATTTTAATTGTAAAATATGATTTTATAATGAAATATGATTTTGTTGATTAAAATTTGATTTTATCTACAAAAATACGATTTTATTATAAAATGCGATTTTATGATTAAAATATGATTTTGCGATAAATAATTATATTATTTAATTTATGCATGTTAATTAGATTATCTGCATGATTGGGATGATCGAGAGCCGTGACCAATTTGTTAGGTGTATGCGATAGGATTTTGTGATTCGGTTTGTAAATATTTTGATTATCATTTAAAGTGGGCATGTTTGTGGCCCGTTCCCACCCCTTGATAAATGTATCCCTTGTATGTCATGGTAAATTTAAATGTAAAATTACTAGATTTAGTGGGATGACATCCGAAGACGGTGGACAATGACGATCAAGAATGTTGAAGACCGAAGATCTGTAAAACCGAAAGCATTGTAATAGGATTGCATTGCATATTGCATTACCCCTAGGATTGGACCCAGGTCCATGGCTGGCAACCACGGACCTCATAGCTCTCGCGATCGATCATCCCAATATTTATATATGTTGATATATAGTTAGTTGAATCCGCATGTTGCATGTTTTAAATTTGATTTAAAATAAATGCATGAGACCAAATTTTCAAAAATTAAAATCCCTCGTTTTAAATATGATTTAAAAGTAATATCAAGATAAATGTTTACTCGATAAACTAAAGGGTATTTAAAATTGTTTAAATTTCCCTACCTTCCATCAACAATGTGTGTACGTCGATGCTACCCGTATACATGGCCCGGCTCATATTATTGAGGTGGTCATGTATGCCGGAAAGCTGTCCACGCCATTGACAATCGTTGTGAGTCGGTTGGAACTCCCTTTAACGTTGGCTCATATTATTGGGGACGTTAAGGGGACCGTCCTTCACGACTCAACATTGATGGGTAATCTTGACACGTGATAGTAAACGGCGTCATATTATTGGGCCCTTACTAGACGTGAGGTGAATACATGGAGGTTGCACCGGTTGCAATCGGAAACTACCTTTTGGGGGTCATGGATGGCTGATATTATTCGGGTCCATGATCGCTTATTGGGCTCCATGTACCCACTAAAGAAACCTGTTTTATCGATTTCATTAGAGGGTGGTGAAATCGTTAAAATAGTGGGAGGGTGATTCATAAAACTTAACGACCTTGTTTTATGTCTTAGCGATTATTTTATATATAGTTAGTGATGTATGTCTGCATTCCTTTTCAGTATTACTGCATTATAAAATGGTTTCGATGAAAAACCCGCTCGATGTTATACTGGATAGCAACAGGTTCACCGGTCTGAACTACCAAGACTGGCTCCGCAACCTCAATCTTGTATTGGATTCGGAGAAACTTCTTCATGCGATAGAGAAGAATCCTCCGAAGGAAGCCCCTGCCGATATCAGCCCTGATTCAACATGAACAAGCTGGCAGCCACCCTTGAAGAGGTGGTTAACATGCTTGTAGTTTTTGAAGGAACCATAAAGAAGGACAAACCCGTCCTCCTTATGGGCTCTTCTGCGAAGAAGGGGCCCAGACGCAAGAGCAAGAAGCGTTCTGCTCCTGCGAAGGAGGAAAAGTCCGCCAAGAAGCCAAAGGCAAATGCTTCAAAACCAAACAAGTCTGAGGATGTTTGCCACCACTGCAACAAGGCTGGGCATTGGAGGAGGAACTGCAAGGAGTACCTCGAGCAGTTGCGAACTGCGAAAGGTATGTTCTATATTAAATAAATATGTCTCTTAATTCGAATTCTTGGGTACTTGATACCGGATGTGGATCTCATATCTGCAATGATTTGCAGGTGATGACAAGAAGCCGACGTCTTAGAGAGGGTGAGACCCATTTGAGTCTTGGCAATGGAGCAAGAGTTGCTGCAGTAGCTATAGGAGATGTTTATTTATTTCTGTCTTCTGATTTTAAGTTGTTATTGAGAAACGTTTTATTTGTTCCCGAATTAATAAAGAACATTATTTCTGTTTCTATGCTTGATAGTGATGGATATTCTTGTATGTTTGCTAATTCAATTTGCAATATTTACAAGAATGAATGTTTAAATGGAATTGGGGAACACGAAAACGATTTATACACCTTAAAATTAAAAGACGTTCCAACTCGCGATGTCGAAGCACATACAACAACGATTAAAAGGAAACACGACAACTTGAACCCAGCACAACTTTGGCACGCTAGGCTAGGTCATATTTCTCTAAGTAGGATGAACAAGTTAGTTAGGAGTGACATGTTTGATCTGTCAGACATTAACTCCCTACCGACTTGTGAGTCTTGTCTTAAGGGAAAGATGACTAAGCAACCCTTCAAGGGCAAGGGTGAGCGTGCTCAAGTCCTATTGGATTTGATCCATACTGATGTGTGCGGCCCGTTTAGTATTGGTACTAAATATGGTCACACATACTTCATCACCTTTACCGAAGATCACTCTAGGTATGGGTACTTGTACTTGATGAAGCACAAGTCTGAATCCTTTGAAAGGTTCAAAGAATTCAAGGCTGAAGTAGAAAATCAATTAGGCAAAAGTATTAAAGCACTTCGATCTGATCGAGGTGGTGAATACTTAAGCGCTGAATTTTAAGACTATCTGAAAGAGAATGGGATTCTCGCACAGTGGACCCCTCCGGCCACACCACAGCTCAATGGTGTAGCGAAACGTCGTAATCGGACCTTGTTGGACATGGTTCGATCTATGATGAGCTTCACTGAACTTCCTACCTCGTTTTGGGGCTATGCGCTCGAAACGGCGGTAATGTTGTTGAACAATGTCCACACCAAGGCAGTGGATAAGACTCCATATGAGATATGGATGGGCAAACAACCCAAGTACTCATACATGAGGATTTCGGGATGTCCTGCTTACATGAAGCAGACAATGGGAGATAAGCTGGATACGAGATCCATATTATGCTACTTCATTGGGTATCCAAAGAATTCCATTGGATACTACTTCTACTATCCCAGCGAAACAAAAGTGTTTGTTTCTAGAAATTCCACCTTTATGGAAAGGGAATTTCTACTTGATAGAAAAGGCAAAATAGTATAACACGAAGAGGTTCGAGATCCAATCGAAGTACCAGGTGAGTCTCCCGCACCTCCAGAGCCAATACCAAAAATGGTCGCACCTAGGAGATCCGAAAGGGTTCCTAGGGCTCCTGAGAGATATGGTTTTCTCCTTGAAGATGATCAAGGTGATCAAGTTATTGGATCTGATCCAAGAACTTTCAAGGAGGCAATTTCCGATGTTGATTCTAATTTGTGGCTTGAAGCAATGCAGTCTGAGTTTGACTCAATGCATGCTAACCAAGTTTGGACTCTTGTTAACCCTCCCGAAGGAATTGTTCCTATTGGGTGTAAATGGGTATACAAGAGGAAACTTGGGCCTGATGGTAAGGTAATGACCTACAAGGCACGACTGGTCGCGAAAGGTTGCACTCAAAGGCAAGGTGTTGACTATGATGAAACCTTCTCGCCAGTCGCAATGTTCAAGTCAATTAGAATCTTGTTAGCGATAGCCGCATGGTACGACTATGAGATATGGCAAATGGATGTGAAAACTGCGTTCCTTAATGGAAACATTAAGGAAGAGATCTATATGACGCAGCCTGAGGGTTTCACATCTGTTGGAAGCGAGCATAAGGTATGCAAGCTTCAGAGATCGATCTACGGTCTCAAACAAGCATCGCGAAGTTGGAACCTGAGATTCGATGAAACAATTAAGGAATTTGGTTTCATCAAGAATCCCAAGGAGCCATGCGTGTATAAGAAGGTAGTCAAAAGCGCTGTGACATTCTTCGTACTTTATGTTGATGACATTCTACTCATTGGGAATGATGTGGGAATGCTGCAGTCAACTAAAGTATGGTTGTCTAGTAGATTTTCGATGAAGGACATGGGTGAAGCATCCTATATTATTGGAATACAGATCTATCGGGATAGATCTAAACGGATGCTCGGACTCACCCAAGTTACCTACATCGATACCATACTTAAGAGGTTCTCTATGGAAGAGTCCAAGAGAGGACACCTACCTATGTGCCACGGGGTCACTCTATCTAAGTCTATGTGTCCGAAGACTGATGAGGAGATAGAGAGTATGACACGTGTGCCATATGCCTCGGCAATAGGTAGTATTATGTATGGCATGATCTCGACTAGACCAGATGTCGCATATGCTTTGAGTGTCACGAGCCGCTACCAGGCCAACCCCGGCCAATTGCATTGGAAGGCTGTGAAGGATATTCTTAAGTACTTACGAAGGACTAAGAATATGTTCATGGTCTATGGTGGTGGTGAACTGAAACTGGAAGGCTACACTGATTCTAGCTTCCAGTGTGACGTGGATGATTCGAAATCAACCTCTGGATTTGTATTCATGCTCAATGGTGGTGCTGTCTCTTGGAAGAGTTCCAAGCAAGACACCATCGCGGATTCAACCACTGAGGCTGAGTACATCGCAGCATCAGCTGCTGCTAAGGAGGCCGTTTGGATAAGGAATTTTGCCCAAGAGTTGGGCGTCATTCCTAATGGAGTTGGTCCAGTCCCGGTGTACTGCGACAACACGGGTGCAGTTGCGCAAGAAAAGGAGCCTAGGTCTCACCAAAGATCCAAACACATACTGAGGAAATACCACATAATCCGGGATATTGTGGCTAGAGGTGACATAGCAGTTGAGAGAGTCGCCTCTACGGACAACGTTGCTGATCCACTTACGAAGCCCTTGCCTGGACCGTTGTTTGAAAAACATCGCGAAACAATGGGACTACATCTGATGAGTAGTTGGCTTTAGGGCAAGTGGGAGATTGTTAGAGTAGATGCCCAACTAGCCAACTTGTGACGTGTGGGTTTATAGACTCTTGTATGAAACAATCTTTATATATGATATTCGCATTTATTTATATGGCATTCTTTACTTTCATTGTGTTGTATGATGATTAACAATTGCGTTGAGTAAAGACCTACAATGCACTATAGTGTATGTTAGATGTGTTAGTGGGTATGAGTACTATAATGAAACACATCTAATAGTCACTGTGTATTCTGAACATGTTCCTAGTCGATTGGGCCGTCCAAATGAGGATAAGGCCTCCCGAGCTCGAGACTAGTATCTGCGATGCAAAGTACCATGTTTCATTGGTAGGGAACATTGTGATGTTCTGAGCATGTAGATAGATAGTGACCTGGTGATCTATCGAACTACCCTCGTTCGGACTTTCCAAGTGGTTACCATTTGTCGAGTGGATAAGTCCGAGGTCTTGGTTGTACTGATTAGTCCTCTAAATCTCTGGCCAGAGTACTAGAAGTGTTTTAGGTAAATGTGTTTACCTAGTTACACTCGCGATGTCACTATTTGATCTCCAAGATGTATGCATAGCTATCGGATCTATAGCGACTCTCGATTTACCAATGGTCGTTGATCTGATCGGGATATATGGATTGAAAGGACCGTACTGTACGCTAACCACGACCAACTGGTTCTTGCAGGCACAATCAGTGATACATAGGGGATCATGGGGCAATTTTGCTAGACGCTCTTACCATGATCCAATGGACAAGTCCGGAATTGTGATTCCGGAGCCACAATGATTGTGGGCCCACGGCTAGCTGTATCCCTGAACCATTGAGGGTCACACAAGTACTGGATTCGAGATTCCCGCACGGATACTCAGCTCAATGTGTTGAGCATGAGAATAGGATTTTGGGGAGTGCGACTTCCTAAAAGTCAACAGGGGTCAAATCGTGATTTCCGCTGTTGAGGGGCAAAACGGTCATTTTGCACTAGGGTTCTGAAAAATATTTTTTCAGATCATAGTATTCAGTTTTGGAAATTGAGTCGATCGGTCCGATCTGATCGGCGATTGGAGTTACGATGAAGTCACGGTGATGGGGATGAACTGAATGTTCATCCGTTGGACCCGGGCCCGTTGGGCCGGTCCAAGTCCACCACTAAGTCTATTTAATATAGACTTAGGCTTCATAACACAAAAAAACACTACTACACTATTAACCCTAACCCTAAGCTCTAGGCGCCGCCCCCCTCTCCTCAAACCTCACGCCGCCGCCGCCGGTGCACGCCGCCGCCTCCTTCACCGGAACTTGTTCCGGCCAACTCAACGAGGAGAATCCGTCCATGCTGATCTCGTCAGGCCTTCTAGTGCAGGCTGACGAAGGAGTCTCGCATCCGGTCGTGGACCTGATTGACGTAGTCTACCACCATCTACCGTGAAGTGCCGGTTTCCTCGATAAACTGGTCGGAGCCAAGCACGAGTTGCCAGCAAGGTAGTCATCTAAACACCCTATGAATGTCATAGCTTGTTGTTTATTGAATTGTATTGATCGTCTCCCGACCAAATTTTTCTTCATCCGCTGCCTCGCCGGGAGGCGTGATCCGGATCCGTCGTGGTTCTCCAACAGTGAGACCCGAAAAGTTAAGAAATATTAATTGAGTTAATTAATCGGATTTTATGAGCGAGCAGATCTGGATGAGATAGCTTTGAGTTGGTATGCTTGGCGAAGCTATCGGGTTTGTATATGTCCTGGAATCAGCCTTGGATCGATTCAGATTTTCAGCGGGATCTGATCAGATGTGAGTGTTGGCCATCGCTGAGTGATCTAGGAGTGGTGATGGAATCTGTTGTCGTTAGGCCGGTATGAGTTTGCTAGCGTGTTTCTGTAGCGAGCAGCTAAACTATTTGGAACGACAGAGTTTTCTGTTAGCGAGCGAGATTCAGATTTGAGGCGTTGGTCTTCAGATTTCGATAGGATCTGAGTGTTGTGATGCTGGTTAGAATTTCAGATTTGAGTAGTGGGTGACGTGTCTAGATGCAACAGTAGAGACCTGGCTTGGCGTAGAGACAGATCTATGGTCATATTCAGATCCGAGTGGGAAATCAGTTTTGAGACTTAAATTGTCGGTAGGTTCTGTTCTTAATATTTGCGCAGATCTGAATTTTATATGGAGAACCTTGCCTTCTTTCTTGATTATTCAGCCCCGACACTTAGTAATATTTCCCGTGATCAAACTCTATCGTGATACCCTAGCTACTGTTCACCGAACCCTAACTTCTCCGATTGCCGACGGTCGATAGATCCGATTGAAGTAAGAGTGGTAGCCCTGGACTCCTCTTGCGAAGACGATTCGTTTGGTGCTGCTTTTGGAAGCTTGCGTGAAGCTGGAGCGGTGTGCGAAGACATCTCCCTTTTCTAGTCTGTTAGCATAAGCGTCGGATTTCGCCTGCTATTGGATGTGATCCAAGAACTTTCAAGGAGGCAATTTCTGATGCTGATTCTAATTTGTGGATTGACGCAATGCAATCTGTTTACACTCAAAGACAAGGTGTTGACTATGATGAAACCTTCTCACCAGTCGCAATGTTCAAGTCTATTAGAATCCTACTAGCCATAGACGCATGGTACGACTATGAGATATGGCAAATGGATGTGAAAACTGCGTTCCTTAATGGAAACATTAAGGAATATCTATATGACGCAGCCTGAGGGTTTCACATCTGTAGGAAGTGAGCATAAAGTATGCAAACTTCAGAGATCGATCTACGGTCTCAAAAAAGCATCGAGAAGTTGGAACCTGAGATTTGATGAAATAATTAAAGAATTTGGTTTCATCAAGAATCCTGAGGAGCCATGTGTGTATAAGAAGGTAGTTAAAAATGCTGTGAAATTCCTTGTACTTTATGTTGATGACATTCTACTCATTGGGAATGATGTAGGAATGTTGCAATCAACTAAAGTGTGGTTGTCTAGTAGATTCTAGATGAAGGACATGGGTGAAGCATCCTATATTCTGGGAATACAGATCTATAGAGATAGATCGAAAAGGATGCTCGGACTCACCCAAGCTACCTACACCGATACCATACTTAAGCGGTTCTCTATGGAAGAGTCCAAGAGAGGACACCTACCTATGTGCCACGAGGTAACTCTATCTAAGTCTATGTGTCCAAAGACTATGAGGAGATAGAGAGTATGAAACGTGTGCCATATGCCTCGGCAATAGGTAGCATTATGTATGGCATGATCTCAACTAGACCAGATGTCGCATATGCTCTGAGTGTCATGAGCCGTTACCAAGCCAACCCCGGCCAAATGCATTGGAAGGCTGTGAAAGATATTCTTAAGTAATTACGAAGGACTAAGAATATGTTAATGGTCTATGGGGGTGGTGAACTGAAATTGGAAGGCTACACTGATTCTAGCTTCCAATGTGATGTGGATGATTCGAAGTCAACCTCTGGATTTGTATTCATTCTCAATTTTGCTGTCTCTTGGAAGAGTTCCAAGCAAGACACCATCACGGATTCAACCACTGAGGCTGAGTACATTGCAGCATCAGCTGCTGCTAAAGAGGCGGTTTGGATGTATGGCATGATCTCAACTAGACCAGATGTCGCATATGCTCTGAGTGTCATGAGCCGTTACCAAGCCCAACCCGGCCAAATGCAGTTGGAAGGCTGTGAAAGATATTCTTAAGTAATTACGAAGGACTAAGAATATGTTAATGGTCTATGGGGGTGGTGAACTGAAATTGGAAGGCTACACTGATTCTAGCTTCCAATGTGATGTGGATGATTCGAAGTCAACCTCTGGATTTGTATTCATTCTCAATTTTGCTGTCTCTTGGAAGAGTTCCAAGCAAGACACCATCACGGATTCAACCACTGAGGCTGAGTACATTGCAGCATCAGCTGCTGCTAAAGAGGCGGTTTGGATAAGGAATTTCGTCCAAGAGTTGGGCGTAATCCCTGAAGGAGTTGGTCCAGTCCCGGTGTAATGCGACAACACGGGTGTCGTTGCGCAAGCAAAGGAGCCTTGGTCTCACCAAAGATCCAAACATATACTGAGGAAATACCACTTAATTCGGGATATTGTGTCTAGAGGTGACATAGCAGTCGAGAGAGTCGCCTCTGCAGACAACATTGCTGATCCAATTACGAAACCCTTGCCAGGACCGTTGTTTGAAAAACATCGTGAAACAATGGGACTGTGTCTGATGAGTAGTTGGCTTTAGGGCAAGTGGGATATTGTTAGAGTAGGTACCCAACTAGCCAACTTGTGGCGTGTGGGTTCTTGTTGCTCTTATTAAACGATCTTTGTTTATGAAATTCGTATTCTTTTATGGCATTCTTTATCTTCATTATTTTTATAATGTTAACAATTGCGTTGGATAAAGACCTAGAATGTACCATAGTGTATGTTAGATGTGATAGTGGATATGATGGCTATCATGAAACACATCTAATAGTCACTGTGTATTCTAAACTCATTCCTAGTCGATTGGGCCGTTAAAATGAGGATAAGGCCGTCCGAGCTTGAAACTAGCATCTACGATGTGAAGTACCACGTTTCATTGGTAGGGAACATTGTGATGTTCTGAGCATGCAGATGGATAGTTACCTGGTGATCTATCAAACTACCCTCGTTCGAACTTTTCAAGTGGTTACCATTTGTCGACTGGATTAAGTCCGAGGTCTTGGTTGTACATATTAGCCCTTATTACTCGAAACGTGACTCTACATGATACGTGCCTCACTTTGACCCGTTTACCGACTCAGTTGGGGTCATTAGGTGGCGGGATTGGGTGAGGTCCCGATGCATGTGGGAGTCGATGCTTCGTTGTCGAGGATTCACCGCTCGCCTTTGTGCGTGGATATCCTATGCTATCTGAGGAGATAATAGTGTGATAAATCTCTGGCCAGAGTACTACATGTGTTTTAGGTAAATGGGTTTACCTAGTAACACACGCGATGTCACTATTTGATCTCCGAGATGTATGCATGGTTATTGGATCTCTAGCGACTCTCGATTTACCAATGGTCGTTGATCTGATCGGGATATATGTGTTGAAAGGACCGTACTGTACGCTATCAATGACCGACTGGTTCTTGCAGACACTATCAGTGATACCTATGGGATCATGGGGTGATGTTGCTAGGCGCTTACCATGATCCGATGGGCTAATCCGAAAATGTGGTTTCGGAGTCACACATGTTGTGGGCCCACGGCTAGCTGTATCTCCGAACCATTGATTGTAACACAACTACTGGTTTCTCGATTCCCGCACGGAAATTAAGCTCAATTTGTTGAGCGTAGGAGAAGGAAGGATGGAAGTGTGACTTCCTAAAATTGAACAGGGGTCAAAATGCAATTTCCCTAAAGTTTGGACTAGTTTGACTATCCTTGAAACTTGCAGGGGCCAAACTGCTATTTTGGACTAGGTGGTCCGAAAAATTGTTTTCGCATCATAATACTCAGTTTTGTAAACTGTGTAGATCGGTCCGATCAGATCGTCGATCGGGATTATGATGGAGCAACGGTGATGGACTTGAAACGAATGTTCACCCTAGGCCTGGGCCCGACCCAAGCCCATTGGACCGGTTCAAGCCCATCACAAGTTTATATATAGATGACCTAGGGTTTTCATGACACACTCTACCCTAACCCTAGATTACACACGCCTCCCTCTCATCTCCATCTCCCTCTCGGCCGCCGCCCCCCTTACGCGTCGCCGCCTGCTGCCCGCCACCGTGCGCCACCACCTGTTGTCGTCGTCGGACTTGTTTCGCCCGTCGCGACGAGGAGATTCCATCCGTGAAATATTCGTCACGTTTTCTAGTGTAGACTGACGAAGGGATCGTGATTTCAATCGTGGACCGGATTAGGAGAACGACAACCGCATACCGTTGAAGTGCCGATTTTCTCGTGAAATTGGTCGGAGCCAGGCGCCTAGACGCCAGCAAGGTACCAATCCAAAACACCCTATGGATGTTTTATTGCTGTATTTGTTATGTATTAACCGTTCCCGATGCAAATTTTTTAAATATTCCGCTGCACCTCGGGAGAGGGATCCGGATCTGGATCCGCCGCTGCGCCAACAGTGGTATCAGAGCTTTGGCTC
>KV014858.1:414988-447573 GCA_001598015.1 Dorcoceras hygrometricum
GTCTTGCTCGTTGGACCGTTTCGGAGGGAATAGCACAGGCCTCATGCGAAAATGTGATCTGGAACAGAATCTATGAAGTCTGCTGGAAGAAATGTCGAAGAAGAAGATGAACAGTAGAAGTCTGGAATCAGTAGGGCAAGAGCTGGTATCAGCAATGATGACGTCAGCATATCTACTGGAGAAAGGTGTTCGAGCAGCAATGATGACGTCAGCATATCTACTGGAGAAAGCTGTGAGCAGCAATGATGACGTCAGCATATCTACTGGAGAAAGCTGCGAAGCAGCAACGATGACGTCAGCATTGCTGATTGAAAGAAATCGAGAAACAGCAACCATGACGTCAGCATATCTATTGGAGGAATCTGGATTCAGCAAAGCTTACGTCAGCATATCTGTTGGAGGAAACTGAAATCAGTAACGCTGATGTTAGCATATCTGTTGAAGAAGCTGGTGGCAGCACCCGTGACGTCATCATAACTATTACAAGAGCTGTTGGAACTATTACAAGAGCTGTTGGACGCTATCAACAATTTAAAAGGAAAGGAATCTGTGGCTGAAATTAAGTCCTACGAATGCCTTCAATCAAGGGGACAAGATTTGTACTATTCTGGGAAATAGTACAATTTACGAAAGAGCGTTGCACACATATGGAAAAAAGACGACGAATTAGCCTTGACAAGCGCAGAAGAGATTTGGAATTTATCTAACGGCTATATTCGAATAGAGGCTATATATTTGAGAAGAGCGCCATTGAAGAGCAGTTGGTCACAGTGAAGCTGTCACAGAAAATACATTAATTGCACAGTGTTCCAGAGTCCATACAAGTGCTGCTTGTGTGGGGGGGGGTTTGCAGATGTGCTGTAACCATCAAAGTCTTCTAGTGGAGCCTTTCGAGGTGGAAGAAGGGGAGATGTAGGACATTGAGGTCCGAACTTCCAGAAACAAATCGCTTGTGTATTGTACTCTGTTATTCATTCAGCACCTGCTTTACTTTAGCATCGCAAAACATATTTGATGGCATACACGGTTAGCACACTTGCACAGTCGAACAGATTTATGTTGCACATAAATCTGTTTGAATCGTTTTAAAATACTAAGGATTCAGTTCTGGTGTTTCCGCATGATTTTAATTTCATACCAGATCTGTCTCCGGTGCTCTTTGTATTTTATATGTTCAAGAACCTTGAGCTATTGCAGCTCGTTTATAGCAGCGCAAAATTTTTACTGTTTGTCAAATCAGCGCTGGCTATCCTTTTGATCCTATTTCTGGGACCAACAACATCTGAAGCTCACACCTGTTGAAGCACTGAAGTCTGAAAACTGCTCTCTTTCCTTTTCGAAATTTCCCTTTGTGAATAGCTACAAGATATATCTATGTACGCTATAGCCGTCACATCTGAAAATATCCCCCTTTTTGTATTTACAAAAGTAATGATCTCTGTCAGATCTGATGTGAGATCTGGAAATTGTATTAAGGATTAATTGTTGAATTATTCGGGTTTTAGTGATTTCTGGTGATTCAGATTTCATTTTGAATATTTGGCTTGCATTTTCGGGTTGAAAATCACGTTTGGAACAATTTTGGAAATTTTGATATTTTCGAATTTTGGTGAAATCTGGTAGCAGAGTTGGTGACGTCAGCAGCGTGAGTTATCGTTGTGTGGATGATGTAAGCGTTGCTGGTTTGAGAAATCTGTTCGAAATTTGGTGAGATCTGGACGCTTAGCGTTGTGGCGCGTTTTGCTTGAAACGCTGTCGTTTTTGTGAGATCTGGTTCTAGCGTGTTTTTGTTAAGGCTTGAAACGCTGTCGTTTGGATAAGTAAGCATGGCGTCGTTTTGATTAGTGCTTGTTGGTGAGATCTGTTTTGTGTGATCTGTTCGCGTGAGATCTGTTTTGTGAGTATAGCATATTGGTGACCAGATCTCAGCGTTTGTTTGGGGCGACCAGCTTTCAGTGTCGAGCTTTTAGCGCTAGCATTGAGATTTCACCTGCGCGACGTCGTTTTTGTTCACGCGTTGTTTGAGTTCAGATTTCACCGTGTTTTAGCGCATGCGTTGGTTTTGTGGGATCTGTTGTGCAAATTAGAAATCTTGAAATCTGTTTTGTCGGTGGATTTTTATCCAGACTTCTCGCGTGTATATATTGGAAGCTTTTGCCTTCAATTATTGAGAAAATCAGATCTCATACTTAGCAAATATTTCTTATCTTCGTTCTCTATTTCTTCAAACCCTTGGCACTGTTCACCGTGAGCTTTCAGGTGACTTTCCCGTCGATTCCGGCCACCATTTTTCACTTTCGAGGTAGCGTTGGACTCCTCTTAGAAAGCTCTTTCATCTCGTACCCATTTTGGAAGCTATAGTTGGCTGAATCAAAAGCACGAAGTTGCTATTGTTATTCGCGCGTTGCGTGGTTGCAGGTAGCCTTTCGATTTTACGTTGGGATCTTGTTCTTGGCATTGTTTTAAGCTTTCTGTTAGTTGGTTGGGTAGGGTTGAAGGCTAGTTTGTGTTTATAAATTTCCAACCGTGAATTGTAGTTGTTGGCCGTGAGTTTTGGTTGCAATTCCTTGAAATTTGTGTACCGTGTATTTTGGCAGATTTGTGCAGGCTGTGACTTGCTACGTTCTTTGAGGAAATTAAGGTACGGGTTGAGCTTGTAAATGCAGCGTAGGCATGGCTTGGATAAAATGGTAGTTGCAGCTTTGTTGGCTGTCGTGTGTTGATGCTTTGTGAGGAACTGTTTTTATGAGATGGCTGTGTTTATTGTGTTGTGCATTGGCTGTTGCGCATATGATTATGCTTGTTATTGTCCAGCATGTTGCATACACATATTAGCATCTCATTTCAGCTTTTGCATCCATTGCTTCGTTGTTCTTGCTCTGTTTCTTACCAGGATGCGAGGGAGAGCGGCAATACCGCACTCTCATCTCCCTGCTGGGTTATGTTAGCCGCTATGCGCCGAGTGGTTAACTACCACAGTTCATAGGTTGGGCAACCGCAGGTCGAGTTGTTTGATGCACCTGGTATTCGGGTGTTGTGTCCCGGTGAGTGGCTCATTACCACACTTGGAACACACCCAGTGGCCACCGTTGTTGCAGATTCAGTTGAGCTGTGCTTTGAGTTCCTTGACTTCCTTTTTGGTTGGAGTCATTTGCTGTTGTCTAGCATCTCATGCATAGCATCTGCATTTCATTCTTGCTGTTTACTGCTGATTTATAGTTGCTCTCCGTACTGGGGTTTGACCCCATGTCCCTCTGGGGCTTGGTTTGTTTGTTGCCTGTTGTGTTGTCCAGGTCATACAGCTGGTCGAGGAGGTAACCCAGCTGGCGGTGCCCCAGGAGGTGGTAGAGTGTCCCAGTAGCGTATAGAATATATGTATGTATCAGCCTAGTAGCTGGTGAGATGCCCTGTGCTTCGTTGTTGTATTCTGATGTGGAGTCTGATACTTTTTTTTGATTGATGCTATACTTGCTTTTGTTGGTTTGTAAACTGGGAACTTATTTTAAGTATCGTCCTATTTTAAATTATATGTTTTAAACCGTCGGGCCTAATAGCAAAAAAAAAATTTTTACCCACTTTTGTTAAGCTTCCGCATGTGTTTGGGTTTTTACTCTGTTGTGAGCACGAGGCCTGACATTTTTGGTATCAGAGCTTAATCTGGGATAAGTTCAATTTCTTTGATCACACTTGAGTCTAGGCACAGTGTTGTGTGTTGCATGTGCTTGACTTATGTGACTTACGTGCTGCATATGTATGTTATATGCTTTCTATGTTGTATCTGTTCTGTTTTTCCTTATCCTGTTGAGTGTATTTTAGATGCCGCCTAGACGTCGTGGTAGAGGTAGGGGGAAGTTCCAGGAATCAGGAGGTCAGAACGAGGATCAGTATAGTGCTCCTAGTCATACTCATGAGAGTAGCAAAGAGGGGGAAGCTGAGGCTCCGCCGGCTTCGGTGGAGAGAATGGATGTTGTTATAGCTCGGTTTCAGAGGATGAAGCCTCCTGTCTTTAATGGCGACGAGTCGAGTGAGGATGCTGATTCGTGGCTCCATAACGGCATTCATCTTTTTGATCGGGCTCAGTATGACGATGAACTCCGGTTGAGGTTAGTGACCTTGTTGCTGAGGAAGGCCGCAGAGCGTTGGTGGCGAGGTGCGTCTAGTACCTTAGTGGAGACTGGAGTTGGTATCACTTGGGACACTTTCTGTGAGACCTTCAGGAAGAAGTACATCCCCGATTCGTATGTGGCTACCCGTGAGCGGGAGTTTGAGTTTTTGGAGCAGGGCTCGATGACTGTGCGTGAGTATGCTCGCAAGTTTTCTGCGTTGTTGGCTTATGTTCCGCATGTGCTGGCCTGGAGATGGCAAAGAGTACCAGATTCGTGGAGGGCTTGAATGAAGAACTGTACCAGAGTGTTTTGACGAGCAAGACCAAGTCGTATGCTGAGGCCGTTGATACTGCTATCCACATTGAGGAGGGCATGAGGAGCCGTCGTACGCGCATAGCGCAGGTAGTGCAGGCAGTGCAGGGTGGTAGACATGTTGGTCAGGGAGCTCAGTCGTCTCAGAGTTCTCAGTCCGCTCATTATCCCCAGCAGCAGCAGCAGGTGGCTCAGCAGTCCGACCACCAGAGATTTCGACCCCGCGGTCAGCAATTCAATAAAAAGTCTGGTTCAGGGTCTTCCGGTTCAGGCAGTTCGAGTAGCAGTGGTTCTCGGACTGAGTTTTGTGGCTTTTGTGGTGGGAAGCATTCTTCCACGCAGTGTGTAGGTGTGCAGGGCTCCTGCAACCTTTGTGGTCAGTACGGGCATTTTGCGAGAGTGTGTCCGTCAGCTGGATCACAGCAGACCGCAGCCTGGCCCTTCGCGTTTTGGGCAGTCGTCTCAGCCTTTCTTTCCAGGACCCCAGCATGCTCAGGTTAACGCCATGACGAGGGAGCAGGCCGAGGAGACACCGAGCCGAGTGATTGGAGGTACATGTCTTGTCTTTAACTTTCCTGCTCGTGTGTTGTTTGACACCGGTGCATCGCTATTCGTTTATTTCTGTATTCGTTTTTTTTTAGTCATGGTCTGTGTACCATCCCTTTGCGCGATGCTGTTTCTGTTTCTACCCCTGGTGGTATGAGCCTGTTCTCCCAGGAGGTTTTGTTGAATGGTGTGTTGCGGTTTGGTGAGCATGTTTTGTTAGCGAACTTGATCCGTTTGATGCTTTGGGATTTCGATTGCATAGTTGGAATGGATGTGCTGTCCAACTATAGGGCCTCCATGGACTGCTTCCATGGGATTGTGCGCTTTAGGCCTTTGTCTGGCGAGAAGTGGGACTTCTACGGCCAGGATTCTAGATCGAAGATTCCGTTGGTTTCCGCGATGGAGATCTTTAGCTTGTTGTCTTTGGGAAATGCTCGCTTTATGATCTATGCTTTGGATGCGTCTTCTTCTTCCAGTGTTCAGCTTAGTGACGTTCCCGTGGTGCGACACTTCCCCGACGTGTTTCTGGAGGAGATTCCTGGTTTTCCTCCGAGGCGGGAGATAGACTTCAGCATAGAGTTGGTGCCTGGCACAGCTCCGATTTCTCGTGCCCCGTATCGTCTAGCGCCTGCGGAGTTGAGAGAACTCAGGGTACAGTTAGATGCTTTGCTGGAGAAAGGTTTATTCGCCCTAGTATGTCACCGTGGGGAGCGCCCATTTTGTTCGTAAAGAAGAAGGATGGCTCAATGCGGATGTGCATTGATTTTCGCCAGTTGAATAAAGCCACTGTCAAGAACAAGTACCCGTTGCCGAGAATCGATGATCTGTTTGATCAGTTGCAAGGTTCTGCGGTGTATTCAAAGATTGATCTTCGTTCCGGGTACCATCAGCTCAGAGTGAGGGAACAAGATGTCGCGAAGACTGCGTTTCGTACGAGGTACAGACATTTTGAGTTTTTGGTGATGCCGTTTGGGTTGACCAACGTGCCTGTAGTCTTCATGGATCTGATGAACCGGGTTTTTAGAGAGTTCATAGACCAGTTTGTGATTGTTTTTATTGACGACATCTTGGTTTACTCGAAGACTCTGAGGGAGCACAAGGATCACTTGGAAATGGTTCTGCAGAGGTTGAGAGAGCAGCAGTTGTATGCGAAATTTTCCAAGTGCGAGTTTTGGTTAGATCGCGTGGTATTTATGGGTCATGTCATTTCAGCGGATGGCATTTCTGTGGATCCCAGTAAAGTGGATGCTGTTTTGAACTGGGAGCGACCGAGAAATGTATCTGAGATTCGCAGTTTCTTAGGTCTGGCTGGCTATTATCGTCGCTTCATTGAGGGTTTCTCTTGTATAGCGAAGCCGATGACCCAGTTGACCCAGAAAGAGAGGCGGTTTGTTTGGACTGAGCAGTGTGAGAATGCGTTTCAGTTGCTCAAGGAAAATTTGACTACTGCGCCTGTGTTGGCTCTGCCATCCGGATCAGGTGGTTTCGTTGTTTGTTCTGACGCTTCGCTTAATGGATTGGGTTGTGTGTTAATGCAGAATGGTAGAGTCATTGCGTATGCCTCGCGGCAGTTGAAACCGCACGAGACTCGTTACCCAGTTCATGATTTGAAGTTAGCAGCGGTGGTCTTTGCGTTAAAGATCTGGCGTCACTGTTGAAACCGCACGAGACTCGTTACCCAGTTCATGATTTGAAGTTAGCAGCGGTGGTCTTTGCGTTAAAGATCTGGCGTCACTACCTGTATGGCGAGCAGTTTGTGGTGTACTCCGACCACAAAAGTTTGCAATATCTGTTCTCGCAGCCTGACTTGAACATGAGACAACGTCGGTGGATGGAGCTGCTTAAGGACTTTGATTGTGATATTAAATACCAGCCTGGGAAGTCGAACGTAGTGCCTGATTCTTTGAGCAGGAAGGCTAGTGAGATGCTTGCCTCGTTGTACATCTCCAAGGACCAAGAGCATCTTAACACTACGGGTTGGAGATTTTACCCGGCTGAGGACTGTGTGATGGTTTCATCGTTCCAAGTGGAACCGCAGATTGTTTCCAGCATTCGAGCAGCTCAGAGGACTGATCCGTCTATCCATGAGTTGAAGTTGAAGGTCAGGGCTGGCGAACTTGAGGACTATTCTGTCTCTTCCGGTGGTTGTTTACGTTTTCGGGGCAGATTGGTTGTGCCCAATTTGATTGATTTGAAGGAGGAGATCCTTCGTGAGGCGCATTGCAGCAGACATAGTGTTCATCCTTGTGCACGGAAGATGTACCATGCTTTGAAGCCGCACTTTTGGTGGGCTGGCCTGAAGAGTGACGTTGCTGGTTTTGTCGCTCGTTGTTTAAACTGTCAGATGGTAAAGGCCGAAAGGATGAGACCCTATGGTCTGTTGCAGAGTTTAGAGGTGCCCCAACGGAATTGGGAGCACATTGCGATGGATTTCGTGACGCATCTGCCTCGTTGCAGCCGAGGATGCGACGCTATTTGGGTGGTTGTAGACCATTTTTCGAAGTCTGCACACTTCATTCCCTATGGTATGACCTTCTCGTTGAAGAAGATGGCGAAGCTGTACGTTGATTTTGTTGTTAGATTGCACGGTGAGCCTGTTTCAATCGTGTCCGACCGGGATCCGAGATTTACTTCCAGGTTTTGGAAGAGTTTACAAACAGCTTTGGCATTAGATTGGCTATGAGTACCGCGTATCATTCCCAGACAGATGGCCAATCTGAGCAAACTATCCAGACGTTGGAGGATATGTTGCATGCTGTTGTGTTGGAATTTGGAGGTAGCTGGCAAGACGTGTTGTCTTTGGTTGAGTTTTCGTATAATAACAGCTACCAAATGACGATTGGTATGGCGCCTTTTGAGGCTTTGTATGGCAGAAAGTGCAGATCGCCGGTATGTTGGGAAGAAGTGGGGGAGAAGAAGCTATCTGCCCCTGACTTTGTGCAGCAAATGAAAGATCATGTGGATCTTATTCGACAAAGGATGAAAGCAGCCCAGGATTGCCAAGCCAGTTATGCGAATAAGAGACGTCGACCTCTTGAGTTTCAGGTTGGTGATCGTGTATTTCTCAAGGTTTCTCCGTTTCGCAGTGTTATGCCCTTTGGACGCAAGGAAAAGTTAGCCCCTCGTTACGTTGGTCCGTATGAGATTTTCGAGAGGATTGGCCCTTTAGCGTATCAGTTGTTGTTGCCATCAGAGTTGTCCTCTCTTCACGATGTGTTTCATGTGTCGATGTTGAGGAAATATGAACCAGATCCGTCTCATGTACTTGGAAATGACGAGGTAGAGCTAGATCAGTCGTTGAGCTATCAGGAATATCCTTTGCAAATCCTTGGCAGAAAAGAGAAACAGTTGAGGAATAAGACAATTCCTTTAGTAATGGTGCAGTGGAGCAAACATGGAAGGGAAGAAGCTACTTGGGAGCTGCAAGAAAAGATGCAGCGCGAGTGGCCGCAACTGTTTAAGTAGCTGTTGAGCTAAATTTCCAGTAGTTTTAGCTTTTGGTTGTATTTTCTTCCCTAGTTGTTGTAAATTGTTTGCTCAGTTATCTTGAACTCTTGGCCTGTGTTGGGAGAGTTCCTGTTTTGTGTATTGCTGCTGTGTTTTGGTATTTTAATTGTTGTTGATTTCGAGGACGAAATCCTTTTAGTGGGGGAGAAATGTGAGACCTGGAAATTGTATTAAGGATTAATTGTTGAATTATTAGGGTTTTAGTGATTTCTGGTGATTCAGATTTTATTTTGAATATTTGGGTTGCATTTTCGGGTTGAGAATCACGTTTGGAATAATTTTGGAAATTTTGATATTTTCGAATTTTGGTGAAATCTGGTAGCAGATTTGGTGACGTCAGCAGCGTGAGTTATCGTTGTGTGGATGACGTAAGCGTTGCTGGTTTGAGAAATCTGTTCGAAATTTGGTGAGATCTGGACGCTTAGCATTGTGGTGCATTTTGCTTGAAACGCTGTCGTTTTTGTGAGATCTGGTTCTAGCGTGTTTTTGTTAAGGCTTGAAACGCTGTCGTTTGGATAAGTAAGCACGGCGTCGTTTTGATTAGCGCTTGTTGGTGAGATCTGTTTTGTGTGATCTGTTCGCGTGAGATCTGTTTTGTGAGTATAGCGTATTGGTAACCAGATCTCAGCGTTTGTTTGGGGCGACCAGCTTTCAGTGTCCAGCTTTTAGCGCTAGCATTCAGATTTCACCTACGCGACGTCGTTTTGGTTCCCGCATTGTTTGAGTTCAGATTTCACCGTGTTTTAGCGCATGCGTTGGTTTTGTGGTATCTGTTGTGCAAATTAGAAATCTTGAAATCTGTTTTGTCGGTGGATTTTTATCCAGACTTCTCGCGTGTATATATTGGAAGCTTTGGCCTTCAATTATTGAGAAAATCAGATCCCATACTTAGCAAATATTTCTTATCTTCGTTCTCTATTTCTTCAAACCCTTGGCACTGTTCACCGTGAGCTTTCAGGTGACTTTTCCGTAGATTCCGGCCACCATTTTTCACGTTCGAGGTAGCGTTGGACTCCTCTTGGAAAGCTCTTTCATCTCGTACCCATTTTGGAAGCTATAGTTGGCTGAATCGAAAGCACGAAGTTGCTGTTGTTATTCGCGCGTTGCATGGTTGCAGGTTGCCTTTCGATTTTACGTTGGGATCTTGTTCTTGGCGTTGTTTTAAGCTTCCTGTTAGTTGGTTGGGTAGGGTTGAAGGCTAGTTTGTGTTTATAAATTTCCAACCGTGAATTGTAGTTGTTGGCCGTGAGTTTTGGTTGCAATTCCCTGAAATTTGTGTATCGTGTATTTTGGCAGATTTGTGCAGGCCGTGACTTGCTATGTTCTTTGAGGAAATTAAGGTACGGGTTGAGCTTGTAAATGCAGCGTAGGCATGGCTTGAATAAAATGGTAGTTGCTGGTTTGTTGGCTGCCGTGTGTTGATGCTTTGTGAGGCACTGTTTTTATGAGATGGCTGTGTTTATTGTGTTGTTCATTGGCTGTTGCGCATATGATTATGCTTGTTATTGTCCAGCATGTTGCATACACATATAGCATCTCATTTCAGCTTTTGCAGCCATTGCTTCGTTGTTCTTGCTCTGTTTCTTACCAGGATGCGAGGGCGAGCGGCAATACCGCACTCTCATCTCCCTGCTGGGTTATGTTAGCCCCTATGCGCCTAGTGGTTAACTACCACAGTTCATAGGTTGGGCAACCGCAAGTCGAGTTGTTTGATGCACCTGCCTTCCTTTTCGGTTGGAGTCATTTGCTGTTGTCTAGCATCTCATGCATAGCATCTGCATTTTATTCTTGATGTTTACTGCTGATTTATAGTTGCTCTCCGTACTGGGGTTTGACCCCATGTCCCTCTGGGGCTTGGTTTGTTTGTTGCCTGTTGTGTTGTCCAGGTCATACAGCTGGTCGAGGAGGTAACCCAGCTGGCGGTGCCCCAGGAGGTGGTTGAGTGTCCCAGTAGCGTATAGCATATATGTATGTATCAGTCTAGTAGCCGGGGAGATGCCCTGTGCTTCGTTGTTGTATTCTGATGTGGAGTCTGATACTTTTATTTGTATTGATGCTATACTTGCTTTTGTTGGCTTGTAAACTGGGAACTTATTTTAAGTATCGTCCTATTTTAAATTAGATGTTTTAAACCGTCGGGCCTAAAAGCAAAAAAAAAAAAAATTTACCCACTTTTTGTTAAGCTTCCGCATGTGTTTGGGTTTTTACTCTGTTGTGAGCACGAGGCCTGACATCTGAAGTTTTTTAATCTTTACGAATATGTCCCCTTTTTGTACAATCGTGAATCTATCAGAGCTGAGTACTCGTTACTGAAGAATATGAAGCGTAGCCTCTGTACTGATATAATTTGAATACCCAAATATGACATACTCTGAAACTGAATACTTCGAATCTGGGTTGCTCTTATTTGATTTTCTCAGTTCTGATCCAAATCCGAATATACTGTTTCCAAATCTCTCGGATCTGAATACCTATCCCGATATCTGAGATCTAAAAACCTTATTTCGATAACATGACTTCCAGATCTAAGATACTTAACTTCTCTTCCGTGAACACTTAACACTCAAATCTTAGTTTTAATTTCAGTTCTTAGCTTTGTTTTTGTTATCACCAAAACTAAAAAATATTATCTTAACAATTTCCCCCTTTTTGGTGATGACAAAAGTTAGCATCCTTCGACTTAAAAGAGACAAAATAAATTGCTCCAAGTCTGCTATATATATTCAATACGAAGAAAAGTACAAAAGATTTGTACAAGGAATAGAAAGATAAAATTTGTTCAACTTCATTCTCCTGAAAGCCAGTATCTGAATCCCCTTTGTCTAGAGCGACCTACTCCACTTTGCGAACTACTATCTCTCTTCTTTGCAGGCTCACTTCTACTACCTCCGCCTCCACCAGATCTGCTCCTATCATGAGGTGGAGGTTGCGGACCTTGTCATTGGCTGCTACCCACTTCCCCCTTTTTGTCATCCCCCTATTGAAGAAGGATATGAGTTCAGCAAGGTTATCACGAAGGGTAGTATACTGTTCCTGTGTTTCCACACGGAATTCAAGCAAATCATTGCGAATAACAGCCAGCTGATCCTCGAACTCCTTAGCCAAAGCAGCCTTTTGATCTTTTACCTCCTTACGGAAGATCTCGGTTTGAACACGGGCAGCTCTGTCCTGATTTTCAGCTCTGGAAAGAAATAAAGTCTCAAGAATTGAGATTTTTGCAAAGAATTCTACCTTGAGCCTCGCAATTTGAATTTTGGTTTGCACATGCTCAAGGTAAATCTGATCCACTGAAGCACGGAGCTGTGCAAACTCTGATGTACGATCTGGAGGAAGAACATCAGTTGGTTCATCGCCTAGAGGAATGTCATCTGTAGTGAAACGCATCTGAGAATCTGAATACGAACTTGGAGAAACTAAATATGCATCTGGAGAACGCTGAGAAGTATCTAGAGCTACTATAGAATCGGTCACTGTATCTACAACTGGATCTGCAGTAACTGAATCTGTATAAGGCAGGCTGAGAGAATCGACAATCTGTATGTTGTACTGTACATTATTTACACTTCTCTTCAGAATACCAGTTCTTTCCACAACCGGTCCTACGGGAACGATAGCTGTACAAAGATTAATAGCCCCAACTGGCTGTAGACGTCCAAAAAGATTAAACTGCAAAATATCTGTACAAACTCAGAACCAACCCCAAGTCTTGACCATAGGCCGTGGAAAGTTTAGACCTTGAACTGGCTCAATGAAAACACAGATCAGGGCAAGAGTACATATAGAAACTCTTTGAGTAGCCAACTTCTTCTTGAGATAACAGGATGGACGGCACATGCAGTGCCACCGATATGGTCCCTCTATAGGTGTCCACAATCCATTAATTTTGATTAGATGCCTACTCAAGCAGATAGATCTGGTGTTTGTTTTTGATCGGTCGATAATTGCTCCACGATCTACATGTTCCCCTTCAAACAACCTTGAGCTAACCGGGTGTTGCCACTCCAGATTATGTTCTCTCATATGCTCCTTCAATTTCTCCAAAGCAACAAGATGAGCATCCGAGAGCATATCCAAAATTTGTAAATCAATGGTTGTTGTAGGTGTGCCGGACTGAAAATTTTTTATTTCTCGCCTCCAAAAATTTCCCCAACAGCATCTCCCTATACTTAGCAATTTTGTACAATCTCCTATTCACAGCCGTCTGAAGAGAATCTGTCTCAGCCCAGGACAAAATTTGTTCCTCCTTAGCAGCTATATCTGAAAGTGGCCCTAGATCTGCCAAACGGCAAAAGCTAAATGAAGAAAAGAATGAAACAATCTCGTCAATAACTTTTTATCGCAACTGAACAAGAAAATAGATGTCAGCACAGATCAGAGAAAAAATTTCTCGGGCCGGATGACCTTTTATTTCATCCTTCACGACCAGGGGCGCCTTCCCTTTATTGGTAACATCAATCTTAGTAAGACTGGCCTTGTACCAGTCTCCGTCATTGACTCCTGGAATCGCAATACCCAGTCCAACTCTGATTTTGGTAGGCTCCTCTGCTGTTAAAGATGGCAACATCATATCCACAGGGATCATCGCCAAAAGATCATCTATTGGTATTGACTCCTCATCAGACGTCGATTTTACAGTAAGCGCCAGAACCTTGCTTAAGGGCTCTGTGTCCTCAGAGTCTGTAAACTGCTCCAAGCTCATTCCCTCAGTAGCCACAGGCTCTATTTCCTTCGATTTTTCAGCCTTATTCTCCTCTTCTGTCTCAACAGCCGCAGTCTCAGTAATCTCCACCACCACGGGTTCTACCACATCTGGTTCCCCTGTCTCATTTATCTTACTTGGTTGCTTAAACGTAGACATGTTGTCATCCTCCCCAGATCTCATAGGCTCTTTAAGAAACTGTTTCGGTGCAGTAAAAGATTCCATTTTCCTAGCAATTTCATTTTCAGCTCCATAAATATTATCATCCTCATCATTGACAGCAATCGACTGCTCCATTTCTATCTCAGCAGATCTCATTATCTCTGGTTCCTCCAAATCTGTTTCCATCTGCTCAGTTTAGACGATAATCTGTACAAAATTATTATCCACTTCATCGAAAATAGACGTTTCCCGCTCTTTCTCAACAGCATATCCCATCAGGTTCTTTCTTATCATCAGATCCTGTTGGCAATATCAATTTCCTCTTTGGTGCACGGCGTCTTGGTGCACGCGGAGTCAAAGCTGGGACAGTGGAGATATGTGACACCCGAAACCCACGGGGTCACGAATTGGGGTGAAATAAAATTTTACAATAAAAATAAGGGCTGAAAGACAATTTATTATAAGCTGTATTCCTTATAACTTAAAAAGAAACTGAAACACAAACACAAAAGCTGACAGACACACACACGCGGCGCCAAGTACTAACAATATGTGGAAAATAGATCTCTATTATATATTGCAATTGCGGCATTACAACATCTGAAATTCTATATGAATTTACAACTGTTGCAACTGAGCTAATACAGATGACTAAAATAAATGACAACATCAGCTATGACACGAAAAATGCTGGCTATCGATAAACACAACACCACCCAGCTGCTGTCAGATTTCACCTCTCGTTCGCTCCTCAATTGTCGCACCTGCACCATTTTAAAAGCTATTGAGCCTAGGGGCTCAGCAAGTAAAGTCTGAATAATAACAAATTCATTTAACACAGGCAGACATCTGAACATATACATATCTGAGTTAAAGTAACATCAATACGTAAACATTCTTTCGTAAACATTTCTTTCTTTCATTCATAAACTTGGAGATGGGGATAATAGCCCAGATCTCATCATCATCATTTTCTTTTGATTTATGGCTTAGAAGCTCCCCTTAGGTCCGTGTTGCACTTTGATCAAAATGACTTCTGATATTAGTTTTAGTATATAGCTCATATGAAAGGGCAGCCGACATCTGGACGACTACTCACCCTTCTCCTTGGTGACCGTCTGTTATCTATGCCATAAATCTTTAAAATAAACTTTTGTTCCTTTAACTTCTCATCTTTTCTTTGAAAATCATCGGGTTCCTTTCTTTAAAACTTGTTTCCCATTTTTAAAACTTTACTGAGTATCGAATTCGACTACTGAAACTTATCGCTGAAATGAAACAGTCGCAACTAGAAGAAACTGTACTGGGAAACAAAACAGATCTTCACTGTTCACGGTTATAATAAAATAGCTGTAAGTATATCCGCTAACATTGAAACAGATGTGTTAAATGAAACGATGTCGTTAGCGTAAGAAACTGATGTGGC
The DNA here is from genome assembly GCA_001598015.1 of Dorcoceras hygrometricum. Lineage (NCBI taxonomy): Eukaryota > Viridiplantae > Streptophyta > Magnoliopsida > Lamiales > Gesneriaceae > Dorcoceras > Dorcoceras hygrometricum. Next base: position 429,747 of record KV014858.1, read on the forward strand.
TTGGGATACTGTTTGAATAGTGAACAGCTGTAACTATGAAATAGGATTGGTCAACTCAGCTGTCAACAAATTGATTTGGTCAAATCAGACGTCAACACAACTTAAGCAAAGGCTTTCAGGTGTTGAACAAACCAACAACTGAATACAAACTAAAGCAACAGCTGAATACAACTAACGCAACAGCTGGTTACGAACAAATGCAACAGCTGAAATGTAACTGCTGAATTTAAATATGAAATTCAATTGCTGACATAGGAAGCGAAATCTGAATAAGAACTTGGTGTTGCAACATCAAACGACAGCTACGCTATCAGCTGTTTCCTATCAAACCAGACTTTATACTGATTCGACCAACAACATCCGATTATATAGCGTCAAATTCAAATGTTACCATTCACCAGAAGGAAGAACATTCATGAACTTACTTGAATCAAACTCGAACTCCTCAGTATTTTAAAATATCAATAACTTTCTGGAAAAACTTGGAAGCAGTAAAACATCATTTTGAACCCAATCTTTCTTTCCTTGAACATGCGTAAATCATTTTAAACATGAACTTCAACATATCTTAAACATACAATCAAGCAGATCCATAAAATGAATAAAATAAATATATGCTTTAAATGGTGTAGCAAAGGATCAGCTTTTACTTGCCTTTGAATTTGAGCTTTGCAACAACAGTTGATTCCTGTAAAAATCTTCTCCCCGAGCAAACACAACGAGCTTCTTGAAAATATTTTTGAAGAACACGAAAGAGTTTTCTGATACAAGTGAAAATAAACTTTGCCTTTTAAACAGGTATTTATATGGAAGGGATTAGTGGCAAGGTGCTTCATTCATCAAGCACGACACACCTCGACCAAGTTGTAAAATTTGGTAAAATTCCCTTCACATCATTTTAATTTGTAAAACACCAAACCCTTTTCGAAAGAAATCATTTGTCCTCCTTAAAATCATTTTCAATCAATTTAAAACCTGCTCATGTATCGCCCTTGGAGTCATCTGCTGAAACCAGCCGCGTCGTATCTCATTTTCTGAAATCAATGAAATCAGCTTTAGCCAACAATTAAATTGTCATTTTGACCCATGAAAATAAACAAGATTCATATATGTAGTCCTTTGGATTTTGGGGCGTTACAACTCTACCCTCCTTATTGAAATTTCGTCCTCGAAATTTACGTACCAAACAGATGTGGGTAAAGATTAAGCATATCAGCTTCTGTCTCCCATGTTACTTCTCGCTTAGATTGGTTAGATCATTGTATCTTAACCATAGGAATACTACGGTTCCTCAGCTTTTTAATTTCTCAAAGGAGAATTCTTTCTGGTCTCTCTTACTTAAATCTGGTGCTAACTGGATTGGTTCATGACTTAGCACATGCGAAGGGTTAGGAATATATTTCCTCAAAGCTTAAACGTGAAAAACACTATGTACTGTTGACAGCTGTGGTGGCAGTGCTCCTATCTTTTCTTGGATCTCATACGGTCCAATATATCTTGGACTCAATTTCCCTTTCTTCCCAAAATGCATTACTCCTTTCATTGGAGCAACTTTCAGGAATACATAATCACCTACTTCAAAATTTGGTTCCCTTATTCTATTATCTGCATAACTCTTCTGTCGGCTTTGAGCAGCCTTCATCCTTTCTCGTATTTTCCTAACAGCTGCTGCTGTTTGCTCCACTACATCTGGTCCTAAACCATCTCTTTCACCAACTTCATCCCAGTTAAGTGGTGTTCTACATTTTCGACCATAGACTGCTTCATATGGAGCCATCTGAATTGAAGCTTGGAAAATGTTATTGTAGGCGAACTCTACTAATGGTAACTTCAGATCCCAACTCTTTGAAAAATCCACAATACATGCTCTGAGCAAGTCTTCTAAAATCTGAATCACCCTTTCAGATTGTCCATCTGTCTAGGGGTGAAACGCCGTGCTAAAGGTCAGCTTCGTACCCATAGCTCTATGCAGGCTTTTCCAAAAAGCTGATGTGAACTTCGGATCTCTATCCGATACAATAGAAATCGGAACACCATGTAGCCTCACTATTTCCTTAACCTATAAATCTGCATATCTGCCCACGTCATATGTTGTCTTGACTGGTAAGAAGTGAGCAGACTTAGTGAGTCTGTCTATTATAACCCAAATGGAGTTATATCCTTGAACAGTCCTGGCTAAAACAGTTACAAAATCCATCGCTATAGAGTCCCATTTCCATTCTGGAATAGGCAATGGTTTCAACAATCCAGCTGGACTTTGATGTTCAGCCTTCACCAGCTGACACGTTAAACATTCAGCTACAAAACTGCAACATCCCGCTTCATTCCTGGCCACCAATACAGCTTCTGGAGGTCCTTATACATTTTGGTACTTCTGGGGTGTACTGAATATGGAGCTGTATGGGCTTCTGCCAAGAGATCTAATCTCAAAGTGTCTACTTGGGGCACCCAGATCCTTCCCAGATATCTAACTATTCCTTCTTATATAAAGTAGAGGCTGCTGCCTCTTTCTCTATCTTGCTTCACCCATTTCTGGAGTTGTTCATCTTTCGGTTGTCCCTCACGAATCTGTTCTATCATATTTGATCTTACTGAGAGATCTGCTAAAACTGAATTACTACCGCTGGGCACTAGATCCAATTCGAACTTTTCAATGTCAGCTGCCAACAGTCTCTGGACAATAAGCTGTGCTAATCCAACAGACTTCCTGCTTAGAGCATCAGCTACCACATTAGCCTTTCCTAGATGATACCTGATCGTGCAGTCGTAATCTTTAACCAGCTCCAGCCATCGCCTCTGCCTCATATTCAGTTCTTTTGGGTAAAGAAGTATTTCAGACTCTTATGATCAGTGAATATTTCACACTTATCCCCATAGAGATAATGCCTCCATATCTTAAGGGAAAAGACAATAGCTGCCAGTTCCAAATCATGTGTAGGATAGTTCTTCTCGTGATCTTTCAGTTGTCTGGATGCGTATGAAATTACTTTGTGGTCCTGCATCAGTACAGCACCTAGTCCCATCTTAGATGCATCTGTGTAGATGACAAATTTTCCTTGATCAGACGGCATGGTTAACACAGGAGCTTCTATCAGCGCTCTTTTCAACTTGTCAAATCTGTTTTGACATTCAGCTGTCCAGTTATACTTCACCTGTTTTCTTGTAAACGTAGTCAAGGGAAAAGCTATCTTGGAGAATCCTTGGATAAATCGCGTATAATATCTGGCTAAACCCAAGAAACTTCTTATTTCCAAAACATACTTTGGTATTGGCCAGTCTCGAACAGCCTCTACTTTAGCTGGGTCGACTTATATTCCATCCTTAGATATAATATGGCCTAAGAACGCCACTTTCTCCAACCAGAAGTCACATTTGCTAAATTTAGCAAATAGCTACTTATCTTTCAAAATCTGCAGAACTGTTCTTAAATGTTGGACATGCTCACATCTGGTCTTAGAGTATACTAAAATGTCTTCAATGAAAACTACTACGAATTGGTCCAAAAATGGTTGGAAAACTCTATTCATTAAATCCATGAAAGCTGATGGAGCATTCGTAAGTCCAAAAGGCATAACTAAGAACTCATAGTGACCATACCGAGTTCTGAAGGCTGTATTATGGACATCTGATGCCTTAATCTTTAACTGGTGGTATCCAGACCTCATGTCGATCTTAGAAAAGACTATGGACCCTTTCAGCTGGTCGAACAGATCTTCTATCCTAGGAAGTGGATACTTGTTTTTAATAGTCAATTTATTCAGCTCCTGGTAGTCTATAAACAACCTCAAACTTCCATCCTTTTTCTTAACGAATAAAACAGGGGCTCCCCAGGGAGACGTACTCGGTCTTTAAAATCCCTTCTCTAACAGATCTTGTATCTGTTCCTTCAGTTCATTCATCTCTGATGGAGCTAATCGGTATGGCGGTCTAGACACTGAAGCAGCTCCTGGAACTAACTCAATCGAAAATTCTAACTCCCTGTCTGGTGGTAATCCTTGAATATCTTCGAGAAAAACCTCAGGGAACTCATTCACTACTTCCACATCTGTCAGTTGGGGTTTACTGATAGATGTTAAGGATGACAAACTTGCCAAATATCCTATCCCTCCTTTCCTCAAGCATCGTTGAGCCTTAAGAGCTGATATTATTCGAGGAATTCTAGAAACATGTTTGGCTTCAAATTTAAACGAATCTCCTCTGGGTGGGTTAACCACTACTGTTCAAAGTCTAAAATCTATTACTACTCCATACTTAGTCAGCCAATCTATTCCCAAAATCATATCAAATTCGGGCATTGGGAAAACAATTAGTCAACAAAAATCTGATGCCCTTGAAGGCTAAGCTCTAAACTTCGAAACACATCGTGAGATATCAATTCTTCTCCTGACGGCACTGATACACAAAATCGTATAGCTACCTGATCAGACATGGTAGGTAATCTCTTAGAAAACTCAACAGCTATAAATGAGTGAGTAGCTCATGAATCTATTAATGCAAGAGAAGGCAATCCAGCAATCATAATCTCACCTGTGACTACTGTCGAGTCTGGGTTGGCTTGTTCAGCTGTCATTACAAAGGCTCTGCTGGTCACCAGTTGCTTCGACTTTGGACAATATTTCATAATATTCCCTGGCATCCTACATTTATAGCAGACTTTTGTCCAAGTCTGCATTGTCCAGGATGATGCTTCTGACACTTATGATATACTGGCCTACTTTTGCCAGCAGGAACAGAACTGATGGGTTGAATTGGTAAAGGTTTCTGTTCTTGAGGCTTCTGCTGGTTCTTGTTTTGTTTCTTAAACGGCCTCTACTCCTTCTGCTGAAAGGCTTGTCTCTTCTGTTGCCTTTCTTCATCAACATCTTTCCAGTCCCTTTCAATACTCAGGGCCCTATCCACTGCTTCTCTATAGACCCTGGGCACAGATAGCCTAACATTCATTTTGAATATAGGCTCAATCCTTCTACAAAATGACTCAGCTTCTCTTCTGGGTCATTTCCTATCAGCGGCACAAAGTAGCACCCTCTTTCAAAAGCCCGCACATACTCCTGTACGGTAATGCTCCCTTGTTTCAGGGTTAAAAATTCCCTTTTCAATTCAGACCTCTTGTCTGCTGTGAAGTATTGTTCAAAGAACACCTGTTTAAAATCTGCCCAAGTGAGATTTGTCAAATCCACTGATAATTTGGCTCCTTCCCACCAAATCATGGCATCCTCTCTCAACATGTAGATAGCGCACCTATGCCTATCTAAATCAGACATCTGGAGGTACTCAAAAATGACCTCCATCGATTTGATCCAGCTTTCAGCAACTAATGGATCAGTTGTACAGCTGAACTCCTTTGGCTTTTGCCTTCTAAACTTTTCTTGAGGATCTTATTATTAGGTCCTCGGCTGCTGGATGATTGCCCGTTACCCCTGCCAGTTTGTTCTACCAGCAGTCGCAAGAGTTGAGCAATACTAGCATTACTGTCTGGGTTGGTTTCCTCTGAGGGAATACCTCTTCTACCTCTTCCTCTTCCTGACATCTTATAATCTATAGCCCGTAATCCACCACATATAATTATCAGAACATGCTAAAATTTTAAAGACAATGCTCTGAAAATAAACTCACAACTTAGAGGAACGGTCGATGAACTCTGGTTCAGCTGACGATGCATGTGTTTATCTCAGGAACGTTGCTCTGATACCATGCTGTGACACCCGAAACCCACGGGGTCACGAATTGGGGTGAAATAAAATTTTAAAATAAAAAGAAGGGCTGAAAGACAATTTGTTATAAGATGTATTCCTTCTAACTTAAAAAGAAACTGAAACACAAACACAAAAGCTGACAGACACACACACGTGGCGCCAAGTACTAACAATATGTGGAAAACATCTCTCTATTATATATTGCAATTGCGGCATTACAACATCTGAAATTCTATATGAATTTACAACTGTTGCAACTGAGCTAATACAGATGCCTAAAATAAATGACAACATCATATATGACACGGAAAACGCTGGCTGTCGACAAACACAACACCATCCAGTTGCTGTCAGATTTCACCTCCCGTTCGCTCCTCAACTGTCGCACCTGCACCATTTTAAAAGCTAGTGAGCCTAGGGGCTCAGCAAGTAAAGTCTGAATAATAACAAATTCATTTAACGTAGGCAGACATCTGAACATATACATATCTGAGTTAGAGGAACATCAATACGTAAACATTCTTTCGTAAACATTTCTTTCTTTCTTTCATAAACTTGGAGATGGGGATAATAGCCCAGATCTCATCATCATCATTTTCTTTTGATTTATGGCTTAGAAACTCTCCTTAGGTCCGTGTTGCACTTTGATCAAAATGACTTCTGATATCAGTTTTAGCATATAGCTCATATGAAAGGGCAGCCGACATCTGGACAACTACTCACCCTTCTCCTTGGTGACCGTCTGTTATCTATGCCATAAATCTTTAAAATAAACTTTTGTTCCTTTAACTTCTCATCTTTTCTTTGAAATCTTCTTTGAAAATCATCGGGTTCCTTTCTTTAAAACTTTCTTCCCATTTTTAAAACTTTACTGTGTATCGAATTCGACTGCTGAAACTCATCGCTGAAATGAAACAGGCGCAACTAGAAGAAACTGTACTGGGAAACAACAGATCTTGACTGTTCACGGTTATAGTAAAACAGCTGTAAGGATATCCGCTAACATTGAAACAGATGTGTTAAATGAAATGATGTCGTTAGCGTAAGAAACAGACGTGGCTTGGGATACTGTTTGAATAGTGAACAGCTGTAACTATGAAACATGATTGGTCAACTCAGCTGTCAACGAATTGATTTGGTCAACTCAGACGTCAACACAACTTAAACAAAGTCTTTCAGGTGTTGAACAAACCAACAGCTGAATACAAACTAAAGCAACAGCTGAATACAACTAACGCAACAGTTGGTTACGAACAAATACAACAGCTGAAATGTAACTGCTGAATATAAATATGAAATTCAATCGCTGACATAGGACGAAATTTGAATAAGAACTTGGTGTTGCAACATCAAACGACAGCTACGCTATCATCTGTTGCATATCAAACCAGACTTTATACTGATTCGACCAACAACATCCGATTACATAGCGTCAAATTCAAATGTTACCATTCACCAGAAGGAAGAACATTCATGAACTTACTTGAATCAAACTCGAACTCCTCAGTATTTTAAAACATCAATAACTTTCTGGAAAAACTTGGAAGCAGTAAAACATCATTTTGAACCCAATATTTCTTTCCTTGAACATGCGTAAATAATTTTAAACATGAACTTCAACATATCTTAAACATACAAGCAAGCAGCTCCATAAAATGAATAAAATCAATATGTGCTTTAAATGGTGTAGCAAAGGATCAGCTTTTACTTGCCTTTGAATTTGAGCTTTGCAACAGCAGTTGATTCCTGCAGAAATCTTCTCCCCGAAACACAACGAGCTTCTTGAAAATATTTTTGAAGAACACGAAAGAGTTTTCTGATACAAGTGAAAATAAACTTTGCCTTTGAAACAGGTATTTATATGAAAGGGATTAGTGGCAAGGTGCTGCATTCATCAAGCATGACACACCTCGACCAAGTTGTAAAATTTGGTAAAATTCCCTTCACATCATTTTAATTTGTAAAACACCAAACCCTTTTCGAAAGAAATCATTTGTCCTCCTTAAAATCATTTTCAATCAATTTAAAACCTGCTCCTGTATCGCCCTTGGAGTCATCTGCTGAAACCAGCCGCGTCGTATCTCATTTTCTGAATTCAATGAAATCAGCATTTGCCAACAATTAAATTGTCATTTTGACCCATGAAAATAAACAAGATGCATATATGTAGTCCTATGGATTTTGGGGCATTACAAGATAGGTTCAACATCTTGAGCCACAGTAACAAGGACCAAGTTCTTGTCTGAGGAAGCTGCTTTCCCCACAGTTGTCTTCTTCTTCTTAGCGACAGGCTCACCAACAGTAGGAGCTGGTCTCCTTTTGATGCAGTCTTCTTCTTCACAACTGGTTCATCTCCCGCTGGCTCATCCACATCAATTGTGATATTTTTGTTTTTGGCCATGTAAGTGCCAACTGTTTTAGAGGTAAGGATTTTTAGAGGTGGAAATTCCTTTGATTCCTCCAACTCCAAGTCTGGTGCACCTTTCAACAAGATACAAATCTGCACCGCATATCCTCTGGCTTGCCTCGTCACGGGATTCACCATATCCTTAAAGATATTGAACAGCAGTTTGCCCCAGTTAACCTTGACTCCACTGAATGGCAGGAATCATCAGGAATCTCTCATGGGTGACGCCATCGAAGGAACCGGCTTTCACAGTCACTGTTTTAGCCAGTATGTCATTCAGTAGACAGAACTCAAACTTCATTTTCCTCTTTTTGCAAGAGGTTTTCAGCTGATCACCATCATAAGAAAATTTAGTCCTCGCATCAAACACCAAATCCTTTGGGAAATAATTCATATCAGTCAATCCCTCCATCGGAAGCTCAAACGTTCCAGCAAACACTTCCTCGATAAACTCAACAGTCTTACCCTGAACGGTACCTACAACTTTTCCATCCCTCACAGAACCATTCTAAAAGAACTCTACAATGCAGACTCATAGATGGCAGACGTACATCCTAAGAACCCACGAAGTCCAGATGACTCCAGGGCCTTGAACATCATAACCATTCCTTTCTCTTCCATCCCGAGAACTGAGGCAAAGTAGATCTGACTGGAGTTGTTGATCAAAGCAGAGGCCATTTCTGATAGTTGATGAACAGAATCGCTGAAGGCAAAGATAATATTCAAAGAAGAAGCACTAGAAAGCAAGAGAGTATTTTGCACAAGGTAAGGGTTAATGAAAACGAAACGACGTATATAAGAAATAGAAGATGAACGACATTCGTTTACTGTGTTGATGTGACGTTTCGTCTTATGACAACACACGTGTTAATCATACGATGGGGCGATCATATTTTGAAAAGATTTTCGAAATCATTTGAATTCTAACCACTAAGGGTAAAAAGTGAAAACACGCGCCATTTTATCATTACGTCACAACCTTAGATCTGTTTTGTTATATCAACTGGGTACTACCAGATCTGTTCTCTTGTAAGCATCAGCTGTATATACGCGAAGTCTGAGTAGGTTCAGATCTCACGCATTCAACTGACTCAGCACGCATTAACCCAGATCTGTTGTTCCCTAAAGCTGAGGTCCTCCCAAATCTGAGAGTGTTCCAGATCTGAGAAATACACGTTGTTCCCCTGAACAGTAGACTCAGATCTGACGTAAACAACAGCTGTTAAACCTGAAATTTTTAGCACAAAAACAAATAAGGCCAGTTCTAAGAGACCAAGAATATTTTGTGAGTACGAAAACCTAACGTCCGGTAGGGGCTTTGTGAAGATATCAGCAACTTGCTGATCTGTTGGCACATATTCCAGCCGGACGTCCTTCTTGAGCACGTGATCTCTTGAAATGATTCCTGATGTCGATATGCTTTGTTCTAGAGTTCAGCACAGGATTCTGGGTGATTGCGATGGCACTGGTGTTGTCACAGAGAATAGGCGCTTCAGAAGCATCAATGCCGTAGTCCTTGAGCTGGTGTTGAATCCATAAGATCTGAGCACAGCAGCTTCCAGCCGCTAGATATTCTGCTTCAGCTGTGGACGTAGCAATTGAAGTCTTCTTCTTGCTGAACCAGGAAATCAGTCCATCTCCAAAGAATTGACAAGTCCCACTAGTGCTTCGCCGATCAATCCTGCATCCTACGTAGTCTGCATCACTATAACCGATTAGTTGAAAGCTTGAGTCTTTGGGATACCAAAGACCCACATTGGAAGTTTATTTTAAATATTTGAAAATCCTTTTAACAGCTATGTAATGCGACTGTTTGGGCTCTGCTTGAAATCTAGCATACATACACCGATTAGTTGAAAGCTTGAGTCTTTGGGATACCAAAGACCCACATTGGAAGTTTATTTTAAATATTTGAAAATCCTTTTAACAGCTATGTAATGCGACTGTTTGGGCTCTGCTTGAAATCTAGCATACATACAAACATCAAACATGATGTCTGGTCTGCTAGCTGTTAAGTATAGCAAAGAGCCAATTATCCCGCGACACAAAGATACCTCTATGGCAGTTCCAGCTTCGTCTTTGTCCAATTTTATTGAGGATCTCATTGGGGTCGCAGCTGCTGAATAGTTGTTCATGCCAAATTTATTCAGCAGTTCTTTCATGTATTTTTCTTGATTAATGAAGATATCATTGTCAAGTTGTCTCACTTGTAATCCCAGAAAGAATGTCAGCTCGCCCATCATGCTCATCTCAAACTTGTCCTGCATCAACTTAGAAAATTTCTGGCACTTGGGGTTAGTTGACCCAAATATAATATCATCTACATAAATTTGTACTAACAGGACATGATCAGATTTGACATATTTAAATAATGTCTTATCGACGGTGCCTATTGTGAATTATGCTCTATAAGAAATTTTGAAAGTGTATCATACTAAGCTCTGGGTGCTTGCTTCAACCCATATAGAGCTTTATCCACTTTGTAAACGTGATCCGGATATGTATGATTAACGAAGCCAGCAGGTTGTGCAACATACACTTCCTCATATAAGATGCCATTTAGAAAGCCACTCTTCACATCCATTTGAAAGACTTTGAAGTCTTTGTATGCAGCATATGCAAGAAACATGCGAATGGCTTCTAATCTAGCTACTTGTTCGAAGGTCTCATCAAAATCTATGCCTTCCATTTGTCTAAATCCTTGTGCTACCTGTCTAGCTTTGTTTCTAACTACTACGCCATCCTCATTCAGCTTGTTCCTAAAGACCCATTTAGTTCCTATCACTGAATGATTAGTAGGTCTAGGAACTAGTTTCCATACATTATTTCTCTTAAATTGGCTAAGTTCTTCTTGCATTGCATCTATCCAGCTCGGGTCAGCTAAGGCTTCTTCTATTAGCTTTGGTTCTATATGTGATATGAATGCTAAATCAAAGTGATCATGCATGAGCTGGCTTAGCTTTGGTTCTATATGTGATATGAATGCTGAATCAAAGTGATCATGCATGAGCTGGCTTCGTGTGCGAACAGGAGAGTGAATGTTACCTATGATCTGCTCGGGTGGATGATTTCTATACCACCGAAGATCAGATCCGATTGGATTTTCTCCTTGTTCATCTTGGATTTTCGATTGGTTGGCTTGATCTGGAATATCTTATTCCAGTTGATAAGGGCTTTGTTGTTCCAGATGTTGATCAGATACCAATTGATAATTTGCATTGACAGGTTGGGCATCTGGAGCTGGTCTGGATACCAATTGATGTGAATTATCTTGCTCATTTGTTGCTCCATCACTAGTAGCTGGCACACTAGACGAGATTTGTTCCTGTTGGTAAACGTTAGTCAAATCAATTACTACTGGGTTACTTGGCAGATCTTCTTGTGCGTTATCTTGTGGTGTGTCTAGATCTGGTTGGGGATCAGTTGAATGTCTTTGTTGTGGCACGTCGTCATCTGATTCATCAAGGCTGGTTGATTCCAGATGTGAACACAACTCATGCAAGCTCGCAGCTGAGTTGGAGCGGAAACTGGTTTCATCGAACACCACGTGAGTTGATTCTTCAACAGTCAAGCTCCTGTTGTTGAACACTCTGTAGGATTTGCTCACAGCTGAATATCCGAGAAACAGACCTGCATCAGATTTGGCATCGAAAGTTGTTAGGTGCTTTTTACCGTTATTGTGAATGAAACATCTGCACCCAAACACCCTGAAATATGATATATCAGGTTTCTTGCCACTCCAGATCTCATATGTGGTAACTCCATGAGTTTTGTTAATCATAGATCTGTTCTGTAGTGTAGCAAGCTGTGTTAACTGCTTCTGCGCAGAATTTTTGTGAAATATCGGAATAAGCAATCATAGATCGAGCAGCTTCTTTTAAAGTTCGGTTTCTCCTCTCAGCTAGCCCGCTCTGCTGAGGAGTTCTAGCTACTGGAAGCTCATGCTTTATTCCAATGTCTTCCAGATAAGAGGATAGTTTATAATTTAAAAACTTAGTTCCTCTATCAGATCTTATCCGGTTGACAGTACAAGACTTGTCATTTTTCAAACGTTTCAAAAGCTTAATCAGCTGGTCAGCGGTTTCAGATTTTGATTTTAAAAACAACACCCATGTGAATTTTTTAAAATCATCAACAACAACTAGGGTGTAATTCGTTCCCCCTAAGCTAGTTACGGGTATAGGACCAAAAATATCCATATGTAAAATCTCTAAGCTTCGAGAAGAATGTTGACCGCTTTTCTTTTTAAAAGTAGATCTAATTTGTTTTCCCAGCTGACATGCTGCACAAATCTTGTCCTTAGAAAAATTTATTTTGGCATACCAGAAACCAATTCAAGCTTACTCAATTTATAAAGGGTTTTAAAGTTCAAATGGTTCATTCTTTGATGCCACAGCCAGCTCTTAGAGGAGTCAGCTGCTGGAAAATCTGTTCAGATCCCATCTGCTCTGACCAATTGATAATGTAGGTATTCTCCGATCTTTGCCTACCAATACATTCAGACCATCCGGACTCTGAACTGAGCATGTGTGCTTTTCAAAGTTAACTGTATAACCATTATCACACAGCTAACTTATACTAATTAAATTATAGCACAAATTTTCAACAACAAGAATATCAGATATGGAAATTTTACCATAGGTAAGCTTACCCTTCCCCACGGTGTTACCGTGAGAGTTATCACCAAAAACAATTTCGGCTCCTTTGTGTTGTACCACATCTGACAGCAGCTTTGGATTACCTGTCATGTGCCTCGCACATCCGCTGTCCAGATTCCAAATGATAGACTCATCTGCAGCTTTGTACCTGTTGACCTGCAATCACGAAAACAAATTTTGGTATCCAATTTACTTGGGTTCAGATCGTATTACCCCTTTCATGACCCATACATGAATTACCATAACAGTCTTCCCAGTATGTGTGTCCATAAGGGTACGTGCAAAAATGTTGTGAGATCTGTTGAGCTTTGGCTTAGTATGTGGGCCATTCAGATCTTGTTGGGGCTGAACCTTTACCCACACAGATTTGACCTTCTTAGAACCACGCCTGGACTGGTTGGGAACAGACAACTTAGAACCAGCTTTCGCCTTGTATTTCTCAAGTCTGTTATTTAGCCAGGTTGGCTTGGAGTTCTCAGGCCTGATATATCTGATACCATCTTTGCCTTTTTGGTTCAGTTGCCCAGAGGTCTGGTCATCATACTTTAACGACTCATAAGCATTGTGTATCAAACTGGCTTTGACAAAATTCATCTTTTTGAACTTGTCATATGCCAGATCTGATTGAGTACTCGTTCCCTCAGAGCTGCTTTCTCCAACTCTGAAACCTAAGCCAGATTTTTCATTCAGTGGCTTTTGAGTCTCATGCAGCTTGCTCAAGGAAATAGAAGACTTGGTCCAGGAGCTCATCACTTCATATAACCTTTCGTTTTCAGATTTGAGCTCACAAGACCTATTTCTCAAGAGATCATTCTCAATCATCAGCTTACATAACTCAGTCTTTAAATTGTCAGTATCCTCAAGCTGAGCATTGCTTGATTCAACTGAACTATTTTTCAGACCATTGTTTTCAGCTTTGATTTCCTAAAATGTTTGAGAGAACTTCCGATACTCATGGACCATTTCATTTAGTGCATTGATCAGGTCCTCTCGTGTAAATTCAGAATTAGAAAAATTGAATACCTCATCTTCCGTAGTGGTCTGATTTTCCATTAAGCAATGAACTTCTTCTGGATCACTGTCACTGGATGAGGAGCTGCTTGATGTAGAATCTGAGTCTGAATCCACCTAGTTCTTGTTACTTTCCTCAGCAACAAGTACTTTTCTATCGTTCTTTCGGTTGGGCCTCTTCTCAGATCTGGTCCTCATCCTTCTCTCTTTGGATCTATCGTCTTTCTTCTCATCTCTCTTAGATTTGTCCTCCTTCTTGGGCCTGTTACAATCTGCTGCGAAATGCCCTGGACGACCACAATTATAACAGTTCATATCAGTAGATGTCTTTTCAGATTTGTTATAATTAAAAGAAGGGTTATAGGATTTTCTCATGAATTTCCCAAACTTCTTGACGAAGAGGGACATGGCGTCGTTGCTCAGTTGTTCTGCAGATTTGCTTGGTGACTGCTGTTCAGATGTTGTTGCAGTTAGAGCTTTAGTTGGTTGGGAGGTAGACGGTCCAGCCTCAGATCTGGTCTCCAGCTCAAACTCGTAGGCTTTGAGATTGGCAAACAGATCATGGAGCTCAAGCTTGTTCAGATCTTTGGACTCCCGCATCGCCATGGTCTTGACATCCCACTCTCTGGGCAATGCTCTCATCACTTTGAGCGCCAACTCTCGGTTGCTGTATTCCTTGCCCAAACTTTGTATGCTCTATCACCACAGCACTGAATCTCACATCAAACTCAGCCATGGTTTCACTATCTCACATCTTAATGGACTCATACTTCTGTTGTGTGACAGTAAGCTTGTTCTCCTTGGTCTCGTCATTTCCCTCACAGATCTGAGTCAAATTATCCCATATTTCTTTGGCAGTAGTGCAGGTTTTGATTTTGCTGAACATGTTCTTATCCAGCGTCTTGTATAGAATATCTCTGGCTACGTTGTCCAAGTTAGCTTTCTTCTTGTCCTCAGTTGTATACTCAAATCTGTTCTTTTCAATCCACTGAGGTGCGCCATCAGTTATCGCTATTGCTTATTGGCCTTCATAATCTTCATGGGACCCATGAGTGATGACAGACCACATGTCATCGTCTTGAGCAGCCAAATGCGCTTGCATCCTTATCTTCCAGTCATCGTACTCCTCCTTCAAAAACATAGGAATTTTGTTGTGAGAAGCCGACATTTTTCAAGGTATATAAGCGCCAAGATAGAAATGTTCAATGACTGAGATGCACAGGCTCTGATACCAATTGATAGGAACATTGGAATCAAAAATATGGTAAAAATGATCTTAGAAGTTCAGAAGGGGGGGTTGAACGAACTCCTTTCAATTTATAATTTTTCGTAACCTTTAAAACTGTTTTATAAGCCTTCGCTAAACTCAGATCTGAGTTACCAGATCTGAGGCTCTCAGTTCTAAGTTGTTCTTTTGGTTAACAAAAAGATGTGCGGAAATAAACCGATCGAGCAGTTAACAGAATAAAAAAATGAGATGCAAATAATTAAAAGTGCAAGGTTTAGAATTTGTTTATGGAAGTTCGGATATCAAATCCTACGTCTCCCCTTATTCCTTTGCAGGAAGGTTCCACTAGAAGACTTTGATGAATACAGAAACTATACACCCAATCACTGAGCCTCGCTCCAAGTGAACTCCTAGCAATCTCCACAATACACGTAGATAACACTGCTGAGTTACAGCCAACGTAATGTTCGAACTACTTCAAGAAACACGTTCGTTACAGACTCAAATCTGAATAATACAATGAACAAAATATTTTGAGTACTCTAGATGTTCTGGTTTTTATGACAATGAAACTCGATTTACAAAAGTAAACCAGAAGATATCTCGAAGATAACTCTAATAAGAACAAAGGAATGTTCTTCGAGATTAAACACTGGGACTCCGAGTATATTTGCTTGAGTGTTTGAAAATCCCAGAGTGCGAGAGAGCTTGTGAATGTTGAGAGTACGTAAAATCACCGAGAGTAACCGAGAACTTCTTCATTTGAAATCTTAAACTATTTATACTCTTCAATCTCAACGGTCAATAAATGTAGCCAGTAGATAGACCCCTTTGCATATCTTCACCGTATCACCGCATTGCTCAATTTATGCTATGCAAAAGATAACTTGCTCTTTTCAGGACTTAATTGAATTATATACCAAAGCGGGTAAACATCGTATCACTCTGGGTACTGTGCAACTTTACTCGAAATAGCTATGATCTTGTCTCCTTAACTCAAGTTGTCTAACGGGTTTTTATACAATTAAATCATGACCGTTGATTTCTCTCAAATAATAAACTGATAATATCTGAGGACATCTGAAGCTCACACATGTTGAAGCACTGAAGTCTGAAAACTTCTCTCTTTCCTTTTCGAAATTTCCCTTTGTGAATAGCTACAAGATATATCTCTTTACGCATATAGCCGTCACATCTGAAAATATCCCCCTTTTTGTATTTTAAAAAAGTAATGCTCTCTGTCAGATCTAAAGTCTTTTAATCTTTACGAATATATCCCTCTTTTTGTACAATCTTGAATCTGCCAGATCTGAGTACTCGTTACTGAAGAATCTGAAGCGTAGCCTCTGTACTGATATAATCCGAATATCCAAATATGATATACTTTGAAACTGAATACTTCGAATCTGGGTTGCTCTTATTTGATTTGCTCAGTTCTGATCTAAATCCGAATATACTATTTCCAAATATCTCTGATCTGAATACCTATCCCGATATCTGAGATCTGAAAAACTTATTTCGATAACATGAATTCCAAATCTGAGATACTTAACTTCTCTTCCGTGAACACTTAACACTCAAATCTTAGTTTTAATTTCAGTTCTTAGCTTTGTTTTTGTTATCACCAAAACTAATAAATATTATCTTAACAAGCATACTCGTCCACCATCAGCTTCCCTTGCACCAAGTTATTAAACTCCCGCTCCTTGGCATTGTAGTATGATTCGGGAATGTAACCCTGATGAAAAGTGGCACAAAATCTCTCCCACAAGGTTACCCTAACCATACCTATCATCACTCGGGAAGCACCCTTCCACCAGCGTTGCACATGATATTTTTAACTGGAATGTGGCCAAGCTCAATCTCCTCTCCTCATCATAATGCACTCGGTCGAACAGTCCTTCCATGTGCTCCAACCATCCCTGGGCCACCAACCCGCCCTTTGCTCTAGAAAACATAGGGGAATTCATCCGCTGGAACCTAGCCAGAACCAGCTCCATCACATCAACCTGTCGGGTCAGATTCTCCACCTCCACCTCGGTCTATCTAGCATGACGTCTCAAAGGAACACTTGGCTGATCACATCCTCCTCACTGTCATGGGCTCTAGACTCCCCTACCACCTACCTAGCAGCTCTACCTCTCCTCCTTGGTAGCATCTGCGAGACACTCAAAGGTAAATACGTAGGAAGATATATCACGTAGTCAAGAAAACACAAAAGAACAAACTATGTGCCTAGACTCGAGTGTGATACAAAAGAATCAAGCTCATACCAGTTTAAACTCTGATACCAAAATGTCAGGCCTTGTGATCTAATCTCAAAATTAAGCATGAAATCAATACTTAATGAGGACACTTAAAAAGTTGGTTAAAAATTTTTTCTTTTTGGCCTGAACTAAAATTGTTGGGGATCCGGATCCGCCCCCGGCAAGGCAGCGGAAGAACATAGAATAAACGGCCGAGAGACGATCAATACGAAAATTCAATAACAATTATCGACATACATAGGGGGTTCAAAACCACTACCTTGCTGGCACTTGTGCCTGGCTCCAACCGTAGTTACAATAACGTCGGCTCTTCTCGGTAGACTGCGGTAGATATCGCCAATCTGGTCCACGACCAGAAACGAGACCCCTTCGTCAGCTTGCACTAGAAGGACTGACGAGATCAGCACGAACGGATTCTCCTCGTCGAATTGGCCGGAAACGATTTTCCGGCGAAGACGGGCGGCGGCGGCGGCGGCGCACGGCGGGGCGGCGGCGGCGGCGCTTGGAGGGGGAGGAGGGAGGCGGGGATGCTTAGGGGAGGGGTAGGTTAATAATGATCTTGT
>KV014858.1:448038-459280 GCA_001598015.1 Dorcoceras hygrometricum
ACCAAGACCTCGGACTTATCCACTCGACAAATGGTAACCATTTGGAAAGTCCGAACGAGGGTAGTTCGATAGATCACCAGGTCACTATCTATCTGCATGCTCAGAACATCACAATGTTCCCTACCAATGAAACATAGTACTACGCATCGCAGATACTAGTCTCGAACTCGGGCGGCCTTATCCTCATTTTGACGGCCCAATCGACTAGGAACATGTTCAGAATGCACAGCGACTATTACATGTTGTTCATGATAGCCGTCATACCCACTATCACATCTAACATACGCTTAAGTGCATTCTAGGTCTTTACTCAACACAATTGTAAATCATTACACACATAATGAAAGTAAAGAACGCCATATAAAAGAATGCGAATATCATATATATAAAGATTGTTTCATACAAGAGTCTATAAACCCACAAGCCACAAGTTGGCTAGTTGGGCATCTACTCTAACAATCTCCCACTTTCCCTAAAGCCAACTACTCATCAGACGCAGTCCCATTGTTTCGCGATGTTTTTCAAACAACGGTCCAGGCAAGGGCTTCGTAAGTGGATCAGAAACGCTATGGCTAACAGTATTCTAATTGACTTGAACATTGCGACGGGCGAGAAGGTTTCATCATAGTCAACACCTTTCCTTTGAGTGTAACCTTTCGCGACCAGTCGCGCCTTGTAGGTCATTACCTTACCATCAGGCCCAAGTTTCCTCTTGTATACCCATTTACACCCAATAGGAACGATTCCTTCGGGAGGGTTAACAAGAGTCCAAACTTGGTTAGCATGCATTGAGTCAAACTCACACTGCATTGCTTCAAGCCATAAGTTAGAATCAGCATCGGAAATTGCCTCCTTGAAAGTTCTTGGATCAGATCCAACAACTTGATAACCTTGATAATCTTCAAGGAGAAAACCATATCTCTCAAGAGCCCTAGGAATCCTTTCGGATCTCCTAGGTGCGACCATATCTGGTACTGCCTCAGTAGGTGCGGGAGATTCACTTGGTGCTTCAATTGGTTCTCGAACCTCTTCGAGTTCTACTATTTTTCCCTTTCTATCAAGTAGAAATTCCCTTTCCATAAAGGTTGCATTCCTAGAGACAAACACTTTTGTCTCGCTGGGATAGTAGAAATAGTATCCAATGGAATTTTTTGGATACCCAATGAAGTAGCATAAAATGGATCTCGTATCCAGCTTATCTCCCACTGTCTGCTTCACGTAAGCAGGACATCCCCAAATCCTAATAAATGAGTACTTGGGTGGTTTGCCCATCCATATCTCATACGGAGTCTTATCCACTGCCTTGGTGTGGACATTGTTCAACAACATTACCGCCGTTTCGAGCGCATAGCCCCAAAACGAGGTCGGAAGCTCAGTGAAGCTCATCATGGATCGAACCATGTCCAACAAGGTCTGATTACGATGCTCCGCTACACCATTGAGCTGTGGTGTGGCCGGAGGGGTCCACTGTGATAGAATCCCATTCTCTTTCAGATAGTCTTGAAACACAGTACTTAAGTATTCACCACCTAGATCAGATCGAAGTGCCTTAATACTTTTGCCTAATTGATTTTATACTTCAGCCTTGAATTGCTTGAACCTTTCAAAGGATTCAGACTTGTACTTCATCAAGTACAAGTATCTTTACCTAGAGTAATCGTCGGTAAAGGTGATGAAGTATGTGTGACCGTATTTAGTACCAATATTAAACGGGCCGCACACATCAGTATGGATCAAATCCAATAGGCCTTGGGCACGTTCACCCTTGCCCTTGAAGGGTCGCTTGGTCATCTTTCCTTTAAGACAAGATTCACAGGTCGGTAGGGAGTTGATTTCTGACAGATCAAACAAGTCACTCCCAACTAACTTGTTCATCCTACTTAGGGAAATGTGACCTAGCCTAGCGTGCCAAAGTTGTGCTGTGTTTAAGTCATCGTGTTTCCGTTTAATCGTTGTTGTGTGTGTTTCGACATCGCGAGTTGGAACGTCTTTTAATCTTAAGGTGTATAGATCGTTTTCGCGTTCCCCAATTCCAATTAAACATTCATTCTTGTAAATATTGCAAATCGAATTAGCAAACATACAAGAATATCCATCTCTATCAAGTATAGGAATAGAAATAATGTTTTTAATTAATTCAGGAACAAATAAAACGTCTCGTAACAACAACTTAAAATTTGAAGACAGAAATAAATGAACATCTCCTATAGCTATAGCAGCAACCCTTGATCCATTGCCAAGCCTCAAGTGGGTCTCACCCTCTCTAAGACGTCGACTTCTTGTCATCACCTGCAAATCATTGCAGATATGAGATCCACATCCGGTATCAAGTACCCAAGAAGTTGAATTTAGAGACATATTTATTTCAATATAGAACATACCTTTTGCAGTTCGCAACTGCTCGAGGTACTCCTTGCAGTTCCTCCTCCAATGCCCAGCCTTGTGGCAGTGGTGGCAAACGTCCTCATGCTTGTTTGGTTTTGAAGCCTTTGCATTTGGCTTCTTGGCGGACTTTTCCTCATTCGCAGGAGCAGAACACTTCTTGCTCTTGCGTCTGGGCCCCTTCTTCGCAGAGGAAGAAGAACCCAGAAGGAGGACGGGTTTGTCCTTCTTTATAGTCCCCTCAAACACTACAAGCATGTTAACCACCTCTTCAAGGGTGGCCTCCAGCTTGTTCATGTTGAAGTTGACCACAAAGGGGTCAAATGCAGCGGGTAGCGAGAGGAGAAGCACATCCACAGACAGCAAATGTGGAAGTGCGATATCAAGGCCCGACAGCTTTTCAACGAGCCCAATCATACGAACCCCATGCTCGCGGACCGAAGTCCCATCGCGCATGCGGCTCGTCATCAGCTCCTTGACAGCCGTGAACCTCTCATGTCGAGAGTTCTCCCCGTACAGCTCTTTGAGTTGATGAAGTATGTCGGCAGCATACTTCATCTTCTCAAAACACCGTTGCATTTCATTGGACATCGATGCCATCACATAGCACCGAGCTTTAACCTCGTCGTCCCACCATTGTTTAAGCGTTACCAGCTCCTCAGGGCTGATATCGGCAGGGGCAAACTTCAGAGCACTCTTCTCTATCGCATAGAGAAGTTTCTCCGAAGCCAATACAAGATTGAGGTTGCGGAGCCAGTCTTGATAGTTCAGACCGGTGAACCTGTTGCTATCCAGTATAGCAGCGAGCGGGTTTTTCATCGAAACCATTTTATATGCAGTAATACTGAGAGGAAAATGGACATACATTACTAACTATATAAGATATAAGCTAAGACATAAAACATGGTCGTTAAGTTTTATGAATTACCCTCCCACTATTTTAACGAATTCACCACCCTCTAATGAAATCGAGAAAATAGGTTTCTTTAGTGGGTACACGGAGCCCAATCAGACGATCATGGACCCGAATAATATCAGCCATCCATGATCCCCAAAAGGTAGTATCCGATTGCAGCCGGTGCAACCTCCATGTATTCACCTCACGTCCAGTAAGGGCCCAATAATATGACGCCGTTTACTATCACGTGTCAAGATTGACCCATCAATGTTGAGTCGTGAAGGACAGTCCCCTTAACGTCCCCAATAATATGAGCCAACGTTAAACTAGGGGTAATGCAATATGCAATGCAATCCTATTACAAAGCTTTCCGGTTTTACAGATCTTCGGTCTTCAATATCTTGATCGTCATTGTCCACCGTCTTCGGATGTCCTCCCACTAAATCTAGTAATTTACATTTAAATTAACTATGACAAATAAGGGATACATTTATCAAGGGGTGGGAACGGGCCACAAACAGGCCCACTTTAAATGATAATCAATATATAAAAACCGAAATCATATAAACCTATTGCATACACTTAACACATTGGGCACGGCTCTCGATCATCCCAATCTTGTAATTAATCTAATTAACATGCATAATTTTAATAATCTAATTATTTATCGTAAAATCATATTCTAATTACGAAATCGTATTTTATAATAAAATCGTATTTTGCCGATAAAACAAATTTTAATCAACAAAATCGTATTTTATCACAAAATCATATTTCATAATTAAAATCACATTTTACTAATTTTAATTGTATCAATATTGGGCTTAAAACAATTCTAGGCCCAAAAACTTAAAATTTCAAAATCGATCAAAACCGGGCCCGATGTCGCATACCGGCCCGAAAACTTCACGGGCTGCTCGGGACAGGCCCAAACCAAATCCTAGAAGGAATCAGACCAGCCGTCACGACATCGCCGGAGACTCGCCGGAGCGGCGACCGGCGGCGGCGCCACCACCACGAAGATCGCGGCGGCAGCGCTCGACGCCGCGCGCGACGTCGCGCGGCCAGTGCGCAATCATGCGGCCAGCACCGTCGGCCATCATCGAGAAGCATGCGCAACCAGTGCGCAGGAGGAGCAGCAGGGCGGCGCAATCGAGTGGCAAGCGGTCGGCCAGCGTGCGCAATGGCTTGCGCAAACAACCAGCCCTCCGGTCGGCACTCGCGCAGCGGCGCTCGACCAGGTGCGCGACCAGGCGCGCAGCGGCGCTCGTCCAGGCGCACGACGCATCGCCTATGATGCGCGACGGGCGCGCAAGCTTCGGCCGCCACTCACGCGACAAGCGCACGGCCAGCGCACGTCCAGCGCGCGCGATGGCGTTCGTCGTGGCGCCGCCGCATGCGGCGGCACGGGGCGGTCAATGTGCGACGATATTTCGGCCATCTTGATCTGAAATTCAATGTTAGATACAATTCAGGCAATACGTATTGATCAGATCCGAAAAACCTAGCTCTGATACCACTATTGGGGATCCGGATCCGCCCCCGGCGAGGCAGCGGAAGAACATAGAATAAACAGCCGGGAGACGATCAATACGAAAAATCAATAACAGTTATCGACATACATAGGGGGTTCTAAACCACTACCTTGCTGGCACTTGTGCCTGGCTCCAACCGTAGTTACAATAACGTCGGCTTTTCTCGGTAGATTGCGGTAGAAATCGCCAATCCGATCCACGACTAGAAACGAGACTCCTTCGTCAGCCTGCACTAGAAGGACTGACGAGATCAGCACGAACGGATTCTCCTCGTCGAATTGGCCGGAAACAATTTTCCGGCGAAGACGGGCGGCAGCGGCGGCGGCGCGTGGAGGCGGCGGCGGCGGCGGCTTGAGAGAGGAGAAGGGCGGCGGTATCTAGGTTTAGGGTTAGGTTGAGTTGTGTAATGTCATGTCTACAATGAAGTTATTAAGTCTAATTAAATAAACTTAATGATGGACTTGGACCGGCCCAACGGGCCCAGGTCCAACAATGAACATTCAGTTCATCTCCACCCCCGAGACTTCAATTTGGACATAACAGCTGGAAACAATTGAGGCAAACCCCATGATAACATCATGCTGTACCTCGAGCCGGACCAGATCGATATGGTATCAATCAGCTTAAAAATAACCAGCTTGATTGTAACCAGCTCGAAACCTACCAGCTCGATGGCAACCAGTTGATTTTCTTGGTTATCTGTTTGACTCATATTGTTCCCCATGAATTGCAACGGGCCCGGGTCCAAATGACGATATCCATCGCTGCGACTTCATCGTAACTCCGATCGCCGATCAGATCGGACCGATCGACTCAGTTTCCAAAACTGAATGTTATGATGTGAAAAACGATTTTTCAGATCATCCAACCCTAAATTGCAAAATGACCGTTTTGCCCCTCAACAGCGGGAAACCCCGGTTTGACCCCTGTTGACTTTTAGGAAGTCGCACTCCCCAAAATCCTCTTCTCGTGCTCAACACATTGAGCTGAGTATCCGTCATACCCACTATCACATCTAACATACGCTTTAGTGCATTCTAGGTCTTTACTCAACGCAATTGTAAATCATCATACACACAATGAAAGTAAAGAATGCCATATGAATAAATGCGAATATCATATATAAAGACTGTCATATACAAGAGTCTATAAACCCATACGCCACAAGCTGGCTAGTTGGGCATCTACTCTAACAATTACGAGGGAGCAGGCCGAGGAGACATCGAGCCGGGTGATTGGAGGTACATGTCTTGTCTTTGACTTTCCTGCTCATGTGTTGTTTGACACCGGTGCATCGCATTCGTTTATTTCTGATTAGTTTGTTGTTGAGCATGGTCTATGTACCATTTCATTGCACGATGCCGTTTCTGTTTCTACCCCTGGTGGTGTGAGCCTCTTCTCCCAGGAGGTTTTGTTGGATGGCGTGTTACGGTTTGGTGAGCATGTCCTGTTAGCGAACTTGATCCGTTTGATGCTTTGGGATTTCGATTGCATAGTTGGGATGGATGTACTGTCCAACTATAGGGCCTCCGTGGACTGCTTCCATGGGATTGTGCGTTTTAGGCCTATGTCTGGCGAGAAGTGGGACTTCTACGGCCAGGATTCTAGATCGAAGATCCCGTTGGTCTCAGCGATGGAGATGTTTAGCTTGTTGTCTTTGGGGAATGCTGGCTTTATGATTTACGCTTTGGATGCGTCTTCTTCTTCCCGCGTTCAGCTTAGTGACGTTCCCGTGGTGCGACATTTCCCGGATGTGTTCCCGGAGGAGATTCCTGGTTTTCCTCCGAGGTGGGAGATCGACTTTAGCATAGAGCTGGTGCCTGGCACAGCTCCGATTTTGCGTGCTCCGTATCGTCTGGCGCCTGCGGAGTTGAGAGAACTCAAGGTGCAGTTAGAAGATTTGCTGGAGAAAGGTTTTATTCGTCCTAGTATGTCACCGTGGGGAGCGCCCATACCGTTTGTGAAGAAGAAGGATGGCTCAATGCGCATGTGCATTGATTTTCGCCAGTTGAATAAAGCCACTGTCAAGAACAAGTACCCGTTGCCGAGAATCGATGATCTGTTTGATCAGTTGCAAGGTTCTGTGGTGTATTCAAAGATTGATCTTAGTTCCGGGTACCATCAGCTGAGAGTGAGAGATCAGGATGTCGTGAAGACTGCGTTCGTACGAGGTACAGAAACTTTGAGTTTTTAGTGATGCCGTTTGGTTTGACCAACGCGCCTGCAATCTTTATGGATTTGATGAACCGAGTTTTCCGCGAGTTTATCGATCAGTTTGTGATCGTGTTCATCGACGACATCTTAGTCTATTCGAAGACTCCTTTGGAGCACAAGGAGCATTTGCGTATTGTCCTTCAGACGCTGAGAGACCAGCAATTGTATGCAAAGTTTTCCAAGTGTGAGTTCTGGTTGGATCGCATCGTATTCTTGGGACACGTGATTTCAGCCGAGGGGATTTCGGTGGATCCTAGCAAGGTTGATGCTGTTCTGAACTGGGAGCGTCCCAGGAATGTTTCTGAGATTCGCAGTTTCTTGGGTCTGGCTGGCTATTACCGTCGCTTTATTGAGGGATTCTCAAGTATAGCAAAGCCGATGACTCAATTAACTCAGAAGGACAAGAGATTTGTTTGGACGGAGCAGTGTGAGAATGCTTTTCAACTGCTCAAGGAAAAGTTGACTACTGCGCCTGTGTTGGCTTTGCCGTCCGGTTCAGGTGGTTTTGCTGTTTGTTCTGACGCTTCGCTCAATGGATTGGTTTGTGTGTTGATGCAAAATGGTCGAGTCATTGCGTATGCCTCGCGGCAGTTGAAACCGCATGAAACTCGTTACCCCGTCCATGATTTGGATTTAGCAGCGGTGGTCTTTGCGTTGAAGATTTGGCGTCACTACCTGTACGGCGAGCAGTTTGTGGTGTACTCCGACCACAAAAGTTTGCAGTATCTGTTTTCGCAGCCTGACCTGAATATGAGACAGCGACGGTGGATGGAGCTGCTAAAGGACTTTGATTGTGAGATTAAGTACCAGCCTGGAAAGTCGAACGTGGTGGCCGATGCTTTGAGCAGGAAGGCTAGTGAGATGCTTGCGTAGTTGTACATCTCTAAGGATCAGGAGCATCTTAACACTACGGGTTGGAGATTTTACCCGGATGAGGATTGTGTGGTGGTTTCTTCTTTCCAAGTGGAGCCACAGATTGTTTCTACCATTCGAGCAGCTCAAAGGACTGATCCGTCTATCCACGAGTTGAAGTTCAAGGTCAGGGCTGGCGAACTTGAGGATTATTCTGTCTCTTCCGATGGTTGTTTGCATTTTCGGGGCAGGTTGGTTGTGCCCAATTTGATTGATTTGAAGGAGGAGATCCTTTGGGAAGCGCACTGTGTTCATCCTGGTGCACGGAAGATGTACCATGCTTTGAAGCCGCACTTTTGGTGGGCTGGCCTAAAGAGCGACGTTGCTGGTTTTGTTGCTCGTTGTTTGAATTGTCAGATGGTTAAGGCCGAAAGGATGAGACCTGGTGGTCTGTTGCAGAGTTTGGAAGTGCCCCAATGGAATTGGGAGCACATTGCTATGGATTTCGTGACGCATCTGCCTCGTTCCAGCAGAGGATGCGATGCTATTTGGGTGGTTATAGACCGTCTGTCGAAGTCTGCGCATTTTATTCCCTATGGAATGACCTTCTCGTTGAAGAAGATGGCGAAGCTGTACGTTGATTTTGTTGTTAGACTGCATGGTGTGCCCGTTTCGATCGTTTCTGACCGAGATCCGAGGTTTACTTCCAGGTTTTGGAAGAGTTTGCAAATAGCTTTGGGTACAAGATTGGCTATGAGCACCGCGTATCACCCCCAGACAGATGGCCAATCTGAGCGAACTATCTAGATGTTGGAGGATATGTTGCGTGCTGTTGTGTTGGATTTCGGAGGTAGCTGGCAAGAAGCGTTGTCTTTGGTTGAGTTTTCGTACAATAACAGCTACCAAGTGACGATTGGTATGGCGCCTTTTGAGGCTTTATATGGCATAAAGTGCAGATCGCCGGTATGTTGGGAAGAAGTGGGGGAGAAGCAGCTATCTGCCCCTGAATTTGTGCAGAAAATGAAAGATCATGTGGATCTTATTAGACAGCGGATGAAAGCTGCCCAAGATCGCCAAGCCAGTTATGCGAATAAGAGGCGTCGACCTCTTGAGTTTCAGGTTGGTGATCGTGTATTTCTCAAGGTTTCTTCGTTTCGCAGTGTTATGCGCTTTGGACGCAAGGAAAAGTTAGCCCCTAGTTACGTCGGACCGTATGAGATTGTTGAGAGGATTGTCCCTTTAGCGTATCGGCTGTTGTTGCCGCCAGAGTTGTCTTCTCTTCATGACGTCTTTCATGTTTCCATGTTGAGGAAGTATGAGCCAGATCCGTCTCATGTGCTTGGAACTGACGAGGTTGAGCTAGATCAGTCGTTGAGTTATCAAGAATATCCCTTTCAGATCCTTGGCAGAAAAGAGAAACAGTTGAGGAATAAGACCATTCCGTTGGTAATGGTGCAGTGGAGCAAACATGGAAGGGAAGAAGCTACTTGGGAGCTGGAAGAAAAGATGCAGCGCGAGTGGCCGAATCTGTTTGATTAGCTGTTGAGCTAAAGTTCCAGTAGTTTGTAACTTTTGGTTGTATTTCTTCCCTAGTTATTGTTATATGTTTGCTCAGTTATTTTGAACTCTTGGCCTTGTGTTAGGCGAGCTGTTGTTTGATTTCTGCTGTTGTGTTGTTGTGCCAGAATTGTTGTTTGATTTCGGGGACGAAATCCTTTTTAGTGGGGGAGAAATGAGAGACCTGGATTTGTAATCAAGATTTAATTGTTGGAATGTATCGGTTTTTAGAGATTCTGGTGGTTTAGATCTCTGTTTGTAAGTTTGGTTGGCATTTTTGGGTCTGTAATAGCATGTGGAGAAATTCTGGGAGTTTTCGTGTTTTTGAGATTTTTGTGTGAAAGCTGGTTTTTGTGTGAAAGCTGGTTGATTTGTAAAAACCATTCGTAGCGTTTATTTTGGCAACGTGAGAGATCTGGTAGCGCTTGGAATACCAGTCACTGGTTGAGTGAATTTGTATCGAGTTGGATACGGTGTCGTTTAAATAAGTTGGAGCGACGTCGTTTTGGTGTAGCGCTAGTGTGAGATCTGATCGCGTGTGTGAGTACCTACTGGTTGTTCAGTCGAAGTAGATGTCAACGTGGGTCAACATCACTGTAGCGCGAGAAGGAAACGTCTTCGTTTGGATGTTGCGGCTGGTTGTCCAGCTGCGAGAGATTTGTTAGCTACTGTAGCTTGCAGCTGGTGGTGGTTACTGTATCTTGCTAGCTGGTATTGCGCGAGAGCTAGCGACTGGATGACGTAGGTTATGCGACGCCGTTTTATTAATTTGGAACGCTGCGTTTTTATGCAACGTCTGATATCAGCTTTTGAATGTTAGATAATCCAGCTTTTGGATTTGAGAACCAGCCGATGGTTTTAAGTGACCAACTGGTGGTAGATTTGATGACGTGTGCGGCGCGACGTCGTTTTGTTAAGTCGCTGCGACATCTTTTTGATTTGCGTTGTTTGAAAATTCAGCAGCTGGTTTCTTTGCGTCTGCTGGTTGTATTTGTTTGTAGTATACCTGCTGGTTTAGTCGGTGGATGTTTCTAACCAGCTTGTGAGAGATTTATATAAGAAAGACTTGGTCTTCGATTTGAGATATCAGATTCCATACTTAGAATATTTTCCCCGATTGTGTTCTTCGCTTCGAACCCTAGGTTACTGTTCACAGTAGCTTTTCTCCGACAATTCTCATCATTTCCGGCCGTTGTTTGATACATTTGAGTTAGCGTTGGATTCCTCTTGCGAAGCTCTATCATCCCATACCACTTTTGGAGGCTGTGGTTGGCTAGTTGAGGAACGCGAAGTTGCTGCCCGATTGTGCGTTTTGTAGTGCAGGTAGAACTTCGTTCCTTTGTGATGAGATCTTGTTCCTAGCAATGGTTTAAGCTTCCAGTAAGTTGTTTTGGTAGTAATTGCATTGGTTGAGCGTGGCTCCCAACCGTGAGCTTCTGTAATTGGCCGTGAGTTTCTGTGCAGCTTTTGAGATCTGTGTGTTGTGTATTTAGCAGGTTGCTATCCAGATCTCTCGGGCCTGTTTTGTAGTAATTGTTGCACAAAAGTATAAGGTACGGATCTGAGATTGAAGTAGCTGGGAATTGGCGTGAGATTGAATGCTAGATGGCTACTTGTGCATTGATGTGGATGTTGTTGTGTGTATAAGTGATTGCTGTTGATTTTAGCTGCTATGTTTATGCATACACGCATTTCCCATATTGCATTCATATTTCAGTTGCAGCCATTGTTTCGTATCTTGTATTGCTGTTGTTGATTCTTACCAGGATGCGAGGGCGAGCGGCAATACCGCACTCTCATCTCC
>KV014858.1:459764-477467 GCA_001598015.1 Dorcoceras hygrometricum
TTGTGATGAGATCTTGTTCCTAGCCTTGGTTTAAGCTTCCAGTAAGTTGTTTTGGTAGTAATTGCGTTGGTTGAGCGTGGCTCCCAGCCATGAGCTTCTGTAGTTGGCCGTGAGTTTCTGTGCAGCTTTTGAGATCTGTGTGTTGTGTATTTAGCAGGTTGTTATCCAGATCTCTCGGGCCTGTTTTGTAGTAATTGTTGCACAAAAGTATAAGGTACGGATCTGAGCTTGATGTAGCTTGGAATTGGCGTGAGATATTATGCGTGGCTGTTGGGATGTTTCGGTGAACCTATCTGTGTATTGCTTGCTGAGCATTGGTGTTTATGCTAGCTGTTTCATGTGAATTGCATACACGCATTTGTTCACGCATATTTCAGATCCCTTGTGTATCGTATTTTGCAGCCTTGTATCTTGTATTTCTGTTGTTGATTCTTACCAGGACCGCACTCTCATCTCCCTGCTGGGATCGTTAGCCACCATGCGCCGAGTGGTTAACTGCCACAGTTCATGGGCGAGGCAACGTCAGGTTGAGTTGTTTGATGCATCTGGTATTCGGGTGTTGTATCACGGCGAGTGGCTCATTACCACACTGTGGACACACCCCGTGGCCACTGTTGTTGCAGATTCTTGGAGCTGTGCTTGATTTCCTTAGCTCCCTTGTTGGTTGAGCCTTCCGTTGTTATCCGGTGTCTCATGCATAGCATCTGCATTTTATCTTATGCATTATTTTAGCTATATCTGTTGCTCTCCGTACTGGGGTTTGACCCCATGTCCCTCTGGGGCTTGGTTTGTTTCCTTGTTTGTGTTGTTTTCAGGGAACCCAGGTTTTACAGCTGGTCGTGGTTATAACCCAGCTGGTGGTGCCCCAGGAGGTGGTTTGCGTGTTCCAGTTGCTTATAGCATATGTATATATATCTATCTGTTAGCCAGGGGGATGCCCTGCGCTTCATTATTGTATCCAGTAGTTGGAGTCTGATACATGTTTTGGTTGTTGTATGCTATACTGTTGGTGGTTTTTACGTACTGGGATATATTTTGAGTATCGTTCTATTTTAAATTATATTGTTTTAAAACGTCAGGCAAAAAGCAAAAATTTTACCCGCATTTTGATAGCTTTCGCATGTGTTTGTATGATTTTACTCTGTTTAGAGCACGAGGCCTGGCAGTAACCATGGCAGAGTTTGATGAGCGCTTCAGTGCTGTTGTAATAGAGCTTACCAGTTTGGGTAAAGAATACAGCACCGTGAGTTGGCGTTGAAGGTGATGAGAGCGTTGCCCAGGGAGTGGGACGTTAAGACGATGGCCATGCGGGAATCGAAAGATCTGAACAAGCTGGAACTGCATGACCTCTTTGCAAATCTAAAAGCATATGAGTTTGAGTTAGATACAAGATCTGAGGCAGGACCATCCACATCTCAACCAACTAAAGCATTGGCGGCAACATCTGAACAGTGCTCTCCAAGAACGAACAAATCCGTAGAACAACTCAGCAACGACGCCATGTCCCTCTTCGTTAAGAAGTTTGGAAAATTCATGAGAAAATCCTACAACCCTTCTTTCTCTTATAATAATGCACATAAATCTGATAAGATTACCACTGATCAAAATTGTTTTAACTGTGGTCGTCCAGGGCACTTTGCTGCTGATTGCAACAGGCCCAAGAAAGAAGACAGATTCAAGAGAGATGAAAAGAAAGATGATAGATCCAAGGAGAGATCAAAAGATAGAAGGATGAGGACAAGAGCTGATAAGAGGCCCAGCAGAAAGAATGATCGCAAAGTACTAGTTGCTGAAGAAAGCAACAAGAACTGGGCAGATACCGATACAGATTCCTCATCAAGCAGCTCTTCATCCAGCGATAGTGAACAGGAGGAAGTTCACTGTCTCATGGCTAATCATACTTCGGAAGATGAGGTATTCGATTTTTCAAATACTGAATTTACACGAGAGGACCTAATCACTGCTTTAAATGAAATGGTCCATGAGTACCGTAAGATTTCTCAGACATTCGAGGAAGTCAAAGCTGAAAACGCAGATTTGAAAAATATTTCAGTAGAACCAAGATCTGTTCATCTTGGTAAAACTGACAGTTTAAAAATTGAATTGAGTAAGCTAAAGACTGAGAATGAATCCTTGAGAATAAGATCCAGTGAGCTCGAGTCTGAAATTGAAAAGATAAATTCGATAATGAGCTCCTGGACCCAGTCTTCTATCTCTCTAGACAAGCTGTGTGAGATTCAGAAGCCAGCGAATCATAGAACTGGCTTAGGTTTCAATACTGGTGAAAGCAGCTCTGGAGAGACTTGTACTCAATCAAATCTAGCACATGACAAGTTCAAAAAGATGAGCTTTGTCAAAGCTAGTGTGATACATGATCCATGCGAGTCGGTATGGTATGATGACCAGATCTCGGAGCTATAGAATAAGAAAGGAAAAGCTGGTATTGGCTATGACAGACCCGAGAGTTCTAAGTCTGGTTGGCTAAAGAACAGACTTGACAAGGAAAAGGCAAAAGCTGGATCCAAGTCGTTTGTTCAGAACCAACAAAGACGTGGCTCTTAGAAGGTTAAATATGAATGGAAAAAGGTTTAGGCCGCGTAGAGATCTGAATGGTCAAAACATCAAACCAACAATCAACATATCTCACAATATTTTAGCACAGACCCTTATGGACTATCATACTGGGAAAACTGTGAAGGTAATTCAAGTATGGGTCCCGAAAGGGGTAATCCTATCCGGACCCAAGTAAAATTGGGTACCAAAATCTATTTTTATGATTGCAGGATAACAGGTACAAAGTTGGAGATGAATCGATCATATGGTACCTGGATAGTGGATGTGCAAGACACATCACTGGAAATCCAAAGTTGTTATCAGATGTTACTCCACACAAAGGAGCAAATATAGTCTTTGGTGATAACTCACATGGTAACACTGTGGGTAAGGTAAGCTTATCCACAGTAACATTTCAATATCTGATGTCCTAGTTGTTGATAGCTTGCGTTATAATTTGATTAGCATAAGTCAACTATGTGACAAGGGTTACATAGTTAACTTTAAACACCACACATGCACAGTTCAGAGTCCAGAAGGACTGACTGTATTGGTAGCTCCACACAAAGGAGCAAATATAGTCTTTGGTGATAACTCACATGGTAACACTGTGGGTAAGGTAAGCTTATCCACAGTAACATTTCAATATCTGATGTCCTAGTTGTTGATAGCTTGCGTTATAATTTGATTAGCATAAGTCAACTATGTGACAAGGGTTACATAGTTAACTTTAAACACCACACATGCACAGTTCAGAGTCCAGAAGGACTGACTGTATTGGTAGGTAAAAGATCGGGGAATACCTACATTATCAATTGGTCAGAACCCATGGGATCTGAGCAAATTTGCTTAGCAGCCAAATCTTCCAAGAGCTGGTTGTGGCATCAGCGAATGAACCATATTAACTTTAAAACGCTTGCCCATTTGAGTCAGCATGAACTGGTTTCTGGTATTCCCAAAATAAATTTTTCTAAGGACAAGATCTGTGCCGCATGTCAGCTTAGTAAACAAATTCGTTCTACTTTTAAAAATAAAGGCGGTAAACGTTCTTCCCGAAGCTTAGAGCTTTTACATATGGATCTTTTTGGTCCTATTCCCGTAACTATCTTAGGGGGAACGAACTACACCCTAGTTGTTGTTTATGATTTTAAAAATTCACGTGGGTGCTGTTTCTAAAAGAAAAATCTGATACCGCTGACCAACTCATTCGGCTTTTAAAACGTTTACAAAATGACAGATCTTGTACAGTCAACAGGATAAGAAGTGATCGTGGTACCGAGTTTTTAAATAAAAAATTATCTTCTTATCTGGATGACATAGGGATAAAGCATGAGCTTTCTGCAGCTAGAACTCGTCAACAGAACGGGCTAGTTGAGAGGAGAAATCGCACTTGAAAAGAAGCTGCAAGATCTATGATTGCTTATTCTGGCATTTCACAAAAATTCTTGGCAGAAGCAGTGAATACAGCTTGCTACACTCAGAACAGATATATGATTAACAAGTTGCACGATAAAACCCCATATGAGATCTGGAGTGGCAAGAAACCTGATATTTCATATTTCAGGGTGTTTGAGTTAGATGTTTTATTCATAATAATGGTAAAAAGAACCTAACAGCTTTTGATGCAAAATCTGATGCAGGTATCTTCCTAGGCTACTCAGCAGTGATCAAGGCTTATCGAGTATTCAACAATAGAAGTCTAACTGTTGAAGAGTCAGCACACGTTGTCTTTGATGAGACAAGCTTTAGATCGAGCTCAGCTTCGAGCCTTAACGATTTATGTACACGTCTAGAATCATCCAGCATTGATGACTCAACAATAGAAGTCTAACTGTTGAAGAGTCAGCACACGTTGTCTTTGATGAGACAAGCTTTAGATCCAGCTCAGCTGCGAGCCTTAACGATTTATGTACACGTCTAGAATCATCCAGTATTGATGACTCAGATAATGACGTGGCACAACAAAGACATTCAGCAGAGATAGAACCAGAACTGGACACACCGCATAACAATGCTCAACAAGATCTGACAGGTAATCCAGTAGTCATCAATTTGACTAACGTTGACTCAACGCAGGATCAGATCTCTCCAAGTGTGCCTGCTGCTGGAACTGAAGCGACGAATGCACAAGATGCTCAAACAGATGTTGCTCAAACAGATGTTGCACAAACAGATCTCACCATACATCGACCAACATCCGAAGCACCAGTTGCGAGTACCTCACATCAACTGGTATCTAGACCAACATCTGATGCATAAGCCAGCAACGTGAACCATCTATTGACATCGAACAATCCAGATGTGGCTATTCAGCAAGACATACAAGCAGAACAAGGAGCAAACCCAATTGGACTTGATCTCCGGTGGAATAGAAATCATCCACCTGAGTAGGTCATAGGTAACATCGAATCTCCTGTTCGCACACGAAGCCAGCTTATGCATGATCATTTTGACTCAGCTTTCATCTCGCATATAGAACCAAAACAAATAGGTGAAGCCTTAGTAGACCCAAGCTGGGTAGAAGCAATGCAAGAAGAACTTAATCAATTTAAGAGAAATAATGTATGTAAACTTGTACCTAGACCTTCAAATCATTCAGTTATAGGAACTAGATGGGTCTTCAGGAACAAACTGAATGAAGATGGAATAGTAACAAGAAACAAAGCTAGACTGGTAGCTCAAGGTTTAGGCAAACGGAAGGAATAGATTTTGATGAAACCTTCGCACCAGTAGCTAGATTAGAAGCCATTCGCATGTTTCTTGCTTATGCTGCATTCAAAGATTTTAAAGTATTTCAAATGGATGTTAAGATTCTTAATGGCATTCTAACAGAGGAAGTGTATGTTGCACAACCTCCTGGCTTCGTAGATCATACATATCCAAACCACGTTTATAAATTGGATAAAGCTCTGTATGGGTTGAAGCAAGCACCCAGAGCTTGGTATGATACACTGTCAAAATTCTTAATTGACCATGATTTCACAATAGGCACAGTTGATAAGACACTGTTTAAATTCGTAAAATTAGATCATGTCTTATTAGTTCAAATTTACGTTGATGATATTATTTTTGTTGGGGATCCGGATCCGCCCCCCGGCGAGGCAGCGGAAGAACATAGAACAAACAGCCGGGAGACGATCAATACGAAAAATTCAATAACAGTTATCGACATACATAGGAGGTTCAAAACCACTACCTTGCTGGCACTTGTGCCTGGCTCCAACCGTAGTTACAATAACGTCGGCTCTTCTCGGTAGATTGCGGTAGAAATCGCCAATCCGGTCCACGACCAGAAACGAGACTCCTTCGTCAGCCTGCACTAGAAGGACTGACGAGATCAGCACGAACTGATTCTCCTCGTCGAATTGGTCGGAAACGAATTTCCGGCGACGACGGGCGGCGGCGGCTTGTGGGAGAGAGGAGGGGGCGGCTAGCACTAGGTCTAGGGTTAGGTTGTGTAATGTCATGTCATACAATGAAGTTATTAAGTCTAATTAAATAGACTTAATGATGGACTTGGACCGGCCCAACGGGCCCGGGTCCAATGACGATATCCATCGCTGCGACTTCATCGTAACTCCGATCGCCGATCAGATCGGACCGATCGACTCAGTTTCCAAAACTGAATGTTATGATGTGAAAAACGATTTTTCAGATCATCCAACCCTAAATTGCAAAATGACCATTTTGCCCCTCAACAACGGGAAACCCCGGTTTGACCCCTGTTGACTTTTAGGAAGTCTCACTTCCCAAAATCCTCTTAATCCCGATCAGATCAACGACCATTGGTAAATCGAGAGTCGCTAGAGATCCGATAGCTACGCATACATCTTAGAGATCGAATAGTGACATCGCGAGTGTAACTAGGTAAACACATTTACCTAAAACACTTCTAGTACTCTGGACAGAGATTTATACACTATTATCCCCTCAGATAGCATAAGATATCCACGCATGTCTGCGAGCGGTGAATCCTCGACAATGATGCATCGACTCCTACATGCATCGGGGTCTCACCCAATCCCGACGCCTTATGACCCCAAGTGAGTCGGCAAATGGGTCAAAGTGAGACGCCTATCATGTAGAGTCTCAATGACGTTCAAGTCGTGAGGACTTATCAGTACAACCAAGACCTCGAACTTATCCACTCGACAAATGGTAACCACTTGGAAAGTCCAAACGAGTGTATTTACAGATTAGAATCTTGACTTTTATTAACACAAAATCCGTTATTATTCTACTAACGGTTCACGTGTGATGTGCAGTAGCTAGTCTGGAGAAGAAAGGAGATATCCAAACTGGAACAGTGAGGGGACGCCTAAGCTGTTCTAGTTGAAGACAACCTCGCTGGAACAGTGATGAACGCCCGAGCTGGTACAACAGAAAAGTTTCCAGGTCATAGAGGACACCAAGCTGGTCAACCATCTTGGTGCAAGAGCAGTTCAGTGATCAAGTGCAGTAAAGATCCAGTGAAGTGCAGAATTGTTCAAGTACAGATCATGTGTAGCACAAGTGCAGTGTTCAAGTGCAGAGCCGAGTACAAGCGCAACGATCAAGTGCAGATCAGATCACAAAGCACAAGAATAACCAGTTCATCATATGAATGTTAATCCAATGAAAGCTGAATCAGAACTTCTTAGAATATCCCAAGAAGAAGGGATATAATCACTGGTTCTGGATTGCAGTTCTTTGAGGATAAGGTTTAAAGTACCTACGAAGAACTGGCTCAAGAAACAAGTAGAAGCTCCGTGTACTTACTGATGGTTTGGAAAAGGTGTCTGAATGGATTAAGATCAAGCAAGTACACATAATCAAGAAGAGAGGAGCTCTTGACGAGAAGAATAGTGCCGAGCTGGTCAAGGACAAATCAGCTCTGATGGGTTTATTGTGGATGATGTGGAAGATGAAGAAGAAGAAGAAAAACGGAGGCAGGAGTCTGTGATCGTGAACTCCCGCAGATGGAAGAAGATTCCTGTAGTGACAGAAGAAACCAGCTGGGAAACAAAGAGCCCATCAATGTTCAAGAGCAGGACTGAACTGAATAAGAGCAGTACAGATGAAGTATCGACCAGCTCAGTGCAAACCAGAACAAGAGATAAGCTGGCGTACAAGAACCAAGCTAGTTACGGTCAAAACAGCTTAACGAGCAGTGCAGATATCATCCGAGATCAAGAGCAGAATTGGACTAAACGACAAGCAAAGCGATTTGAACACAAGACTATACGAAGATTGCTTATCAATGTTCAAATCGATTTGTTGTGTTGTCTCGATAAAGTGCTCACATGTGAAAAAGACATAAAGCTTGTAGAAGCATTAAATGAAAAAGGACACAAAGTACAACCTTGTCAGAAGAATTTTCAATGGCTACAACTTTGTGTCCAACAGAAAAATCTGTACAAGAGGCTTTATATATCAAGAGTAGAGCACAAACAGAAAATAGAGCGGTGTGGACAGAGTGTGTGTGCAAGTGCAGAACGCAAATCAGAGGAATGCACAACACACAGCAGTTCTAGTCGCAAAGTTTGCACACTCATGTGGTAGCTGGTGTGCAAGCTGGTGCAGCGCCCAGATGTGAGCTGGTGCACTGATCGTAAAGCTTCAAAGTGAAATCAAGTCGACAGCACAAGCCGTGGGGAGATATTGAGCAACCAGCTTAGAGAGAAGCACTTGCCAGTGTGTGAGATTTTATATTCGAGAGATTGAGCGTACACTGCAAATCTCACACACGATTCACTCATACATACGAGAGTTGAGCAAAACAGAAAATGAGTGAATCAAATCAAATACTCTCCTCGTAGTCTTTTTGGACAGAGACATTAAATAGTCTTGTAGTATTTCTCACCGAGACGTAAAAGAAGTGTTGTTAGACACGGAGCTTGCGGGTTGGTGTGCAGAGGTGGCTAGGAGTTCTTGCAGCTTGCGGGCTGTTGGATCGGGTTGCAACAAAGTTTGTTGTAATCAAAGTCGTCTAGTGGATCCTTCCCATGCGGAAGAAGGGGAGACGTAGAAGATTCAGCTCCGAACTTCCATAAACAAATTGCAGTGTATCTCTTTACAGCTTTATGCATTTAACACTTACGCATTGCATATTTCACAACTGTGTTTAAAACTGTTAACAAGCTTTCGATTATCAGAGAGCAGTTCAAGTTATTTCCGCAAGATTTCATATCTTACTTGATCTACTTCTAGATGCACAAAAATTTCAAGAACACTGAGCTATTGCAGCTCAATATTTAACTAACCAGATCGCATTGCTTTTCTTCGTGCTGGTTTAGCGTTGTGCTGGAACCAGCATTGACGCGATCCGATTTCCCTTTTTACGTGCTGCCTGCTTACTTTCGAACAAATAACTTTTCCATGGCACCCAATTTGAGGGCCTTCGATCCTAACAATCACTATGTTCCCTACCAATGAAACGTGGTACTTTGCATCACTAATACTAGTCTCAAGCTCGGGTGGCCCTTATCCTCTTTTGGACGGCCCAATCGACTAGGAACTCATTAGAACACACAGTGACTATTAGATGTGTTTCATGATAGCCATCAAATCCACTATCACATCTAACATATACTATAGTACATTCAAGTTCTTTATCCGACAATTGTAATCATAATAATGAATATAAATAATGCCATATAAATGCGAATTTCATAAATAAAGATACATAGAGTCAACAAGAACCCACATGTCACAAGTTGGCTAGTTGAGTACCTACTTTAATACTAACACTAATAAAATAAAATATATAAATAATAAACCAAATTGATTCTTTAATATCAAATGATATACATCGATCCTACAAGTTATTGTCAAACTAGAAGTAAAAACATAACCGATGCCTGTAAATCAATACAGTTTCCTTACAAACATATTCGTCCCCTCCTATGGTTCTTTGAGATTTACAATGGACGATTGTTTCCCAGAAAACAACGGTCAAACCTACACTAACTCAACACAAAGTCCGACACAACAACCATGAAAGTACCTAAATTTTAGCGAGAAGCTCAGAAATGAAAGAAAGTTATAAGAAAGGAGTAGAGAAAGTTATCAGCGAGGAAGTGAATTCATTTTTTAAATGAAATGATGCATAACACCAAAGGACATTGTTCTTTCTGAAAAACAAATTTTTTTGCCTTTTCAAAAAACCAGAGGTAATTTGTCCTTTCAGAAAATGTTATTTATCCTTTCAGAAATCCAAATGTCATTTGTCCTTTTACAAAAGGTTAATAACTCTTTTCAGAAATCCAAAGATCATTTGTCCATTAATCAAAGGTTATTTATCCTTTTAGAAAAATCCAAAGGTCATTTATCCTTTCAAAAGTCCCAAGAATTGGACACCTTCAATCAGGCAATGTCAGGCCCGTTGCTCATAAAACCGAAATAAGCACGCCATTAGCGCTAAAATACGAAAGCTTAAAAAGTGATTAAAATTTTTTCTTTAGGCCTGAACAGAAAATATAACTTCAAAATAAGTGCATACTCAAAATACAGCCTTTGGTTCAAAAGACTAGATTAAAAACTCAACCTCACACCACAATCACCAAAGTATATATAGATACAAACAATAGAATCAGAAAAGGAACAACTACGTAGGACATCCCCTGGCATTGACTCGATACAATCTATAAATACATAAATGAGAACTCGTACTATCAGGCCTCGTGCTCAAACACAGAGTTAAACCACACAAACACTAGCGGAAGCAATAAAATAGTGGTTAAAATTTTTGCTTTTGGCCTGACTGAAAGGTTACATAATTTAAAATACAACGATACTCAAAATATCCCAGTTTACAATCACACAGTACAACAGTACAACATTCAACAGATACACGCACTACAGAATACAACAGAAATACAATAAAGCACAGGGCACTCCCCGGCTAACAGTGCTTATACATATATGCTATACGCTAACTGGGACACTCTATCCACATCCTGGGGCACCTCCAGCTGGGTCAACTCCACGACCAGCTGAGTAACCATGGTAACATGAAAACACATACACAGGAAAACAAACAAACCAAGCACCAGAGGGACATTGGGGTCAAACCCCAGTACGGAGAGCAATATAAAACAGCAACGGAAAGCAACAGGTAACAAATTCTATGCATGAACAGCTGAGTACAGACGTGAGGCAACAACCAATGGCAGGGAGCCAGAATCGATATCAAGGCCCGACAGCTTTTCAACGAGCCCAATCATGCAAACCCCATGCTCGCGGACCGAAGTCCCATCGCGCATGCGGCTCGTCATCAGCTCCTTGACAGTCGTGAACCTCTCATGTCGAGAGTTCTCCCCGTACAGTTCCTTGAGATGAAAAAGTATGGCAGAGGCATACTTTGTCTTCTCAAAGCGCCGTTGCATTTCATTGGACATCGATTCCATCACATAGCACCGAGCTTTAACCTCGTCGTCACGCCATTGGTTAAGCGTAATCAGCTCCTCAGGGCTTATATCGGCAGGGGTTTCCTCCGGAGGACACTTCTCTATCGTATAGAGAAGCTTCTCCGAATCCAATACAAGATTGAGGTTCCGGAGCCAGTCTTGGTAGTTCAGACCGGTGAACCTGTTGCTATCCAGTATAGCAGCGAGTGGGTTTTTCATCGAAACCATTATATATAGCAGTTATACTGAAAAGAAAACAGACATACATTACTAACTATATAAAAATAAACGTTAAGACATAAAACATGGTCATTTAGCTTTATGAATTACCCTCCCACTATTTTAACGATTTCACCACCCTCTAATGAAATCGAGAAAACAGGTTTATTTAGTGGGTACACGGATCCCAATCAAGCGATCATGGACCCGAATAATATCAGCCATCCATGATCCTCAAAAGGTAGTTTCCGATTGCAGCCGGTGCAACCTCCATGTATTCACCTCACGTCCAGTAAGGGCCCAATAATATGACGCCGATTACTATCACGTGTCAAGACCGACCCATCAATGTTGAGTCGTGAAGGACGGTCCCCTTAACGTCTCCAATAATATGAGACAACGTTAAAGGGAGTTCCGACCGACTCACAACAATTGTCAATGGCATGGACAGCTTTCCGGCATACATGACCCCCTCAATAATATGAGCCGGGCCATGTATACGGGTAGCATCGACGTACACCCATTGTTGATGGAAGGTAGGGTTAATTTAAACAATTTTAAATACCCTTTTGTTTATCGAATAAACGTTTATCTTGATATGAGTTTTAAATCAAATTTAAAACGAGTGATTTTATTTTTGAAAAATTTTGGTCTCATGCATATTTAAATCTAATTTAAAACATGCAGCATGCGGATTCATTTAAACTATATATCAACATATATAAAGTAACATTGGGATGATCGATCGCGAGAGCTATGCGGTTCGTGGTTGCCAGCCACGGACCTGGGTCCAATCCTAGGGGTAATGCAATATGCAAAGCAATCCTATTACAAAGCTTTCCAGTTTTACAGATCTTCGGTCTTCAATATCTTGATCGTCATCGTCCACCGTCTTCGGATGTCCTCCCACTAAATCTAGTAATTTAAATTTAAATTAACTATGACAAATAAGGGATACATTTATCAAGGGGTGGGAACGGGCCACAAACAGGCCCACTTTATATGATAATCAATATATAAAAACCGAAATAATTCAAAACCTATTGCATACACCTAAAAAATTGGGCACGACTCTCGATCACCCCAATCATGCAATTAATCTAATTAACATGCATAATTTAAATAATCTAATTATTTATCGTAAAATCATATTCTAATTACGAAATCGTATTTTATAATAAAATCGTATTTTGTCGATAAAACAAATTTTAATCAACAAGATCATATTTTATTACAAAATCATATTTCATAATTAAAATCACATTTTACTAATTTTAATTGTATCAAATTGGGTTTAAAACAATTTTAGGCCCAAAAACTTAAAATTTCAAAATCAATCGAAACCGGGCGCGACATCGCTTACCGGCCCGAAAACTTCACGGGCTGCCCGGGACAGGCTCGAACCAAACCCTAGAAGAATTCATACCAGCCGTTGCGACATCACCGGAGACTCGCCGGAGCGGCGGTCGGCCGGCGGCCACCATCGAAAAACGCACGGCGGCACAAACATCACGTGCGCCGCAAGGGCGCGCGCGCGGCCGCTACAAGAGCGGCGTTTCATGCGTGAGCGTGCGCCATCGACGCACGACGACGCCCAGTCATCGACGCACGAAACAGCAGCCTTCCTCTCGGCCAGTGCGCGTTCAGTCGCGCCTCCACGCTTGCAACGGCCGGCCAAGTCGCGCAACAGCATCCTCCGGCCGTGCAACATGCGCGGCCCCATCGCGCGACCAGCGCGCTAGCGTGCGCGTTCATGCGCGCGAGAAGATGGGGAGTGGCGCCACCGCACACGGCGGTGAACACAACCAGTCGCAAGCACAGGAGCGCTGACCCGCGTTGACCATAGCTCTCGACTGCCTATCCAGACGCAACAACTCCCCGCAATATACCAGTCGCAGCTACAGTGCACAACCAGTCGCAACATACGAAACACCAGTCGCAACATCTCAAACGACGGTGTTTCAAGCCCTGCGCTACCAAAATAAGTTACGACTGTTTTCACCACCGACCAGCTGCTAGTCCACAACTAGCTTTTGCCTCAAAACTCAAAAACACGAAAACATCCAGAATTGCTCAACACACGAAATGGAACCCGAAAATGCAACTCAAAACAGAGATCTAAACACGAAATCTCATGATCAACCGATTAATTCCAACAATTAATCCTTATTACAAAATCAGGTCTCACAGTAGAGTTGTATCAAGTGTCAAGTAAGTTGATTAAGGCCTAATTCTATGTTAAATAGACTTAGTGATGGATTTGGATCCGGCCCAACGGGCCCGGGTCCAACGGATGAACATTCGGTTCATCTCCATCACCGAGACTTCATCGTAACTCCGATCGCCGATCAGATCGGACGGATCGACTAAGTTTCCAAAACTGAATACAATGATCTGAAAAACCATTTTTCAGAACCCCAGTGCAAAATGACCGTTTTGCCCTTCAACAGCGGGAAATCCCGATTTGACCCCTGTTTACTTTTAGGAATTCGCACTCCCCAAAATCCTCTTATCATGCTCAACACATTGAGCTGAGTATCCGTGCGGGAATCTCGAATCCAGTACTTGTGTGACCCTCAATGGTTCAGGGATACAGCTAGCCGTGGGCCCACAACCATTGCGGCTCCGGAATCACAATTCCAGACTTGCCCAACGGATCATGGTAAGAGCATCTAGAAACATCGCCCATGATCCCCTAGGTATCACTGATAGTGCCTGCAAGAACCAGTTGGTCGTGGTTAGCGTACGGTACGGTTCTTTCAATCCATATATCCCGATCAGATCAACGACCATTGGTAAATCGAGAGTCGCTATAGATCCGATAGCTATGCATACATCTTGGAGATCGAATAGTGACATCACGAGTGTAACTAGGTAAAAACATTTACCTAAAACACTTCTAGTACTCTGGCCAGAGATTTATACACTATTATACCCAAAGATAGCATAGGATATCCACGCATGTCTGCGAGCGGTGAATCCTCGACAACGATGCATCGACTCCTACATGCATCGGGGTCTCACCCAATCCCGCCGCCTGATGACCCCAAGTGAGTCGGCAAACGAGTCAAAGTGAGACGCCTATCATGTAGAGTCTCAATGACGTTTCGAGTCGTGAGGACTAATCAGTACAACCAAGACCTCGGACTTATCCACTCGACAAATGGTAACCACTTGGAAAGTCCGAACGAGGGTAGTTCGATAGATCACCAGGTCACTATCTATCTGAATGCTCAGAACATCACACTATTCCCTACCAATAAAACATGGTACTTCGCGTCGTAGATACTAGTCTCTAGCTCGGGCGGCCTTATCCTCATTTTGACGGCCCAATCGACTAGGAACATGTTCAGAATACACAGTGACTATTAGATGTGTTTCATGATAGCCGTCATACCCACTATCACATCTAACATACACTTTAGTGTATTCTAGGTCTTTACTCAACGCAATTGTTAATCATCATACAACACAATGAATATCCACGCATGTCTGCGAGCGGTGAATCCTCGACAACGATGCATCGACTCCTACATGCATCGGGGTCTCACCCAATCCCGACGCCTTATGACCCCAAGTGAGTCGGCAAACAGGTCAAAGTGAGACGCCTATCATGTAGAGTCTCAATGACATTTCGAGTCGTGAGGACTAATCAGTACAACCAAGACCTCGGACTTATCCACTCGACAAATGGTAACCACTTGGAAAGTCCGAACGAGGGTAGTTCGATAGATCACCAGGTCACTATCTATCTGCATGCTCAGAACATCACAATGTTCCCTACCAATGAAACATGGTACTTCGCATCGAAGATACTAGTCTCGAACTCGGGCGACCTTATCCTCATTTTGACGGCCCAATCGACTAGGAACATGTTCAGAATGCACAGCGACTATTAGATGTGTTTCATGATAGCCGTCATACCCACTATCACATCTAACATACACTTAAGTGCATTCTAGGTCTTTACTCAACACTATTGTAAATCATTACACACATAATGAAAGTAAAGAACGCCATATAAAAGAATGCGAATATTATATATATAAAGATTGTTTCATACAAGAGTCTATTAACTCACACGCCACAAGTTGGCTAGTAGGGCATCTACTCTAACAAAAATTACATTTCAAGTATACGGATACTCAAAATACGACTTTAGCACCACATCAATCAGTAAAAATCATGCGCACAAAGTTCAAAAATTAATACAACTTCATAGGGCATCCCCTGGTATTAACTCCGAATTATATATTTCTGTTGTATATAGACCTGGCCACGGGCCGTTTTAGCCCGTGGCCCGACCCGGAAAATCCTCGGTCCTTCCATTCCCCACTTGGCAATCCCCGATTGCGATCATATGTCAATCACATGTCGTCACAGGTCGTGTGATTTTAAAACCACGCGTGTATATATATATATATAAAAGTTGATGCAGTGATCGTCCACGACTGGCGTATGTGTGACGTTTCAGCCGAAC
Organism: Dorcoceras hygrometricum; assembly: GCA_001598015.1. Lineage (NCBI taxonomy): Eukaryota > Viridiplantae > Streptophyta > Magnoliopsida > Lamiales > Gesneriaceae > Dorcoceras > Dorcoceras hygrometricum. Next base: position 475,404 of record KV014858.1, read on the forward strand.
ATCTCATGAAATTGCTATTCATGAAAATCGTAGCAATTTCATGATATGTTCGGTTGAACATCTCAGGCGTTCATATATATATATATATATATAAATACTTCATTTATCATAAAATTGTTAAGATTGATTAAGTTATACTCTCTTAAAATGCCTAAACACCTCATTTAATTATTTTAATTAATATTTACATTTACCCAATCATTATTTAAAATATTTAACAAGTGAAGTTTTCAAATATTTAACAAATAAATTGCAATAATATAATAACTTAAAAACTTCTCATGTCATTTTCTGAATATATTACTATCATAATCATGTACTAATAATTTTTTATAAACTATTAAAGCTTCATTTATCATTGAATTGAGAACATTTGATTAATTTATATGATCTTAAAATGGCTAAACACTTTAGCATAACTATATTGATTACTAGATGCAAATGTCAGATTTTCAACTTGTGTGCGTAAGATGGTCTTAAAAGTTTAGAATTTTATATAAGATCAATTAGATCTGCAATTCATTATCTGTGGATACATCCCCAAGTTATGAAACAATTTGGTAAATTTTGTAAAATAAATGGCATGAGGCCGTGTGCGTGATCTTCCATGATTTTGTTTAGTGTTAAAAATAATTTAATTGAAATTTATAACGAATATAATGAGAAATTTGGTCACAAGCACAACAACTCACCACCTCTTATAGCACCGCATCAAGACTATCAAAGGCTCAAATGTTAGTTCGTGAGAGGACGAAAAGTCCACGAGGATCCTCAAGTTCCAATCTGGAACTTGAGAATTGTGAGACCTGGATTTGTTAATTGAGATTAATCGTTGGAATTAATCGGTTTATAGAGATTTTGGTGGTTTAGAATCTCTGTTTCGGGGTTTGAGTTGCATTTTCAGGTCGAAAGTTATGTTTAGAACAATTCTGGATGCTCTTGTGTTTTTGGTTTTCTGTTGGGTAAAAGCTGGTTTTGCGAGCTAGCAGCTGGTCGGTGGCGAAAACCAGTTGTAACGTGTTTTGGCGTGAGATCCCAGAACGCCGTCGTTTTAGTGAAAGATGGATTTATTTGTGTTTAGTGAGAGCTGGTAGCGTGTTGTATCCAGCCGTTGCGTTAGTGTATTTGCGTTGAGGGAAAAACGACTGCGTTTAGTTTAGTTGGCGCGACATCGTTTGGATGTTGCATCTGGTACCAGCTGTGAGGAGTCGTTGCGTCTGGATGATCAGTCGAGAGCAAGGGTCAACGCTAGTCAACGTACTGTAGCTTGCGACTGGTTGTGTTTCGTATCTTGCGACCGGTATTTGGCGAGATGTTGCGACTTGATAATGACGTCAGTGGAGCGACGTCGTTTGAGTTAGTTGCAACGCTGCGTTTTGAGGTTGCGACTGGTACCAGCAGAGAGAAGCGTTGCATTGTTTTGTTCTTGCGACTGGATACCCAGCTGCTGGTATAGTATTCTATGCGACGTCGATTGAGTAAGTTGGTGCGACGCCGTTTTGAGAACCAGCCGTTAGTTTATTTTAGCGATTGTTGGAGAAATCAGCCGTTGGTTCTTGCGTCTGCTGGTTAGTTGGTACCTGCTGGTTTGGGAGATTGATGGTGTCGACTGGTTTTGTCGGTGGACAATTATTTGTATTGATTCCCAGTCGTTGCAAGTGCTATTTATAGGAAGAATTGGTCTTCGAATTGTGATATCAATTCCATACTTAGCAAATATTTCCCTCGTTTGTGTTCTTCGTTTTGAACCCTAGAGCACTGTTCACCGTGAGCTATTCCGATGAATTCCCGTTATTTCCGGTGGTTGTTTTGCTCGTGCGAGGTAGCGTTGGACTCCTCTCGAGAAGCTCTTCCATTTCGTACCAGTTTTAGAAGCTGTAATTGGCTAGTTGAGGAACGCGAAGTTGCTGCCGTTCGAGTGTTGCGTCGACCGGGTAGAACTACGTTCTGGTTTTCGGTGAGACCTTGTTCCTAGCCATAGTTTTAAGCTTTCTGTGTAATTGTTGAGGTATATTGAGCAGCTGGTTGAGTGTGACTCCCAGCCGTGAGCTTGATTAGCAACCC
>KV014858.1:477789-517276 GCA_001598015.1 Dorcoceras hygrometricum
ATAGCATACTTATATATATGTATCAGTTAGCCAGGGGGATGCCCTGCGCTTTGTTGTTGTACCCGTAGGGGAGTCTGATACATGTTTTGAATTATGTATGCTTTATTGTTGGTTGTTTTATGAATTGGGAAACTTATTTTAAGTATCGTTGTATTTTAAATTATATGTTTTAAAAACCGTCGGGCCTAAAAGCAAAAATTTTACCCATTTTTTGATAGCTTCCGCATGTGTTGTCTGTTTAGAGCACGAGACCTGACATTTTTGGTATCAGAGCTTAAACTCGGATAAGCTCAATTCCTTTGATCACACTTGAGTCTAGGCACAGTGTTGCGTGTTGCATGTTCTTGACTTATGTGACTACCTGCTGCATATTTTGTGTTATATGCTTTCTATGTTGTATCTGTTCTATTTTCCTTATCCTGTTGAGTGTTTTAGATGCCGCCTAGACGTCGTGGTAGAGGTAGGTGGCAGTTGCAGGAATCAGGAGGACAGAACGAGGATCAGTATAGTGCTCCTAGTCGTACTCTTGAGAGTAGTGGAGAAGAGGAGGCTGAGGCTCCGCCGGCTCCGGTAGAGAGAATGGATGTGGTTATAGCTCGGTTTCAGAGGATGAATCCTCCTGTCTTCAATGGCGATGAGTCGAGTGAGGATGCGGATTCGTGGCTCCATAGTGTCATACATCTTTTTGATCGGGCTCAATATGACGATGATCTCCAGTTGAGGTTGGTGACCTTGTTGTTGAGGAAGTCCGCAGAGCGTTGGTGGCGAGGTACGTCTAGTACCTTGCTGGAGACTGGTGTTGGCATCACTTGGGACAGTTTCTACCGGGTCTTCAGGCAGGAGTATGTCCCCGACTCATATGTGGCTGCCCGTGAGCGGGAGTTTGAGTTCTTGGAGCAGGGTTCGTTGACTGTGCGCAAGTATGCTCGCAAGTTTTCTGCATTTTTGGCTTATGTTCCGCATGTTGTTGGCCGGGAGAGGGCCAAGAGTACCAGGTTTGTGGAGGGCTTGAATGGAGAACTGTACCAGAGCGTTTTGACAAGCAAGCCCAAGTCGTATGCTGAGGCCGTGGATACTGCTATCCACATTGAGGAGGGCATGAGGAGCCGTAGTGCGCGCAGAGCGCAGGTAGCGCAGGCGTTGTAGGGTTCCTGCAACCTTTGTGGTCAGTACGGGAATTTTGCGAGAGTGTGTCCGTCAGCTGGATCACAGCAGGCCGCGGCCCAGCCTCAGGGTCGTGGGGGTCAGTGTAGGGGCCGTTCGCAGCAGTTTCAGCAGCCCCGTTTTGGTGAGACTTCGTTTATGCCGTTTCAGCAGCCTGGCCCTTCGCGTTTTGGGCAGTCGTCTCAGCTTTTCTTTCAAGGACCCCAGCATACTCAGGTTAACGCCTTCACAAGGGAGCAGGCCGAGGAGACACCGAGCCGAGTGATTGGAGGTACATGTTTTGTTTTTGACTTTCCTGCTCGTGTGTTGTTTGACACCGGTGCATAGCATTCGTTTATTTCTGATTCGTTTGTTGTTGAACATGGTTTGTGTACCGTCCCTTTGCGCAATGTTTTTTCTGTTTCTACCCGCGGTGGTGTAAGCCTGTTCTCGCAAGAGATTTTGTTGGTAAGGGACCAAGATGTCGCGAAGACTCGTACGAGGTACGGACATTTTGAGTTTTTGGTGATGCCGTTTGGGTTGACAAACGTTCCTGCAGTCTTCATGGATCTGATGAACCGTGTTTTCCGAGAGTTCATAGATCAGTTTGTGATTGTTTTTATTGACGACATCTTAGTTTACTCGAAGACTCCGAGGGAGCACAAGGAGCACTTGGATATGGTTCTTCTGAGGTTGAGAGAGCAGCAGTTGTATGCGAAGTTTTCCAAGTGCGAGTTTTGATTGGAACGCGTAGTATTTCTGGGCCATGTCATTTCAGCAGATGGCATTTCTGTGGATCCTAGTAAAGTGGATGCTGTGTTGAACTGGGAGCGACCGCGGAATGTGTCTGAGATTCGCAGTTTCTTAGGTCTGGCTGGCTATTATCGTCGTTTCATTGAGGGGTTTTCTTCTATAGCTAAGCCGATGACCCAATTGACCCAGAAGGATAAGCGGTTTGTTTGGACTGAGCAGTGTGAGAATGCTTTTCAACTGCTTAAGGAAAAGTTAACTATTGCGCCTGTGTTGGCTTTGCCGTCCGGTTCAGGTGGTTTTGTTGTTTGCTCTGACGCTTCGCTAAATGGATTGGGTTGTGTGTTGATGCATAATGGTAGAGTCATTGCGTATGCCTTGCGGCAATTGAAACCGCACGAGACTCGTTACCCAGTTCATGATTTGGAGTTAGCAGCGGTGGTCTTTGCGTTAAAGATCTGGCGTCACTACCTGTATGGCGAGCAGTTTGTGGTATACTCCGACCACAAGAGTTTGCAGTATTTGTTTTCGCAGCCTGACTTGAACATGAGACAGCGTCGGTGGATGGAGCTGCTTAAGGATTTTGACTGTGAGATTAAATACCAGCCTGGGAAGTCGAACATAGTGGCTGATGCTTTGAGCAGGAAGGCTAGTGAGATGCTTACGTCGTTGTACATCTCTAAGGATCAAGAGCATCTTAACACTACGGGTTGGAGATTTTACCCGGCTGAGGATTGTGTGATGGTTTCATCTTTTCAAGTGGAACCGCAGGTTGTTTCCAACATTTGAGCAGCTCAGAGGACCGATCCGTCAATCCACGAGTTGAAGATGAAAGTCAGGGCTGGCGAACTTGAGGACTATTCTGTCTCGTCCGATGGTTGTTTGCATTTCCGGGGCAGGTTGGTTGTGCCCAATTTGATTGATTTGAAGGAAGAGATCCTTTGAGAAGCGCACTGTAGCAGCCATAGTGTTCATCCTGGTGCACGGAATATGTACCATGCTGTGAAGCCGCACTTTTGGTGGGCTGGCCTGAAGAGCGATGTTGCTGGTTTTGTCGCTCGTTGTTTGAACTGCCAGATGGTTAAGGCCGAAAGGATGAGACCTGGTGGTCTGTTGCAGAGTTTAGAGGTGCCCCAATGGAATTGGGAGCACATTGAAATGGATTTCGTAACGCATTTGCCTCGTTCCAGCCGAGGATGCGATGCTATTTGGGTAGTTGTAGACCGTTTGTCTAAGTCTGCACACTTCATTCCCTATGGGATGACCTTCTCGTTGAAGAAGATGGCGAATCTGTACGTTGATTTTGTTGTTAGATTGCACGGTGTGCCTGTTTCAATCGTGTCTGACCGAGATCCGAGGTTTACTTCCAGGTTTTGTAAGAGTTTGCAGACAGCTTTGGGCACTAGATTGGCTATGAGTACCGCGTATCATCCCCAGACAGATGGCCAATCTGAGCGAACTATCCAGACGTTAGAGGATATGTTGCGTGCTGTTGTGTTGGATTCGGAGGTAGTTGGCAAGACGCGTTGTCTTTGGTTGAATTTTCGTATAATAACAGCTACCAAATGACGATTGGCATGGCGCCTTTCGAGGCTTTGTATGGCTGCAAGTGCAGATCGCCAGTGTGTTGGGAAGAAGTGTGGGAGAAGCAGCTATCTGCCCCTGACTTTGTACAGCAAATGAAAGATCACGTGGATCTTATTAGACAGCGGATGAAAGCTGCCCAAGATCGCAAAGCCAGTTAAGCGAATAAGAGGCGTCGACCTCTTGAGTTTCAGGTTGGTGATCGTGCATTTCTCATTGATGAGGTAGAGCTAGATCAGTCGTTGAGCTATCAGGAATACCCTTTGCAGATCCTTGGCAGAAAAGAGAAACAGTTGAGGAATAAGACCATTCCGTTAGTAATGGTACAGTGGAGCAAACATGGTAGGGAAGAAGCTACTTGGGAACTGGAAGAAAAGATGCAGCGCAAGTGGCCGCATCTGTTTGAGTAGCTGTTGAGCTAAATTTTCAGTAGTTTCTAGCCTTTGGTTGTATTTCCTTCCCTAGTTGTTATTTGTTTGCTCATTTATCTTGAACTCTTGGCCTTGTGTTGGGCGAGTTCTGTTTGTAGCCTGCTGATTGTTTGTTGATTCAGAATTGTTGTTTGATTTCGAGGACGAAATCCTTTTTAGTGGGGGAGAAATGTGAGACCTGGATTTGTTAATTGAGATTAATCGTTGGAATTAATTGGTTTATAGATATTTTGGTGGTTTAGAATCTCTATTTCGGGGTTTGAGTTGCATTTTCAGGTCGAAAGTTATGTTTAGAACAATTCTGGATGCTCTTGTGTTTTTGGTTTTCTGTTGGGTAAAAGCTGGTTTTGCGAGCTAGCAGCTGGTCGGTGGCGAAAACCAGTCGTAGCGTGTTTTGGCGTGAGATCCCAGAACGCCATCGTTTTAGTGAAAGCTGGATTTATTTGTGTTTAGTGAGAGCTGGTAGCGTGTTGTATCCAGCCGTTGCGTTAGTCTATTTGTGTTGAGGGAAAAACGACTGCGTTTAGTTTAGTTGGCACGACGTCGTTTGGATGTTGCGTCTGGTACCAGCTGTGAGGAGTCGTTGCGTCTGGATGATCAGTCGAGAGCAAGGGTCAACGCTAGTCAACGTACTGTAGCTTGAGACTGGTTGTGTTTCGTATCTTGCGATGCGAGATGTTGCGACTGGATAATGACGTCAGTGGAGCGACGTCGTTTGAGTTAGTTGCAACGCTGCGTTTTGAGGTTGCGACTGGTACCAGCAGAGAGAAGCGTTGCATTGTTTTGTTCTTGCGACTGGATACCCAGCTGCTGGTATAGTATTCTATGCAACGTCGTTTGAGTAAGTTGGTGCGACGCCGTTTTGAGAACCAGCCGTTAGTTTATTTTAGCGATTGTTGGAGAAATCAGCCGTTGGTTCTTGCATCTGCTGGTTAGTTGGTACCTGCTGGTTTGGGAGATTGATGGTGTCGACTGGTTTTGTCGGTGGACAATTATTTGTATTTATTTCCAGTCGTTGCAAGTGCTATTTATAGGAAGACTTGGTCTTCGAATTGTGATATCAATTCCATACTTAGCAAATATTTCCCTCGTCTGTGTTCTTCGTTTTGAACCCTAGAGCACTGTTCACCGTGAGCTATTCCGGTGAATTCCCGTTGTTTCCGGTGGTTGTTTTGCTCGTGCGAGGTAGCGTTGGACTCCTCTCGAGAAGCTCTTCCATTTCGTACCAGTTTTAGAAGCTGTAATTGGATAGTTGAGGAACGCAAAGTTGCTGCCGTTCGAGTGTTGCGTCGACCGGGTAGACGTTCTGGTTTTCGGTGAGACCTTGTTCCTAGCCATAGTTTTAAGCTTTCTGTGTAATTGTTGAGGTATATTGAGCAGCTGGTTGAGTGTGACTCCCAGCCGTGAGATTGATTAGCAACCCGTAAGATTTATGTTTTGTATGCCGTGTGTTTATCAGGCTTTTACCAGAGTTTTCGGGATTTCTCGCAGTGTTAATTGCTGCTCAGTATAAGGTACGTATTTGAGCTTATATTACAGCGAGGTTATGGCTTGGATGATTGTAGTTGCTGGTATGTGGAATGGCCGTGCCTGCTGGTTGTGTCATGATGAGGATTGTGTATGCTGTTGTGTTATTGTTGTGTTGCATATGTTATATGCCTGCATTCCAGCATGTTGCATACACACATGGTATTCTTTTTTTTCCAGCTTTGGTAGTCTTTGTACCTTGTTGTATTGTTATTGTTTCTTACCAGGATGTGAGGGCGAGCGGCAATACCGCACTCTCATCTCCCTGCTGGGATCGTAGCCACCATGCGCCGAGTGGTTAACTACCACAGTTCATGGGCGAGGCAACAACAGGTTGAGTTGTTTGATGCATCTGGTAAGTGGGTGTAGTGTCATGGCGAGTGGCTCACTACCACACTGTGAACACACCCCGTGGCCACTGTATGTTGTTGATGATTCTTGGAGTTATGTTTGAGTCCCTTAGCTCCCTCTAGGGTCGAGCCTTCCGTTGTTATTCGGCGTCTCATTCATAGCATCTGCATTTTATTCCTTGCTGTTTATTGCTGTTGTATAGTTTCTCTCCGTACTGCGGTTTGACCCCATGTCCCTCCGGGGCTTGGTTTGTTTCTTTGTTGCGTTGTTTTCAGGAAACCCAGGTTCTACAGCTGGTCGTGGTTTTAACCCAGCTGGTGGTGCCCCAAGAGGTGGCTAACGTGTCCCAGTCGAATATAGCATATATATATATATATATGTATCGGTTAGCCAGGGGGATGCCCTGTGCTTTGTTGATGTACCCGTAGGGGAGTCTGATACATGTTTTGAATTATGTATGCTTTATTGTTGGTTGTTTTATGAATTGGGAAACTTATTTTAAGTATTGTTGTATTTTAATTTATATGTTTAAAAACCGTCGGGCCTAAAAGCAAAAATTTTATCCACTTTTTGATAGCTTCCGCATGTGTTTATCTGTTGTGAGAACGAGGCCTGACAACACAATATCAAGACTATCCAAGGCTCAAATGTTAGTTCGTTAGAGGACGAAAAGTCCACGAGGATCCTCAAGTTTCAATCTGGAACTTGAGAGAATTATTTAACGATTCGTCGAGAGCTGTCTCAAAAAACACAAGATAGCCAAAACGAGACAAATGACGACGAAGACACCGAGAGCACTTCTGGTACAACAACTGGAGGAGGCACAAGTGATTAGATCAATTTCCCAATTTAATTCGTCTTTACTTTCTATTGTAATTTTAAATTCTTTGTATTGCTATTCAATTATATTAATTTTTTGAAATTATTTACATTTCAAATTTCAAATTCAAATCCCAATTATTGTTCTTTTAAATTAAAATTCGAATTCAAACATAAATTAAAATAATTCAAAATTCCAAAATTCAAATTAAAATTATAAATTAAAATACAAATTAAAATTAGAATGAATTAAAATTTAAATCCTCAAATCAAAATTCAAATTAAAATTTAAATTCAAATTAAAACTGGAATTCTAATTTGAATTAGAAATTCAAAATAAAATTCGAATCAAAATTATATTATTCAATTATTTATTTTTTGAAATTATTTACATTTCAGATTTCAAATTCAAATCCCAAATGTTATTCTTTTAAGTTCAAATTCAAATTCAAACACAAATTAAGATTCGAATTCAAAATTCAAAAACTTAAATTAAAATTATAAATTATAATTCGAATTAATTACAATTAAAATTTTAAAACCAAAATTCAATTCGAAAATCGAAATTCATAAATTCAAAATATTAAAATTAAATTATAAAAATACCTTTTTAAAAACAACGGTTTTCTTTTTTTTTTTAAAGAAAACACAAATTCAATTTAAAAAATTTTTTTTAAAAAAACTTCGAAATTCAAGTTTTTTTTAAAAAAATCGAACCGGACCGGAACCGCCAGTTTTTGACCCGGCCCGAAACCGATTCTCACGGTTCCAGTTCTGGTTCCAGGTTTTTCGGTTCCATACCCGGTGGGTCGAAACCGGAACCGACCCGTGGCCGGGTCTAGTTGTATAATAAATGGGACTCAAGATCGACACCTAAGGGATCCCTACCTGAAGCACCACCCAACCCAGCTGATCTACCTGAAATACCTGCAATGCTCACCACACGACCAAAGCAGCCCCAAAGGAGAAATAAAGTGGTCAGACCTCAATACGGAGAACATAATAAATACAGTAATGCATTACGAAGAAATATGCAATGTGTAATGCAATTCATGCTTAGGTACAAATGGTCAGGGTACAAAAATCATCGGAGGCCAAACGAATGCTCAATCACTAGGTGACAACGTCGTATGAGTTCAGGAGCTACCCCATTGCCCATCACGATAGCGAAGTCGGCCACATCATCGAGGATTTGGGTGCTACCCGGGAAGGCTTGATGGAAAGTCAATCGCCAGCGCTCTACATGATCATAGCAAAGGAGGGGCCGGAGACAAGTCACGACGCGTCCTCAGTTGCACTCAATCGTGAGTGTGTCGATCATGTCAAATTCTCACATGTTGTTATGCCATGCTCAATGCAACAAGTATTCAATTAGAGTATGTCAAACTATATCACCACAAGGCACGTAGATCACATATAACACATTCTAACTCTAAAAAGCTGTAAAATACTCATTCTATCCGTACCTTGCAACAATGTTACCAAAAATACCTCAACAAAGCTCACGGCCAGAACATATCACACCATTGTCGACGCACAGCTCATGGCCAACAGCTCAGGGAGGAGAATCACGCCAGAAACCACAATAGAGGATCTAATCTGTACAAACACCCAAGAAATCAACTCGGGCAAAGCTTAAACAACTCTCGGTCGAAGCTCTCTAATCTGAACGACTACGACTAAGCACAGTACGCTACTCCAGCTCAATTATCAACACTAAGAACTAAAACTAACACTAGCAGAACACGATTACCTGAACCAAATCGCAACTCAACCGAAAAACTCTAGAATTTGAACGCTTAAGCTCCTCGTCTACTTCTCTATCCCGGTCACTGAAGTCCTTAAAACTGTTAAGGAAATATATAGCTTGAAGAGGGGTTTCCAATGCTAGAACTCATGCTCAATATTAATCGATCAAACTCCGAAAATCGGGAAATTACAGTTAGAATGAACAGTAACAAGGGTTTCAGGAAATATCCATCTGATTCTCTCTGAAGAAGAAGATAAGGTGATATGTGGTGTAGAAAATGGCTACACTTGGTCAATGGTCGTATATATACGACTTAAATTCCTCATATATGCGCTATAGTGTTTTTAGATCAGCTCAGACATATACACTATACTCAGCTTAGGCATGCAGCTCATCACGCACAACACAACAGCTCGCGATCACCGACAGATCACGCTACCAAATAGATCATGCTGAGAGATATATGACACTCAACAGACAGATCACACTCCCACATGCAGTACACTGTAGCGTGCAGTTCAGCTCTCGCGCACTAAGATCAGCTATCGCACATAGATCAGCTCTCGCATACTCAGATTACGTACCTTCCAGCTCAGAAGAACAAGATCAGCTCACACCTGATCTGACCATATGAAACAGTTCACAACATGCACATCGGTATCAGATCAGATCCATAGATCAGATCACGCACTGTTCAGCTCGCACACTTCAAACAGCTTTCGCCTAATCTGATCATCCACTCAACTTACAACCAACCCGAATGCCACCAATCTCACCAAAGCTGTTATCTACCATCAGCTTACACCTAAGCTGATTCCACCAAACAACACAGAACAACACCCCTGATCTTACTACTCATCTCAGAACGCTGTGAAACTCCAAAAGCTGAATCTGGCTTACGTCTCACTACACAACCTCATACCAGCTCAGAGAAACCACCCTGGCAGCTCTCACTATGCATACCAATTTTCACTAGCTCAGCACGGGCTATACTGCACTGTACTTCCAGAACATCTTGCAAAACCTAAGTTCAGCTCACGCTTGGGCTGATTCCTACTATCTGATTAACTCTCTAAGCTGATTAATCCGATTAATTTCTATTAATCTAATCTAATTAAGCATTCATTACCTCAAATAAATCTCGATACTCATAGGAGTAATCAGATTGGAGCAATCAGATCAAATAGGAGTTGTGCTGACATGGGTTGAGTTGTACTGATCTGGGTCGATACCTGCTGATCTGGATGGAGCCGTGCACCTGTTTCATATGATTTTATGGAGCTATTCTGGTCCGATAGCATTGTACTATTCTGAATAGCACTGTGTTGATGTTGGAGTACAATAATTGCCCCTGTTAGGTAGAGAGATCGAACCGTGGCGCTTGTGTTGCTATACGGTTTAAAAGATTAGAGTTGCACCGTTACCACAAATTATAAATTTTGGTAAAGCGGCAAGCGCTTGATCCTATCAATTGGTATCAGAGCCTGCACTCTCAGTTATTGAACAGTCTGATCTCTGCGTTATATATTCAATATGTCTACTTCTCACAACAAAATTCCTATGTTTTCTAAGGAGGAGTATGACGACTGGAAGATCAGGATGCAAGCCCATTTATCCGCGCAAGATGATGACATGTAGTACGTCATTACAGATGGACCCATGAAGATAATGAAGGCTAATACGGCAATGGCGATCACAGTTGGTGCTCCACAGTGTATTGAGAAGACCAGAATGGAGTATACACCAGAAAATAAGAAAAAGGCGAATTTGGATAATGTGGCGAAGGATATTCTTTATAAGGCGCTAGATATGTTCCGCAAGGCTAGGACCTGCGCTACTGCTAAGGAAATATGGGAGAAGTTAACACAGATTTGTGAAGGAAATTATGGGACTAAGGAGAACAAGCTAACTGTTGCTCAACAAAAGTATGAATCCATCAAGATGCGAGAAGGCGAAACAATGGTGGAATTCGATGAGAGATTCAGTGCTATGGTGATAGAGCTGACAAGTTTAAGGAAAGAGTACAACAACAGAGAGTTGGCTCTCAAGGTGATGAGAGCACTGCCGAGAGAGTGGGACGTAAAGACAATGGCGATGAGTGAGTCCAAGGATCTAAACAAGCTTGAGCTCCATGATCTGTTTGCTAATCTGAAAGCCTACGGGTTTGAGCTAGAGACCAGATCTGAGGCGCCATCAACATCACAACCAACCAAAGCTCTTGCTGCAACAACATCTGAACAGTGCTCACCGAGCAAGACAACAGAGTAACTGAGCAATGACTCCATGTCCCTCTTCGTCAACAAGTTTGGGAAATTTATGAGAAGAACTCAAAACCCTTATTTTTCTTATAACAATGTACACAATTCTGAAAAGTTTCTACTGATTTAAATTGTTATAACTGTGGTAGACCAGGACACTTCACAGCAGATTGCAACAGGCCCAAGAAGGATGAGAAGAGGTCCAGAGAGCGATCCAAAGAGAAATCCACAGAAAGAAGGAGGACCAGATTTGAGAAGAGGCCCAAGAAGAAGAATGATCGAAAAGTGCTTGTTGCAGAGGAGAGCAACAAGAACTGGGCGGATTCAGATTCAGAGACTACCTCAAGCAGCTCTTCGAGCGAAAGCGAGCAAGAAGAGGTTCACTGCCTGATGGCCAATCAAACAACGGATGATGAGGCATTTGATTTCTCCAATACTGAATTTACACGTGAGGACCTTATCAACGCACTAAATGAAATGGTCCATGAGTACCGTAAGTTATCTCAGACATTCGAGGAAATAAAAGCTGAAAACGGATGTTTGAAAAATAGCTCAGTTGAATCAAGCACTGCTCAGCTTGAGGATACAGACAGTTTACAAACAGAGTTAAGTAAGCTGAAAATCGAGAATGATCTTTTGAGAACCAAGTCCTATGATCTCTCATCTGAGAATGAGCGATTAAGTCAAGTTATGAGCTCCTGGACTAAGTCTTCTGTTTCCTTGGGAATGCTGCACGAGACCCAAAAGCCTTTGAATGAAAAATCTGGCTTAGGTTTCAGTGTTGGTGAAAGCAGCTCTGGGGAAACCAGTACTCAGTCAGATCTGGCCTATGACAAGTTGAAGAAGATGAAGTTTGTCAAAGCCAGTGTGATACATGATGCATGTGAGTCGGTGAAGTACGATGATCAGATCTCACCAAAGCTGAACCATAAAGGAAAACAAGGTATTGGTTATACCAAGCCTGAGAACTGCAATCCTAGTTAGCTAAAGAACAGACTTGAGAAAGATAAAGCGAAATCTGGATAGTCGTCTATTCCGAACCAGCAAAGGCGTGGTTCGACGAAGGCCAAATCTGTATGGGTTAAGGTTCAGCTCAAACGAGATCTGAATAGTCAAAGTGCGAAACCAAAGCTCAATAGATCACGTAATGTTTTAGCACGAACCCTTGTGGATGTCCATACTGGGAGAATTGTGAAATTAATTCAAGTATGGGTCCCGAAAGGGATAATCCTATCTGGACCCAAGTAAAATTGGGTACCAAAAGTTTATTTTCATTATTGCATGACAAAAGGTACAAAGCTTCAGAAGAATCTATCTTGGTATCTGGACAGCGGATGTGCGAGGCACATGACGGGAAATCCAAAGCTGTTGCCAGATGTTATGCAACATAAAGGAGCCAAAATTATTTTTGGTGATAACTCACACGGTAACACTATGGGTAAGGGTAAGCTTACCCATGGTAACATTTTCATTAATGATATCCTTGTTGTTGAAAATTTGTGCTATAATCTGATTAGTATAAGTCAGCTGTGTGACAATGGTTACACAATTAACTTTCAAAGCACACTTGCACAGTTCAGAGTCCAGATGGTCTGATTATATTGGTAGGAAAAAATCGGGGAATACCTACGTGGTCAATTGGTCAGAGAAGATGGTATCTGAATAGATTTTCCTAGCAACTGATTCTTCCAAGAGCTGGCTGTGGCACCAAAGGATGAACCATATGAACTTCAAAACTCTTGCCAAACTGAGTAAGCTCGAATTGGTTTCTGGCATGGCCAAAATAAATTTTTCTAAAAGACAAGATTTGTGCAGCTTTGCACAGTTCAGAGTCCAGATTGGCTTGATTATATTAGGTAGGAAAAAATCGGGGAATACCTACGTGGTCAATTGGTCAGAGAAGATGGTATCTGAATAGATTTTCCTAGCAACTGATTCTTCCAAGAGCTGGCTGTGGCACCAAAGGATGAACCATATGAACTTCAAAACTCTTGCCAAACTGAGTAAGCTCGAATTGGTTTCTGGCATGGCCAAAATAAATTTTTCTAAAGACAAGATTTGTGCAGCATGTCAGCTGGGAAAACATATTCGTTCAACTTTTAAAAAGAAAGGCGGTATTCGTTCTTCTCGAAGCTTAGAGCTTTTACATATGGATCTTTTTGGTCCTATACCCGTAACAAGCTTCGGGGGAACAAATTACACCTTGGTTGTTGTTGATGATTTTACTAAATTTACATGGGTGATGTTTTTAAAATCAAAGGATCAGACCGCTGACCAGCTGATCACGCTTTTAAAACGACTGCAAAATGAAAAGTCTTGTACTGTCAACCAGATAAGATCTGATAGAGATACTGAGTTTTTAAATTATAAGCTATCCTCTTATCTGAAAGAAATTGGAATTAAGCATGAGCTTTCAGCAGCTAGAACTCCTCAGCAGAACGGGCTGGCTGAGAGGAGAAACCGAACTTTAAAAAAAGCTGCTAGAACTATGATTTCATATTCTGGTATTTCACAAAAATTCTGGGCAGAAGCAACACAGCCTGCTACACTCAAAACATATCTATGATAAATAAGAACCATGGCGTTACCCCATATGAGATCTGGAGTGGAAAGAAACCTGATATATCATATTTCAGGGTTTTTGGGTACAGATATTTCATTCACAGTAACGGCAAGAAGCACCTAACAGCTTTCAATGCTAAATCTGATGCAGGTATATTTCTTGGATACTCAGCTGTGAGCAAAGCCTACAGAGTTTTCAACAACCGGAGCCTGACTGTTGAAGAATCAGCTCACGTAGTATTCGACGAGACCAGTTTTCGATCCAATTCAACTGCGATCTTACATGACTTGTGTTCACGTCTGGAGTCAACCAGCCTTGACGATTAGACTGATGACATGGCACAGATTCAATACGCAGATGATCCCCAACCAGCATGGACACACCACATGATAATGCGCAAGTGGATCTGACAGGTAATATTGAAGTCATTGATTTGACTATTGCTAATCCTGTACATGAAAAGATCTCGACTAGCACGCCAGCTGTCAGTGATGAACCAACTACTGCTCAAGTGGATACACAAGCAGATCCTACAATACATCATTCAGTAACCAGACCAGCCTCAGATGCCCAAGCTATCAACGAAGTTATCAATTGGCATCTGATCCAAATCTGGAACAACAAAGTTCTCATCAATTGGAATCAGAGCCAAGGTCACGGGTTCGATTTCCATTGATTGTAAGGAGTGAAATTATTGGGAGGGGGATTGTTGGAGTATAATAATTGTCCCTGCTAGGTAGAGCGATCGAACCGTGGCGCTTGTGTTGATATACGGTTTAAAATATTGGAGTTGCACCGTTACCACAAGCTATAACTTTTGGTAAAGCGGAAAGCGCTCGATCCTACAGTTGATATGTTAAGAGATGTGCTGAGCCATTACCATGATCTGGGAGTAAGCTTAGAGGAGGCTTTGACATCCCGATCTGAGAGTCAGTTCCAGGGAGAAGTTGAGTTGTTCTGTTGGCAATGTGAGAGCTTTGATTAACCAAGCTAATTAGTAGATTAATCGGGTTTAATTTACGGGTTAATTATGTCAAGACTCGTGCTCACATCAGAGACAAAACACGCAAAAACATGCGGAAGCTACTAAAAAGCGGGTAAAATTTTTGCTTTTGGCCTGACGGTTTAAAACAATATAATTTAAACGATAGCAATACTCAAAATAATCCCAGTTTAAATCAATAAGACAAAAGGCTACAAACCAAAGTAAAACAATACAGCACAAACATGCATCAAGTACCTGACAACAACCACAACTGCACAATACAAACAATACAGGTACTGATAGACTGCCAACTATATAGGTCTAAGCATCACCCGGGACATCCCACCCACAGTGATACCAATGCATATAAATACAATACATAACTGGGACACTCTAACTACCTCCTGGGGCACCTCCAGCTGGGTTAAAACCACGACCAGCTGTGAAACCTGGGATACCCGAAAACAAAACAGGCAAACAAAACAAACCAAGCCCCAGAGGGACATTGGGGTCAAACCCCAGTACGGAGAGCAACTATAAAACAGCATTAAACAGCAAGAATAAAATGCAGATGATATGCATGAAGAACGGGACAACAGCCGAAAGCTACAACTGAAGAAGGGAGCCAAGGAACTCAAACATAGCTCAACTGAATCTGCAACAAATAGTGGCCACTGGTGCTTGTACAAGCATACGGGAATTACCCGCTCATCTTTACATCACACCCGAATACCAGATGCATCAAACAGCAACCTGCCGTTGCCCAACTCATGAATTGTGGTAGTTAACCACTCGGCGCATGAGGGCTAACAAATCCCAGCAGGGAGATAAGAGTGCGGTATTGCCGCTCGCCCTCGCATCCTGATAAGAAACAGAGCAACAACAACAAGGCATGGCTGCAACAGCTGAATGGAATATGCGTGTATGCAACAGCTAACAAAACAGATAGCATAAAACATATGCAACATCAATCATACACGGCAATTCACACAACAGCAACCTCACAATCTATCCAATCCATAATCACATTGAATTACAAGCTCCGAATCCGTACCTCGATATTTTGTGCAACAATTACCACAAACAGGGTCCCGAGAAATCTGATACACAACCTGAACGAAGCAACAAGAAAAATTTTGTTGGTATACAATGGCGGATCCGGATCCCGTTTCCCGGGGGCACAGCAGAAATCAAAAGTTGCCCCGAGAAACGTTCAATACATTAAAAACAATCAATAAACATTCATAGGGCGTTTATCGAATTGCTACCTTTCTGGCGTCTAGGCGCCCGGCTCCGACCAGTTTCACGAGGAAACCGGCACTTCAAACGGGCGGCGATAGATCGTCAATCAGGTCCACGACTGGAATAAAGATCCCTCCGTCAATCTGCACTATAAGAACTGACGGATTCTGACACGGACGGAAACTCCTCGTCGTGGTTATCGAAACAAGTCCGATCACACTACGAACGGACGGCGGCGGCTCGGCGGCCGTGCGTGAGGTTTGAGAGGACGGGGCGGCGGTTTTGGAGCTTGGAGGCTAGGGTAGTGAAAAATTAATTCCTCATTAGTTGCCCTAGGTCAAGACTAAGTATAGGTATGATGGGTTTGAACCGGCCCATTGGACCTGGGGCGGGCCCAGTCCAATATATGAACATTCGGTTCATCCGCATCACCGTGGCTTCATCATAATTCCGATCGACGATCAGATCGGACCGATCGACTCAGTTTCCAAAACTGAATAAAGAGCCTAGAAACATCGCCCCATGATCCCCTACGTATCATTGATAGTGCCTGCAAGAACCAATTGGTTGTGGTTAGCGTACAGTACGGTCCTTTCACACATATATCCCGATCAGATCAACGACCATTGGTAAATCGAGAGTCGCTAGAGATTTGATAACTATGCATACATCTTGGAGATCAAATAGTGACATCACGAGTGTTACTAGGTAAACCCATTTACCTAAAACACATCCAGTACTCTGGCCAGAGATTTATACACTATTATCCCCTCAGATAGCATAGGATATCCACGCATGAGAGCGAGCGGTGAATCCTCGACAACAAAGCATCGACTCCTACATGCATCAGGACCTCACCCAATCCCGCCGTCTAATGACCCCAAGTGAGTCGGAAAACGGGTCAAAGTGAGACGCCTATCATGTAGAGTCTCAATGACGTTTCGAGTAGTGAGGACTAATCAGTACAACCAAGACCTCGGACTTATCCACTCGACAAATGGTAACCACTTGGAAAGTCCGAACGAGGGTAGTTCGATAGATCACCAGGTCACTATCCATCTGCATGCTCAGAACATCACAATGTTCCCTACCAATGAAACATGGTACTTCGCATCGCAGATGCTAGTCTCAAGCTCGGGCGGCCTTATCCTCATTTTGACGGCCCAATCGACTAGGAACGAATTCAGAATACACAGTGACTATTAGATGTGTTTCATTATAGCCATCATATCCACTATCACATCTAACATACACTATGGTGCATTTTAGGTCTTTATCCAACACAATTGTTAACATCATATAACATAATGAAAATAAAGAACGCCATAAAGAAATGCGAATAACATATATAAAGATTGTCATATACAAGAGTCAATAAAACCCACACGCCACAAGTTGGCTAGTTGGGCATCTACTCTAACAATCTCCCACTTGCCCTATAGCCAACTACTCATCAGACGCAGTCCAATTGTTTCGTGATGTTTTTCAAACAACGGTCCTGGCAAGGGCTTCGTAAGTGGATCAGCAATGTAGTCCGCAGAGGCGACTCTCTCAACTGCTATGTCACCTCTAGCAACAATATCCCGGATTATGTGGTATTTTCTCAGTATATGTTTGGATCTTTGGTGAGACCTAGGCTCCTTTGCTTGCGCAACGGCACCCGTGTTGTCGCAGTACACCAGGACTGGACCAACTCCATCAGGAATGACGCCCAACTCTTGGACTAAATTCCTTATCCAAACCGCCTCCTTAGCAGCAGCTGATGCTGCGATGTACTCAGCCTCAGTGGTTGAATCCGCGAAGGTGTCTTGCTTGGAACTCTTCCAAGAGACAGCACCACCATTGAGCATGAATAAAAATCCAGAGGTAGACTTCGAATCATCCAAGTCACATTGGAAGCTATAATCAGTGTAGCCTTCCAATTTCAGTTCACCACCCCCATAGACCATGAACATATTCTTAGTCCTTCGCAAGTACTTAAGAATATCTTTCACAGCCTTCAAATGCAATTGGCCGGGGTTGGCCTGGTAGCGGCTCGTGACACTCAGAGCATATGCGACATCCGGTCTAGTTGAGATCATGCCATACATAATGCTACCTATTGCCGAGGCATATGGCACACGTGTCATACTCTATCTCCTCATCAGTCTTCGGACACATAGACTTAGATAGAGTGATCCCGTGGCACATAGGTAGGTGTCCTCTCTTGGGCTCTTCCATAGAGAACCTCTTAAGTATGGTATCGATGTAGGTGGCTTGGGTGAGTCCGAGCATTCGTTTCGATCTATCCCGATAGATCTGTATTCCAAGAATATAGGATGCTTCACCCATGTCCTTCATCGAGAATCTACTAGACAACCATACTTTAGTTGACTGCAGCATTCCTACATCATTCCCAATGAGTAGAATGTCATCAACGTAAAGTACAAGGAATGTCACATCGCTTTTAACTACCTTGTTATATACACATGGCTCCTCGGGATTCTTGATAAAACCAAATTCCTTAATTGTTTCATCGAATCTCAGGTTTCAACTCCTCGATGCTTGTTTGAGACCGTAGATCGATCTCTGAAGTTTGCATACCTTATGCTGACTTCCTACAGATGTGAAACCCTCAGGCTGCATCATAAAGATTTCTTCCTTAATGTTTCCATTAAGGAACGCAGTTTTCACATTCATTTTCCATATCTCATAGTCGTACCATGCGGCTATGGCTAGTAAGATTATAGTTGACTGCAGCATTCCTACATCATTCCCAATGAGTAGAATGTCATCAACGTAAAGTACAAGGAATGTCACATCGCTTTTTAACACCTTTGTATATACACATGGCTCTCGGGATTCTTGATAAACCAAATTCCTTAATTGTTTCATCGAATCTCAGGTTTCAACTCCTCGATGCTTGTTTGAGACCGTAGATCGATCTCTGAAGTTTGCATACCTTATGCTGACTTCCTACAGATGTGAAACCCTCAGGCTGCATCATAAAGATTTCTTCCTTAATGTTTCCATTAAGGAACGCAGTTTTCACATTCATTTTCCATATCTCATAGTCGTACCATGCGGCTATGGCTAGTAAGATTATAATCGATTTGAACATTGAGACCGGTGAGAAGGTTTCATCACAGTCAACACCTAGCCTTTGAGTGTAACCTTTCGCGACCAACCGTGCCTTGTAGGTCAGTACCTTACCATCAGGCCCAAGTTTTCTCTTGTATATCCATTTGCGCCCAATAGGAACAATTCCTTCGGGAGGATTAACAAGAGTCCAAACTTGGTTCGCATGCATTGAGTCAATCTCAGACTGCATTGCTTCAAGCCACAAATTAGAATCAGCATCGGAAATTGCCTCCTTGAAAGTCCTTGGATCACATCCTACAACTTGATCACTTGGATCATCTTCAAGGAGGAAACCATATCTTTCAGGAGCCCTAGGAATCCTTTCGGATCTCCTAGGTGCCATTTCTGGTACTGGCTCTGGAGGCGTAGGAGATTCACTTGGTACCTCAGTTGGTTCTCGAACCTCTTCGAGTTCTACTATTTTGCCCTTTCTATACAGTAGAAATTCCCTTTCCATAAATGTGGAATTTCTAGAAACAAACACTATTGTTTCACTTGGATAGTAGAAGTAGTATCCAATGGAATTCTTTGGATACCCAACGAAGTAACATAAGATGGATCTCGTATCCAGCTTATCTCCCACTGTCTGCTTCACGTAAGCAGGACATCCCCAAATCCTCATGTATGAGTATTTGGGTGGTTTGCCCATCCATATCTCATATGGAGTCTTATCCACTGCCTTGGTGTGGACATTGTTCAACAACATTACCGCCGTTTCGAGCACATAGCCCCAAAACGAGGTAGGAAGCTCAGTGAATCTCATCATAGATCGAACCATGTCCATCAAAGTTCGATTTCGACGCTCCGCTACACCGTTGAGCTGTGGTGTGGCCGGAGGGGTCCACTGTGCGAGAATCCCATTCTCTTTCAGATAGTCTTGAAATTCAGCACTCAAGTATTCACCACCTCGATCGGATCAAAGTGCTTTAATACTTTTGCCCAACTGATTCTACTTCAGCCTTGAATTCTTTGAACCTTTCAAAGGATTCGGACTTGTGCTTCATTAAGTACAAGTACCCATACCTAGAATAATCATCGGTAAAGGTGATGAAGTATGTGTGACCGTACTTAGTACCAATACTAAGTGGACCACACACATCAGTATGGATCAAATCCAATAGACCTTGGGCACGTTCAGGCTTGCCCTTGAAGGGTTGTTTAGTCATATTTCCCTTGAGACAAGACTCACAAGTCGGTAGGGAGTTAATGTCTGACTAATCAAACATGTCACTCCTAACTAGCTTGTTCATCCTTCTTAGGGAAATATGACCTAGCCTAGCGTGCCAAAGTTGTGCTGGTTTAAGCTATCGCATTTCCTTTTAATCGTTGTTGTATGTGTTTCGACATCGCGAGTTGGAACGTCTTTTAATTTTAAGGTGTATAAATCGCTTTCGCGTTCCCCAATTCCAATTAAACATTCATTCTTGTAAATATTGCAAATCGAATTAGCAAACATACAAGAATATCCATCACTATCAAGCATAGAAACAGAAATAATGTTCTTTATTAATTTGGGAACAAATAAAAACTTTTCTCAATAACAACTTAAAATCAGAAGACAGAAATAAATAAACATCTCCTATAGCTACTGCAGCAACTCTTGCTCCATTGCCAAGCCTCAAGTGGGTCTCACCCTCTCTAAGCCGTCGGCTTCTTGTCATCACCTGCAAATCATTGCAGATATGAGATCCACATCCGGTATCAAGTACCTAAGAAGTCGAATTAAGAGACATATTTATTTCGATATAGAACATACCTTTTGCAGTTCACAACTACTCGAGGTACTCCTTGCAGTTCCTCCTCCAATGCCCAGGCTTGTGGCAGTGGTGGCAAACATCCTCGGTCTTGTTTGGCTTGGAAGCCTTTGCCTTCGGCTTCTTGGTAGGCTTTTCCTCCTTCGCAGGGGCAGAACGCTTCTTACCCTTGCGTCTAGGCCCCTTCTTCGCAGAGGAAGATGAGCCCATAAGGAGGACGGGCTTGTCCTCCTTTATGGTCCCCTCAAACACGACCAGCATGTTAACCACCTCTTCAAGGGTGGCTGCCAGCTTGTTCATGTTGGCAGAGGAAGATGAGCCCATAAGGAGGACGGGCTTGTCCTCCTTTATGGTCCCCTCAAACACGACCAGCATGTTAACCACCTCTTCAAGGGTGGCTGCCAGCTTGTTCATGTTGAATTTGACCACAAAGGGGTCGAATGCAGCGGGTAGTGAGAGGAGAAGCACATCCACAGACAGATCGTGTGGAAGTGTGATATCAAGGCCCGCCAACTTTTCAACGAGCCCAATCATACGAACCCCATGCTCGCGGACCGAAGTCCCATCGCGCATGCGGCTCGTCATAAGCTCCTTGACAGCGGTGAACCTCTCATGTCGAGAGTTCTCCCCATACAGTTCCTTGAGATGAAAAAGTATGTCAGCAGCATACTTCGTCTTCTCAAAGCGCCGTTGCATTTCGTTGGACATCGATGCCATCATATAGCATCGAGTTTTAAGCTCGTCGTCCCACCATTGTTGAAGCGTAATCAGCTCCTCAGGGCTGATATCGGTAGGGGCTTCCTTCGGAGGGCTCTTCTCTATCGTATAGAGAAGTTTCTCCGAAACCAACACAACGTTGAGGTTTCGAAGCCAGTCTTGGTAGTTCAGACCGGTGAACTTGTTGCTATCCAGTATAGCAGCGAGTGGGTTTTTGATCGAAGACATTATAAATGCAGTTATACTGAAATGAAAAACAGACATACATTACTAACTATATATGAAAAACGCTAAGACATAAAACAAGGTCATTTAGTTTTCTGAATTACCCTCCCACTATTTTAACGATTTCACCATCCTCTAATGAAATCGGGAAAGCAAGTTTCCTTAGTGGGTACAAGGAGCCCAATCAAGCGATCATGGTCCCGAATAATATCAGCCAACCATGACCCTCAAAAGGTAGAGTCCAATTGCAACCAGTGCAACCTCCATGTATTCACCTCACGTCCAGTAAGAGCCCAATAATATGACGCCGTTTACTATCACGTGTCAAGATGACCCATCAATGTTGAGTCGTGAAGGACGGTCCCCTTAACGTCCCCAATAATATGAGCCAACGTTAAAGGGAGTTCCAACCGACTCACAACAATTGTCAATGGCGTGGACAGCTTTTCGGCATACATAACCCCCTCAATAATATGAGCCGGGCCATGTATGCGGGTAGCATCTGCGTACACCCATTGTTGATGGAAGGTAGGGGTATTTAAACAGATTTAAATTCCCTTTAGTTTATCGAATAAATTTTTAATCTTGATATTAGTTTTAAATCGTATTTAAAATGAGGGATTTTGTTTTCGAAAATTTGGTCTCAAGATATTTTAAATCACAATTTAAAACATGCGGATTCAACATATATCAAATATATAAATAACTTTGGGATGATCGATCGCAAGAGCTATGCGGTCCGTGGTTGCCAGTCATGGACCTGGGTCCAGTTCGAGGTGAAATGCAATATGCAATGCAATCCTATTACAATTTCTTCCGGTTTTACATATCTTCGGTCTTCAATATCTTTGATCGTCATGTCCACCGTCATCACATTGTCCTTCCAATAAATCTAGTAATTTACATTTAAATTTCCATGACAAGTAAGGGATACAACGCCGACGTGCGGCCGCTATAGTACCTGCGTTCGGCCGCTACAGTCCCTGCGTTCGGCCGCTACAGTACCTGCGTTCGGCCGCTACAGTCCCTGCATTTAGCCGTTACAGTCCCTGCGTTCGGCCGCTACAGTGCCTGCGTTCGGCCGCTACAGTACCCCCGTGCGGCCGCTACAGTACCCCCGTGCGGCTGCTACAGTACCGGCGACCAAAAAATTTTTTTTTTTTGTTTTGATTTTTGAAAAATCGAAATCTGATGCAATAAGGCACAAACATGTATTGAGGGATCCGAGCCTTGGCTCTGATACCACTGTTGCCACACAATGGCGGATCCGGATCCCGTTTCCCGGGGGCGCAGCGGAAATCAAAAGTTGCCCCGAGAAACGTTCAATACATTAAAAACAATCAATAAACATTCATAGGACGTTTATCGAATTGCTACCTTGCTGGCGTCTAGGTGCCCGGCTCCGACCAGTTTCACAAGGAAACCGGCACTTCAAACGGTAGGCGTGTTAGAGTAGATGCCCAACTAGCCAACTTGTGGCGTGTGGGTTTATAGACTCTTGTATATGACAGTCTTTATATATGATATTCGCATTTGTTTATGGCATTCTTTATCTTTGTTATGTTTATATAATGTTAACAATTGTGTTGGATAAAGACCTAGAATGCACCATAGTGTATGTTAGATGTGATAGTGGGTATGAAGGCTATCATGAAACACATCTAATAGTCACTGTGTATTCTGAATTAGTTCCTAGTCGATTGGGCCGTCAAAATGAGGATAAGGCCACCCGAGCTCGAGACTAGTATCTGCGATGAGAAGTACCATTTTCATTGGTAGGGAACATTGTGATGTTCTGAGCATGCAGATAGATAGTGACCTGGTGATCTATCGAACTACCCTCGTTCGGACTTTCCAAGTGGTTACCATTTGTCGAGTGGATAAGTCCGAGGTCTTGGTTGTACTGATTAGTAAATAACTTTGGGATGATCGATCGCAAGAGCTATGCGGTCCGTGGTTGCCAGTCATGGACCTGGGTCCAGTTCGAGGTGAAATGCAATATGCAATGCAATCCTATTACAATTTCTTCCGGTTTTACATATCTTCGGTCTTCAATATCTTTGATCGTCATGTCCACCGTCATCACATTGTCCTTCCAATAAATCTAGTAATTTACATTTAAATTTCCATGGCAAGTAAGGGATACAAATTTGTAGGGGTGGGAACGGGCCACAAACAGACCCACTTTATGATGTCAACAATATATTACAACCGAAATCGCAAAACCTAAAGCATACACCTAACACGTTGGGCACATCTCTCGATCATCCCAAACATGCAATCAATCTAATTAATATGCATAAATTTAAATAATCAAATTATTTACCCACAAAATCATATTTTAATTACAAAATCGCATTTTATAATAAAATCGCATTTTGTCGATAAAATCATATTTTAATCAACAAAATCATATTTTAATTATAAAATCGCATTTTATAATAAAATCGCATTTTGTCGATAAAATCATATTTTAATCAACAAAATCATATTTTAATTATAAAATCGCATTTTATAATAAAATCGCATTTTGTCGATAAAATCATATTTTAATCAACAAAATCATATTTTAATTATAAAATCGCATTTTATAATAAAATCGCATTTTGTCGATAAAATCATATTTTAATCTCCTCACGACTCGAAACGTCATTGAGACTCTACATGATAGGCGTCTCACTTTGACCCGTTTTCCGACTCACTTGGGGTCATTAGGCGGCGGGATTGGGTGAGATCCCGATACATGTAGGAGTCGATGCTTCGTTGTCGAGGATTCACTGCTCGCTTACATGCGTGGATATCCTATGCTATTTGAGGGGATAATAGTGTATAAATCTCTGGCCATAGTACTAGAAGTTTTTTAGGTAAATGGGTTTACCTAGTTACACTCGCGATGTCACTATTCGATCTCCAAGATGTATGCATAGCTATCGGATCTCTAGCGACTCTCGATTCACCAATGGTCGTTGATCTGATCGGGATATATGGATTGAAAGGACCGTACTGTACGCTAACCACGACCAACTGGTTCTTGCAGGCACTATCAGTGATACCTAGGGGATCATGGCGCGATGTTGCTAGGCGCTTTACCATGATCCTTTGGGCAAGTCCGAAATTGTGATTTCGGAGCCGCAATGGTTGTGGGCCCACGGCTAGCTGTATCCCTGAACCATTGAGGGTAACACAAGTACTGGATTCGTGATTCTCACACGGAAACTGAGCTCAATGTGTTGAGCATAGGAAGAGGATTTTGGGAAGTGCGACTTCCTAAAAGTCAACAGGGGTGAAATTGCGATTTCCTACTGTTGAGGGGCAAAACTGTCATTTGGACTAGGTAATCTGAAAAATCGTTTTTCGCATCATAATATTCAGTTTTGGAAACTGAATCGATTGGTCCTATCTGATCGACGATCGGAGTTATGATGAAACCGTGGTGATTCAAATGAACCGAATGTTCATATAGGACTTGGGCCTGACCCAAGTCCAATGAGCCGGTTCAAGCCCATCTACCAACTTAATTAATAAAGGTGATTAGGGCTTAATTCACTACAACAAAACACGAAATCCTAGCTCACATAGCCGCCTCCTCTCCCACACACGCCTCACGCCGCCGCCGACCGCCCGCCGTCGCCGTCGCCCGGTTTTCGTGTGATCGGACTTGTTTCGATCACTGCTTCGAGGAGAATCCGTTCGTGATAAAATCCATCAGCTTTCTAGTACAGGCTTATTGGAGGAAGATCGATTCCGGTCGTGGACCTGATTGACGATCTACAGCCGCCTACCGACAAGAGTACTGGATTCATGATTCCCGCACGGAAACTGAGCTCAATGTGTTGAGCATAGGAAGAGGATTTTGGGAAGTGCGACTTCCTAAAAGTCAACAGGGGTGAAATTGCGATTTCCCACTGTTGAGGGGCAAAACTGTCATTTGGACTAGGTAATCTGAAAAATCGTTTTTCGCATCATAATATTCAGTTTTGGAAACTGAATCGATTGGTCCTATCTGATCGACGATCGGAGTTATGATGAAACCGTGGTGATTCAAATGAACCGAATGTTCATATAGGACTTGGGCCTGACCCAAGTCCAATGAGCCGGTTCAAGCCCATCTACCAACTTAATTAATAAAGGTGATTAGGGCTTAATTCACTACAACAAAACAACAAATCCTAGCTCACATAGCCGCCTCCTCTCCCACACACGCCTCACGCCGCCGCCGACCGCCCGCCGTCGCCGTCGCCCGGTTTTCGTGTGATCGGACTTGTTTCGATCACTGCTTCGAGGAGAATCCGTTCGTGATAAAATCCATCAGATTTCTAGTGCAGGCTGATTGGAGGAAGATCGATTCCGATCATGGACCTGATTGACGATCTACAGCCGCCTACCGACAAGAGCCAGTTTCCCTGTGATTCTGGTTGGAGCCAGGCGCCTAGACGCCAGCAAGGTAACATCCCGAAAATCATCCTATGAATGGTTTATAGTATTGATTTTATTGTATTGAACGTTTCCCGGAGCTAATTTTAAAACTTCCGCTGCGTCGCCGGGAGACGGGATCTGGATCCGCCACCGCTTTCCCAACAGTGGTATCAGAGCCAAGGCTCGGATCCTTCAATACAGTAGTGCCATAATTTCATGAATCTCATGATTTTGAATCGATTGAACAAAAAATAAAATTAATATTTTCTCGGTCTGCCGGACGCCGCCGCATGCGACGGCGCTAAAACCCCGCGCGCGATAGCACGCACGGCCACGCGATGATCGCGCCTCATGGCCGCGCAGCCTTGCGCAATTATTGTGCTATGGCTGGACGGTTCTGCACGCGATAATGGCGTGCTTGTCGCGCCTGGCGGCCGAGAGGAGGCCGAAGGCTGGCCGTGCAAATTGTTGCGCGCTGGCGACCGTGTGATGCTGCTGTTTTGCGCGCAATTGTTGCGCGATTATGGCCGGCCAGAAGATAAATGTTGCGCCACTGGTTGGCGCAACCAGCGCCATGCGCCGCACTTGTTGCGGCAGGCGTGCGGCCAAGCGCCGCACGCAACATGGTGGCGGCGGCCGCCGTCCGGCGACGATCTCCGGTAGATTGTTGCGACGGCTAAATTTTTCTTCTAGGTTTAGTTCGGGCCTGTCCCGGGCATCCCATGAAGTTTTTGGTCCGATATTTGATTTCGGGCCCATTTTGGTCAATTTTGAAATTTTGAGATTTTGGGCCCAAAATTGTTTTTGGCCCAATATGATGCAATTAAAATTGCAAAATACGATTTTGATTGTAAAATATGATTTTATAATTAAATATGATTTTGTTGATTAAAATTTGATTTTATCAACAAAATGCGATTTTATTATAAAATGCGATTTTATGATTAAAATATGATTTTGCGATAAATAATTTGATTATTTAATTTATGCAAATTAATTAGATTGATTGCATGATTGGGATGATCGAGAGCCGTGCCCCAATGTGTTAGGTGTATGCTTTAGGTTTTTATGATTTCGGTTGTAATATTGTTGATTATCATTTTATAAAAGTGGGTCTATTTGTGGCCCGTTTCCACCCCTTAAAATGTATCCCTTATGTGTCATGGAAATTTATTGTAAAATTACTAGACTTAGTTGGAGGACTTTTGAAGATGGTGGGCCCGATGGCGATCAAAGATATTGAAGACCGAAGATCTGTAAAACCGGAAGCATATGTAATAGGATTGCATTGCATATTGCATTTCACCTAGGATTGGACCCAGGTCCGTGATTGGCAACCATGGACCGAATAGCTCTCGCGATCGATCATCCCAATGTTTATATATGTGATATATAGTTAGTTGAATCCGCATGTTTTTGATGGATCTGTTTTGACAGATCCTGATTAAGTCTGTTTTGACAGATCCTGATTAAGTTTTGAATTACACAAAACCTGTTATTGTGTTTCTAACAATTCCACTTAAGTGTGCAGATTTTAGGAACGAAGAAGAAGATGAACAGTAGCAGAAGTTTGTCCAGCCGATGGTTCACAATATAAGTTCAGCAGCTGGTTTGGTTATTCATTGTAATCGGCAGCTGGATTAGCAATGCAGACGTCCAAAGTTAAGTCAGGTGTTCGAAATCAGGCAGAGGCCAAGTTGAACCAGCTGGAGCATAGTGAATCAGCTGGAACGATATGAACCAGCTGCAAGCGCTAGAAGAGGAAGATGAAGCAGCTGGAACATTAAAAGGGAACCAGCTGGAACATCTAAGTGGACCCTCGATGATGATGTCATTGGTGACGACATCATATTCAGCAGATGCAGAAAGATCAGCTGGTGCGAAAGGACCAGCTGGAACAGAAGCTAAGAAGAGTCGCAAGTTGGAGCTAGAACGATAAAAATCAGCTGGAGAGCTAAGCGTAGATGACATCAGCAGTGACGTCATCATTCAGCAGGAATCTAATGTTCATCAGCAGATGCTATTTGGAGTTGGCGATAGCAAAACGTTGTCGTTCGAATAAGTTGGTACGACAGCGTTTTGCCTTCGCACTAAGATTCAGCAGATGGTTCTTGCAATGATGGATTCAGCAGAAGCGCAAAGACAAAAGAATTCAGCAGATGGTTTTGCGCTAAGAACCAGCAGGAAGCTACAGTACATCCAGACGAGAGCAACAGCGTTATATTCAATCACGAGGATGCATAGCAAACGATGTCATTTGAATAAGTTGATACGACATCGTTTGATCTAACCAGTCGTTGGGAAATCCAGTCGCAAGATTTTCACGACCAACGACTGGACAACCAGCTGCAAGCATATCGTTACCACCAGCTGGACAACCAGACGCAAGCACATCATCTCACCCGGTTTTAAGACCAGCTTCTGGACAACCAGTCGAGAGCACCTCTTCCCAGCTATTGAAATGAAGGTGAACCAGCTGTTGCGCGAAGTGTTGTGACTAAGAAAAGACAACAGCTGAGCGAACAGCTGTTGAACAATCTGTTGGAGATCATTCAGCCATTCAACGCAATCAACGCTCAAGATGGAAAAAAATCAATGGCTGAAATAGAGTCGTGCAATTGCCTCAATTCAAGGGAACAAGATTTGTACTATTCTGGGAAATAGTACAATTTACAGAGGAGCGTTGCACGGATATGGAATGAAGACGACGAATTAGCCTTGACAAGCGCAGAAGAGATTTGGAATTTATCTAACGGCTATATTCGAACAGAAGCTATATAAACGAGAAGATTTGAAGGAAGAAGGTTGACGAGTTGACGAGTGTGAAAAGAAGACGATTGACGAATGAGCGAAGAGACAAAAACAGAGGGAAGATTCCTGGAGACGAAGCAGCAGACCGCCATTTAGAGAGGAGCGCTTATTGAGTGTCTGCTGCTGAGTCTAGATTAGCTTGTGTAGAAGCAACTTCCCTAGTGTGTGAGAAAAACAGAGAGTTGAGCTTTTTCATTGTAATAATCTCACACACTTAGATTCACTCACACAAACACGAGAGATGTGCGAAATTGTAAAGTGAGTGAATCAAAACCTTTCCAACACAGGTCCCGTCCAAGCACGATGACGTTAAATTTATGTATATAGTTAGTCACACAGTTGCGGCTGGTGTGCATTGTTGAGTCTAGGAGTCCATACAAGTGCTGCTTGTGTGGGTGGGTGTTTGCAGATGACCTGTAACCATCAAAGTCTTCTAGTAGTGAATCCTTCCGAGGTGGAAGAAGGGGAGATGTAGGACATTGAGGTCCGAACTTCCAGAAACAAACCTGCTGCGTATTGTATCTCTTTTATTCATTCAGCACTCGCATTATTTTAGCACGCATAACACACGTTTACAGTTCAGCACTTGCATTTACTTAGCATCGCATAATTCATCACTTGCTCATACATTTAGCACACTTGCACGTTCAGCTTTCACGCTTACACAGCACACAAGAACTTGCACAGTTTCGAACAGATTTATGTTGCACATAAATCTGTTTGAATCGTTTTAAAATATTAGGATTCAGTTTTGGTATTTTCCGCATGATTTTTAAATCATACCAGATCTGTCTCCGGTGCTCTGTTTATTTTAGATGTTCAAGAACCTTGAGCTATTGCAGCTCCAAGCAGCGCGAAAATTTTTAATCGCTCATTTTAAATCAGCGGCTCCTAGTTTCCTTTGAAAAACAGGGACCAACAGTTTTAAATATGATTTAAAATATATTGCATGAGACCAAATTTTCGAAAATAAAATCCCTCGTTTTAAATACGATTTAAAACTAATATCAAGATAAAAGTTTATTCGATAAACCGAAGGGGATTTAAATTTGTTTAAATTTCCCTACCTTCCATCAACAATGGGTGTACGCTGATGCTACCCGTATACATGGCCCGGCTCATATTATTGAGGGGGTCATGTATGCCGGAAAGCTGTCCACGCCACTGACACTCGTTGTGAGTTCGGTTGGAACTCCCTTTAACGTTGGCTCATATTATTGGGGACGTTAAGGGGACCGTCCTTCACGACTCAACATTGATAGGTCATCTTGACACGTGATAGTAAACGGCGTCATATTATTGGGCCCTTACTGGACGTGAGGTGAATACATGGAGGTTGCACCGGTTGCAATTGGAAACTACCTTTTGAGGGTCATGGTTGGCTGATATTATTCGGGACCATGATCTCTTGATTGGGCTCCGTGTACCCACTAAGGAAACTTGCTTTCCCGATTTCATTAGAGGGTGAAATCGTTAAAATAGTGGGAGGGTAATTCATAGAACTAAACGACCTTTTTTTATGTCTTAGCGATTATTTTATATAGTTAGTGATGATTGTCTGTTTTCTTTTCAGTATTACTTCTTATATAATGTCTTCGATCAAAAACCCACTCGCTGCTATACTGGATAGCAACAAGTTCACCGGTCTGAACTACCAAGACTGGCTTCGAAACCTCAACATTGTGTTGGCTTCGGAGAAACTTCTTTATACGATAGAGAAGAGCCCTCCGAAGGAAGCCCCTGCTGATATCAGCCCTGAGGAGCTGGTGACGCTTCAGCAATGGTGGGACGACGAGTGTAAGACTCGATGCTATGTGATGGCATCAATGTTTAACGAAATGCAACGGCGCTTTGAGAAGACAAAGTATGCTGCTGACATACTCTTTCATCTCAAAGAACTGTATGGGGAGAACTGATGGATCTGTTTTGACAGATCCTGATTAAGTTTTGAATTACACAAAACCTGTTATTGTGTTTCTAACAATTCTACTTTGTTCGTAATCAGGCGGAGGCCAAGTTGAACCAGTTGGAGCATAGTGAATCAGCTGGAACGATGACAACCAGCTGCAAGCGCTAAAGGGAAAAGATGAACCAGCTGGTACATGTATTGAGAAGTCTGCTGGAGAAATAGATCGAAGAAGAAGATTCCAGTCGCAAAGTACTGTTGACAAATCTGTTAGCAGTCGCGATTATAAGTACTGTTGACAAATCTGTTAACAGTCGCTATTCAAGAAGCAAGAAGCTAAGAAGAATCGCAAGCTGGAGCTGTAACGATAAAGATCAGCTGGAGCGCTAGGCGTAGATGACATCAGCAGTGACGTCATCATTCAGCGGGAAGCTATCAGCAGATGAGAAGAAAAGTAAAAGAGATGAAGCGACGTCGTGCTGAAGAATCAGCAGATGGTTTAGCGTTGATGACGTCATCAGTGACGTCATCATAATCAGCAGATGGTTTGAGTCCAGCAGTCGCAAGAACCAGCAGGTAGCTTGTACATCCAGACGGAAGAGAGAAGCGACGTCGTAGAGGAGGAAATCCAGTCACAAGCTACTGTTCACCAGCAGATGATATTTGGAGATAGCGATAGCAAAACGATGTCGTTTAAATAAGTTGATACGACAGCGTTTTGCCCTTGAGATTCAGCAGATGCTCTTTGCGTTGATATTCAGCAGTCGCAAGATATCAGCAGGAAGCAACAGCACATCCAGTCGAGAGCTTCAATGAACCAGCTGTTGCTATGAATCCAGTCGCAAGCTTTGCGTATCCAGTCGACATGGAATCCAGTCGCAAGAAAGCAGATGTAGTGGAGAGTTACAATCCAGACGCAAGATTCCAGTCGCAGTATTTGAAGATTCAGCAGAAGCGCAAAGCAGCAGTAGACTTGAATCAGCAGCGAAGCAGTTGACGATTTACGAGAGCTGGATGTCAACTGCTGATCTCAATTCAAATGGTGAAAACGACAAGAAGCCTGCAAAAGAAAAGGACACAAGTACTATTCCCTGTCGGTACTTTACAGAACAATTTTGAACGGGAAGAATTTTGTGTCCAACGGGATTAATTTGAACAGAGGCTTATATATTCGAGAAGTGCCATTGAAGAAGGTTGACGAGTGGCCGAGAGGTTGTGAAACCAGAGAGTTGTTGTTGCACAGAAAATAAAATCAATAGAAGACAACAACAGAGGGAAAATGAATCTGAAGTGAAGCTGTCAACTACCATTTGAGAGAGAGCTTAATTGCAGTTGACAGTGGAGCTAGAATTAGCTAATTAGAGCATTTCCCTAGTGTGTGAGAAACAGAGAGTTTGAGAGCTTCATTGTATCAAATCTCACACACAGAGATTCATTCACATTGTATTGGTGAATGAATCTCAAAACGTTTCAAACAGTTCCTGTCCAAGCACGATGACGTAAAACTCATGTGTATGTAGTGAGTCACACAGTTGAGGCTGGTGTGCATTTGTGGACTCTAGGAGTTCTCACAGCTGCTGGTTGTGGGATTGGGTCTGTACACGAAGTTGTAAGATCAAATCTTCTAGTGGATCCTTCCGAGGTGGAAGAAGGGGAGATGTAGGACATTGAGGTCCGAACTTCCAGAAACAAATATGCTGTGTATCGGTCCATTTCTTTAAGCTTTCAGCATCGCATTATTACTTTAGCATTGCTCGCATAAACAGAAATCAGCACTTGCATTTACTTAGCATCGCATACAGTTAGCACACAAGCACTTGCAAGTCTCGAACAGATTTATGTTGCACATAAATCTGTTTGAGTTGTTTTAAAATATAGGATTCAGTTCTGGTATTTTCCGCATGATTTTTAAATCATACCAGATCTGTCTCCAGTGCTCTTCCTCTTGTGATTTTAGTTGTTCAAGAACATCGAGCTATTGCAGCTCCGTATTAGCAGCGCAAAATCTTTAAATGAACTGTTTTAGCAGCGCTGCTAAGTTCCTTCTATTCAAAACAGGGACCAACAAGAACTCTCGACATGAGAGGTTCACGACTGTCAAGGAGCTTATGACGAGCAGCATGCGCGATGGGACTTCGGTCCGCGAGCATGAGGTTCATATGATTGGGCTCGTTGAAAAGCTGTCGAGCCTTGATATCACACTTCCACACGAGCTGTCTGTGGATGTGCTTCTCCTCTCACTACCTGCTGCATTCGACCCCTTTGTGGTCAACTTCAACATGAACAAGCTGGCAGCCACCCTTGAAGAGGTGGTTAACATGCTTGTCGTGTTCGAAGGAATCATAAAGAAGGACAAGCCCGTCCTCCTTATGGGCTCTTCTTCCTCTGCGAAGAAGGGGGCCCAGAATCAAGGGTAAGAAGCGTTCTGCCCCTGCGAAGGAGGAAAAGCCCACCAAGAAGCCCAATGCAAAGGCTTCCAAGCCAAACAAGACTGAGGAAGTTTGCCACCACTGCCACAAGCCTGGGCATTGGAGGAGGAACTGTCAGGAGTACCTCGAGCAGTTGCGAACTACGAAAGGTATATTCTATATCAAAATAAATATGTCTCTTAATTCGACTTCTTGGGTACTTGATACCGGATGTGGATCTCATATCTGCAATGATTTGCAGGTGATGACAAGAAGCCGACGTCTTAGAGAGGGTGAGACCCACTTGGGCTGGGGTATTTACAAGAATGAATGTTTGATTGGTATTGGGGAACGCGAAAACGTTTTATACACCTTGAAATTAAAAGACGTTCCAACTCGCGATGTCGAAACACATACAACAACGATTAAAAGGAAACACGATAACTTGAACCCAACACAACTTTGGCACGCTAGGCTAGGTCATATTTCTCTAAGTAGGATGAACAAGTTAGTTAGGAGTGACATGTTTGATCTGTCAGACATTAACTCCCTACCGACTTGTGAGTCTTGTCTCAAGGGAAAGATGACTAAGCAACCCTTCAAGGGCAAGGGTGAGCGTGCTCAAGGCCTATTGGATTTGATCCATACTGATGTGTGAGGCCCGTTTAGTATTGGTACTAAATACGGTCACACATGCTTCATCAACTTTACCGACGATCACTCTAGGTATGGGTACTTGTACTTGATGAAGCACAAGTCTGAATCATTTGAAAGGTTCAAAGAATTCAAGGCTGAAGTAGAAAAACAATTAGGCAAAAGCATTAAAGCACTTCGATCCGATCGAGGTGGTGAATACTTGAGTGCTGAGTTTCAAGACTATCTGAAAGAGAATGGGATTCTCGCACAGTGGACCCCTCCGGCCACACCACAGCTCAATGGTGTAGCGGAGCATCGTAATCGAACTTTGATGGACATGGTTCGATCTATGATGAGCTTCACTGAGCTTCCTACCTCGTTTTGGGGCTATGCGCTCGAAACGGCGGTAATGTTGTTGAACAATGTCCACACAAAGGCAGTGGATGAAACTCCATATGAGATATGGATGGGCAAACCACCCAAGTACTCATTCATGAGGATTTGGGTATGTCCTCCTTACGTGAAGCAGACAGTGGGAGATAAGTTGGATATGAGATCCATCTTATGCTACTTCATTGGGTATCCAAAGAATTCCATTGGATACTACTTCTACTATCCAAGTGAAACAAAAGTGTTTGTTTCTAGGAATGCCACCTTTATGGAAATTGAATTTCTACATGATAGAAAGGGCAAAATAGTAGAACTCGAAGAGGTTCGAGAACCAACTGAAGTACCAAGTGAATCTCCTGCACCTACAGA
Source organism: Dorcoceras hygrometricum (assembly GCA_001598015.1). NCBI lineage: Eukaryota > Viridiplantae > Streptophyta > Magnoliopsida > Lamiales > Gesneriaceae > Dorcoceras > Dorcoceras hygrometricum. The sequence continues at coordinate 511,945 of KV014858.1, forward strand.
GCCAGTACCAGAAATGGTCGCACCTAGGAGATCCGAAAGGGTTCCTAGGGCTCCTAAGAGATATGGTTTTCTCCTTGAAGATGATCAAAGTGATCAAATTGTTGGATCTGATCCAAGAACTTTCAAGGAGGCAATTTCCGATTCTGATTCTAATTTGTGGCTTGAAGCAATGCAGTCTGAGTTTGACTCAATGCATGCGAACCATGTTTGGACTCTTGTTAACCCTACCGAAGGAATTGTTCCTATTGGGTGCAAATGGGTATACAAGAGGAAACTTGGGCCTGATGGTAAGGTAATGACCTACAAGGCACGACTGGTCGCGAAAGGTTACCCTCAAAGGCAAGGTGTTGACTATGATGAAACCTTCTCGCCAGTCGCAATGTTCAAGTCAATATCTTGTTAGCCATAGCCGCATGGTACGACTATGAGATATGGAAAATGGATGTGAAAACTGCGTTCCTTAATGGAAACATTAAGCAAGAGATCTATATGACGCAGCCTGAGGGTTTCACATCTGTTGGAAGCGAGCATAAGGTATGCAAGCTTCAGAGATCGATCTACGGTCTCAAACAAGCATCGAGGAGTTGGAACCTGAGATTCGATGAAACAATTAAGGAATTTGGTTTCATCAAGAATCCCGAGGAGCCATGTGTTTATAAGAAGGTTGTTAAAAACGCTGTGACATTCCTTGTACTTTATGTTGATGACATTCTACTCATTGGGAATGATGTAGGAATGTTGCAGTCAACTAAAGTCTGGTTGTCTAGTAGATATTCGATGAAGGACATGGGTGAAGCAAGCTATATTCTTGGAATACAGATCTATCGGGATAGATCGAAACGGATGCTCGGACTCACCCAGGCCACCTACATCGATACCATACTTAAGAGGTTCTCTATGGAAGAGTCCAAGAGAGGACACCTACCTATGTGCCACGGGGTCACTCTATCTAAGTCTATGTGTCTGAAGACTGATGAGGTGATAGAGAGTATGACACGTGTGCCACATGCCTCGGCAACAGGTAGCATTATGTATGGCATGATCTTGACTAGACCGGATGTCGCATATGCTCTGAGTGTCACGAGCCGCTACCAGGCCAACCCCGGCCAATTGCATTGGAAGGCTGTGAAGGATATTCTTAAGTACTTGCGAAGGACTAAGAATATGTTCATGGTCATTGGGGGTGGTGAACTGAAACTGGAAGGCTATACTGATTCTATCTTCCAGTGTGACGTGGATGATTCGAAGTCTACCTCTGGATTTGTATTCATGCTCAATGATGGTGCTGTCTCTTGGAAGAGTTCCAAGCAAGACACCATCGCGGATTCAACCACTGAGGCTGAGTACATCGCAGCATCAGCTGCTCCTGAGGCCGCCCGAGCTCGAGACTAGTATCTGCGATGCGAAGTACCATTTTCATTGGTAGGGAACATTGTGATGTTCTGAGCATGCAGATAGATAGTGACCTGGTGATCTATCGAACTACCCTCGTTCGGACTTTCCAAATGGTTACCATTTGTCGAGTGGATAAGTCCGAGGCCGTGGTTGTACTGATTAGTCCTCACGACTCGAAACGTCATTGAGACTCTACATGATAGGCGTCTCACTTTGACCCGTTTGCCGACTCACTTGGGGTCATTATGCGGCGGTATTGGGTGAGATCCCGATGCATGTAGGAGTCGATGCTTCGTTGTCGAGGATTCACCGCTCGCTTACATGCGTGGATATCCTATGCTATCTGAGGGGATAATAGTGTATAAATCTCTGGCCAGAGTACCAGAAGTGTTTTAGGTAAATGAGTTTACCTAGTTACACTCGCGATGTCACTATTCGATCTCCAAGATGAATGTATAGCTATCGGATCTCTAGCGACTCTCGATTCACCAATGGTCGTTGATCTGATCGGGATATATGGATTGAAAGGACCGCACTGTACGCTAACCATGACTAACTGGTTCTTTCAGGCACTATCAGTGATACCTAGGGGATCATGGTGCAATGTTGCTAGGCGCTTTACCATGATCCGTTGGGCAAGTACGAAATTGTGATTTCGGAGCCGCAATGGTTGTGGGCCCACGGCTAGCTGTATCCCTGAACCATTGAGGGTCACACAAGTACTAGATTCGTGATTCCCGTACGGAAACTGAGCTCAATGTGTTGAGCATAGGAAGAGGATTTTGGGAAGTGCGACTTCCTAAAAGTTAACAGGGGTGAAATTGCTATTTCCCACTGTTGAGGGGCAAAACTGTCATTTGGACTAGGTAATCTGAAAAATCGTTTTTCGCATCATAATATTCAGTTTTGGAAACTGAGTCGATCGGTCCGATCTGATCGACGATCGGAGTTATGATGAAACCGTGGTGATTTAAATGAACCGAATGTTCATATAGGACTTGGGCCTGACCCAAGTCCAATGGGCCGGTTCAAGCCCATCTACCAACTTAATTAATAAAGGTGATTAGGGCTTAATTCACTAAAACACAACAACAAACCCTAGCTCACATAGCCGCCTCCTCTCCCACACACGCCTCACGCCGCCGCCGACCGCCCGCCGCCGCCGTCGCCCGGTTTTTTGCGTGATGGGACTTGTTTCGATCACTGCATCGAGGAGAATCCTTTCATGATAAAATCCATCATCTTTCTAGTGCAGGCTGATTGGAGGAAGATCGATTCCGGTCGTGGACTTGATTGACGATCTACAGCCGCCTACCGCCAAGAGCCAGTTTCCCTGTGATTCTGGTTGGAGCCAGGCGCCTAGACGCCAGCAAGGTAACACCCCGAAAATCATCCTACGAATGGTTTATAGTATTGATTTTATTGTATTGAACGTTTCCCGGCGCTAATTTTAAAACTTCCACTGCGTCGCCGGGAGACGGGATCCGGATCCGCCACCGCTTTCCCAACAAGGCGGCGGTAGATCGTCAATCAGGTCCACGACCGGAATCAAGATCCCTCCGTCAATCTGCACTAGAAGAATTGACGGATTCTGACACGGACGGAAACTCCTCGTCGTGGTGATCGAAACAAGTCCGATCACACTACGAACGGACGGAGGCGACGCGGCGGAGGCGCCGCGGTGGGCGGCGGCCGTGCGTGAGGTTTGAGAGGAGGGGTCGGCGGTTTTGGAGCTTGGAGGCTAGGGTTGTGAAAAATTAATTCCTCATTAGTTGCCCTAGGTCAAGACTAAGTATAGGTATGATGGGTTTGAACCGGCCCATTGGACCTGTGGCGGGCCCAGTCCAATATATGAACATTCGGTTCATCCGCATCACCGTGGCTTCATCATAATTCCGATCGACGATCAGATAGGACCGATCGACTCAGTTTCCAAAACTGAATATTATGATGCGAAAACAATTTGCGAGTGTTATAAACCCATTTACCTAAAACACATCTAGTACTCTGGCCAGAGATTTATACACTATTATCCCCTCAGATAGGATAGGATATCATATCATAGTGACATCGCGAGTGTTACTAGGTAAACCCATTTACCTAAAACACATCTAGTACTCTGGCCAGAGATTTATACACTATTATCCCCTCAGATAGCATAGGATATCCACGCATGAGAGCGAGCGGTGAATCCTCGACAACAAAGCATCGACTCCTACATGCATCGGGACCTCACCCAATCCCGACGCCTAATGACCCCAAGTGAGTCGGCAAATGGGTCAAATTGAGACGCCTATCATGTAGAGTCTCAATGACGTTTCGAGTAGTGAGGACTAATCAGTACAACCAAGACCTCGGACTTATCCACTCGAAAAATGGTAACCACTTGGAAAGTCCGAACGAGGGTAGTTCGATAGATCACCAGGTCACTATCTATCTGCATGCTCAGTACATCACAATGTTTCCTACCAATGAAACATGGTACTTCGCATCGCAGATGCTAGTCTCAAGCTCGGGTGGCCTTATCCTCATTTTGACGGCCCAGTTGACTAGGAATGAATTCAGAATACACAGTGACTATTAGATGTGTTTCATTATAGCGATCATATCCACTATCACATCTAACATACACTATGGTGCATTCTAGGTCTTTATCCAACACAATTGTTAAAATCATATAACATAATGAAAATAAAGAACGCCATAAAGAAATGCGAATAACATATATAAAGATTGTCATATACAAGAGTCAATAAAACCCACACGCCACAAGTTGGCTAGTTGGGCATCTACTCTAACAAATTCTCAAGGGACGCTAAACACAGAATCACACGACTGGGAGCTACAACTCAAACCAGCAATTATCCTACATATCTGTGAGGAATCAGAATTTAATTTGTGATTAATCGAGTTGATTTGGGATTTATCGCATGAATTTTGAAGGTTTTACGTGTGAAATCTGATTCCCCATTGTATTTCAGACGTTGCGCTATTGTTTAGAATCAGTCGTAGCGAATTTGGGTGAAATCTATCAATAGCAAGCTACTGTAGCGAAGTCAACGTGGGTCAACGTTACTGTAGCTCAAGACTGGTGAAATTTGAATCCGTAGAGATGACGTAGGCGTGACGCATTGTTATCTATTGGCAGTAGTTGCGTTTAGAATGGTTGCTGCTGGCAGCAGGCACGCTAATGCAAGGATCAACGAAGGAATGACACGTGTTGGTCAACATTTTTGAGTGTTGACTACTGATTTCAGCAGTTGCGTTAGAAGGAGCGACCATTCGATGGTTTGTGTTGGGGATCCGGATCCGCCCCCCGGTCAGGCAGCGGAAGAACAATAAACAGAGAACCGGGAGGCGATCAATACGAAAAACTATCAACATTCTACGACATTCATAGGATGTTTAGCGAGTTACCTCTCTGGCACTTGTGCCTGGCTCCAACCGTGATTACAATAATCCGGCTCTTCTCGGTAGATTGCGGTAGATTATCGCCAATCCGGTCCATGACCAGATCCGAGACTCCTTCGTCAGGCTGCACTAGAAGCCTTGACGAGAGCAGCACGAACGGATTCTCCACGTCGAGTTGGCCGGAAACCAATTTTCCGGCGAAGACGGCGGCGGCGGCGGCGGGGGCGTGAGAGAGAAGAGAGGGGCGGCTGATTTGCTTAGGGTTAGGTTATGAGTGTGTTGTTCATTAATCAAGTCATTAAGTCTAAATAAATAGACTTAAAGATGGACTTGGGCCGGTCCAACGGGCCCGGGTCCAAATGACGATACTATCGCTGTGACTTCATCGTAACTCCGATCGCCGATCAGATCGGACCGATCGACTCAGTTTCCAAAACTGAATGTTATGATGTGAAAAACAATTTTTCAGATTATCAAACCCCAAATAGCAAAATGACCGTTTTGCCCCTCAACAGAGTCAAATCCC
>KV014861.1:14966-30370 GCA_001598015.1 Dorcoceras hygrometricum
TGCTCTGATACCATGTTTAGTGAACGCCCCAAATCCCCATGGGGCTCAACGGGAACAAAGAAAAGGAAATAAAAGGAAATAGAAGGGACTGAATAATAATTAGAACAAGCTGTATTGACCTTGCTCAATAAAAAGAAATCAAAATACAGCCATTGGCGCCATAAAATAATACCAGACTTCATTACAATTTCGAAGTACAAAATGCGAAGTCGTGATATTACAATTACTGAACTCTATTTGAATTCATCTTTGTTGTAACGGATCTCAATACAGATTTGACTAAGATCATAGACAAAAAAAATAGCAAAATACAAAATGAACATTGCGGAAACGCAGGCCTTCGATAATCACTAACACGTCGCTGCTGGTTCAAACTCCACCTCCCAACTGCTCCGACGCCGACTCACCTGCACCAATAAAGCTAGTGAGCCTAGGGGCTCAGCAAGCAAAACTGAGAGTAACAAGCATAAAATGCAGGTGTAAAACATAAGACATCACAGTTTTAAAAGAAGTCATAAAATATCATTCATTATAACTTTTATTCTGGAAATAAATTCAAATTCCAGCGTTATCATTTTCATTAGACTTATGGCTCAGAAGATCTACTTAGGTCCCATTGCACTCGATCGAATGACTACTGATATCAGTTACAATATGGTGAAATCTCACCCACGATGAAGGGGCAACCGACCCTCTCGTCTGCTGCTCACCCTTCCCATACGGACCGTCTGTTATCTAAGCCATAAATTCTTAAATTGAAACTTTATTCCTTAAAACACATACTGAACGAACTCAAATCTTAGCATCGGGGTTCAATTCCTTTTTAAAACTCATACTTCCTTCGAAAATCATTTTCACTGAGCATCTAGCTGAGACATAGGAAATCAGTTATTGGGATAATTTCAGTTGTTGGCAAGAAAACCAGCAGATGTGAACAGTAGATCAGTCGATGGGTACATACTGTGGTCAACACAATAATTGGGTCAACGGAGTAACAGTAGATCAACCAGTCGTTGGTTCAAGAACAACCAGTCGTTGGGTAATGGAAATCAGCAGATGAAAGAAAACCATACGCGGTATGTAAATCAGTAGTGAGGTACTTAGGGGAAAGAATCAGTCGCAAGAGGAACCAGTCGCAAGCAAAACCAGTCGCAAGCAACAGTAACCAGTCGCAAGCAAAACCAGTCGGAAGCAACAGTAACCAGCTGATAGTTATGAAATGCGATATGAACAGTAAACCAGCTGATGGTTATGAAATGCGATATGAACAGTAAACCAGAGAAAAGAAGAACATCCTAATTTACGTGAGTTGGAATCTGAAATGCTCAGTGTTTTAAAATCAACATCATCAACTCTGTAAAATACAGTTTTAGTTCCAAACATACACCCTCTGTGAACTCAAACACTAAACATACAATTCAATATTAGCAATCTATGAGCAAAGACTGATATTAAACATAACTTAGGCAAGGAATTAAAATAAAAACGAAGTAAAAACAATACATATGCTTTCATGGTGTAGCAAGAATCAGATTTACTTGCCTCAATACAGGAGAACACGAAAACACAGCAGGTCTAGCAGCAAGTCTCTCCAAGCACCACAGCGAGTTTCCTATGGTTTCTTTGATGAAATTAAATATTTTTCTTACAAACTTTGATTTTATAGTCCAATGTACCATAGGCATGGGAGTCTGACTTGTAACAGGGAAAAAACACTTGAGTAGGCATGGTGTTCCACACCTACTTCTCCAGAATTCTGACTGTAACAGGGAAAAAACACTTGAGTAGGCATGGTGTTCCACACCTACTTCTACCAGAATTTAATAAAAATCCCCTGTTACTATTTTAATTGTTAAAACAATACTCTCATTTTAATAAAAGTCATCCTCCCACTCGAAATTCATTTTTATTTTCAACCTCCAAAATCACCCAGCTGATGCTTGGAGTAACAGCTGGTCAGACCTTGCATCATGTCTCGCATCTGGAAAATAAGAAATCAGCTTTTCAATTAAGCAAACAAGCTGAAATCTGAAATTAGAAATGAATCCTCGAATTATAAAGATGAGAATTTTTGGTCCTATGGATTTTGGGGCGCTACATGACCATCGTTGACGTCTGGAAATCGAATATGCGCATCGCCTGGTTCCTTAGCGCTAGCCAAACGACGACGTTTCCTTCTCGCGCTACAGTGATGTTGACCCGCGTTGACATCTGCTTCGACTGAACAACCAGCAGGCACACTCACGCGATCAGATCTCACACTAGCGCTCCACCAAAATGACGTCGCTCCAACTTATTCAAACGACACCGTATCCAACCCGATACAAATTCATGCTAAGGCAACGGCTGATATTACAAGCGCTACCAGATCTCTCCAAACGATGACGTTTCATAATCCTGCGTTACCAAAACACGTTGCGACTGGTTTTCACTATTCAACCAGCTTTCAACAGAAACCAGCTTTCACCCAAAATCTCAAAATTACGAAAACTCCTAGAATTGTTCTAGGTGAGGAATAGACCCAAAAACACAACTTAAACATTCAAACAGATATCTTAAGCACCCAAGAATCTCTAAACCCCGATACATTCCAACAAATAATATCTTATACAAATTCAGGTCTCACAGTAGTGACCTGGATAGAGGTTGGCGGGTGGTTGGTTCACTTGCAATTCCGTGCAACCCGACGGGTGGCACCCGCACGTGTGTTGACGATGAGCCACTATATTTTCCACGGGGTGCGATCGGGTCGCTTCTGAAGCCTGGTGATGTGTCACAGTCGTTGTTTCCTATTCGTTTGGCCTTTCGGTTGTTACCGATGTTCTTTGTACCGCTCATGCATTTGCACGACATGATACATTGCATGCTATATCTGTTAGCTGTATTTTGTAGCTCTTCGTACTGGGGTTTGACCCCGATGTCCCTCTGGGGCTGGTTGTTTTGTTTGCCTACTTGTTGTTCAGGTCTCCCAGGTTATTCCGCTGGTCTTGGTGTTGATCCAGCTGGAGGTGCCCCAGGTGGTGCTTAGAGTGTCCCAGTTAGCGTATAGCATATATGTATCAGTTCTATAAGCCGGGGAGTGTCCCGTTCTTTGTGTATTCAGTTACTGTATTAGTTGACTGATACTTGTTTGATGCTGTACTGTTGTATTATGGCTTTTAGCATTGTGTAATTCTATTAACTGGGATATTTTGCCATATTGTGGTATTTTAAAATTATGTTTTCTTCGTCAGGCCAAAAGCGAAAAATTTTAGCCACTTTTTAAAGTGCTTCCGCTATGTGTTACGTGATTTAACTCTGTGTTGTGCACGAGGCCTGACATTTTTGGTATCAGAGCTTAAACTGGGATAAGCTCGATTTCTTTGATCTCATGTGAGTCTAGGCACAACAGTTGTTCTTTGGTTTGTGCTTGACTACTTGAATTACTTGCTTGCATGCTTACCTTTGAGTGTCTTGTAGATATGCCGCTTAGGAGTAGAGGTAGAGCTAGTAGACAAGTGGTGGTTGATTCGAGGACTCTGGTTAGTGCAAATAGAGAGGGTGCCCCACCAATCGAGAGTTCCTTTGGGATATAGTGAGAGTCAGTCTTCAGCCTTTCACTCTCTTGCTAGTACTATTAATAGAGCGGTTGATTTGATGGAGAGCCTTCTAGTTGGACAGACTCGAGTTCAACAGTCAACAGGACAAAGCGTGGATCCTATGCCATCTGGAACGTCGTCATCCCAGCCTTCTGTGGCACCGCAGTATTTGAGTCGTTCGAGGTTTAGACCTAGAGGAAGGCAATTTAAGAGATCCAGTTCAAGTTCTTTGAGTTCTGGTGGTTCTAGTGGAGCGAGGTCGACTACGGCTTTCTGTGGCCAGTGTGGGGGTAAGCATAAACCTTCTCAATGCGTTGGAGTGCGAGGCGCTTGCAACAATTTTGATCAAGTTGGGCACTTTGCTAGAGTGTGTCCTACTTTGGGACAGCGGGATGTGACTAGAAGTTCCTCGAGACGACCGTATCGTCCTTTTCAGCCCCAGCGATCAGGACTTCAACCAACTCAGGTGGATGCGACAACTGAGGAGCGAGATGATGTTTTGACAGGAGGAGGTTGTACAGGTAGTTGTTCTTTACTTGTTAACTCTTTGTGAGTTTAGTTTGACGCATGGGCATCACACTAGTTTATCATTGTACTTGATTGTTTTGGTGGTGCGCGAGGGTTGTTTCTGCCCCATCTTGTTTGTGTGATGCCGTGTCCTGGTTACTCCTGCCGGTGTAGAAGTTGTCGTTCCGCGAGTGATGTTGAGTTAGGCTAGCAAGTCTGGTAGAGAAGTTGTTTGTTTTGGGGGTATTTAGATTCCCTTTGTCAAGAGGTTAGCTGCTACCTGTTTATGATGCGATGTCCGAACTACAGTTTGGGCTAGGTGACCTCCTTTGTTTGAGGATTTATTCCTGCATGTGTTTCAGTTGATATTCTCCTGATTTCCTGGTAATCTTTAGTACTATGCGTATTCTCTTTGATTCCTTTTGTCCGGACAACAGAATTGAGGTATTTTGAACTCCTTTGGCTTTCTGCTGGTTGTGTCCCCAGCTGTGGAGTTGATTCGCGAGCCCCATGTTTTCCAGCTGTTGAGTGCGCCTGAGAGATTTGGGCCTCCGGCTGTTGAGTTGTTGCGGTGGGCTTCGTTTCTCCAGCTAAGGATTGTTTCTGTTGTTATATCTCCAGCTGTTGAGCTGTGTCTCTTGCGTCTCTAGCTGTTGAGTTTTCTTAGTGAGTTCCATTGACCCCTGTGCAATTGCTGCTTTGAACTCAGTTGTCCTTATTGTTGTAGTCTCAGGCGGTTGAGGTGTTTTTCGAGTTGCGTGCATCCAGCTGTTGAACTCTAATTCGCATAACCGTGTCTTGTTTTATCCTGTTCAGTTCAGCTGTTGTAGCCGTGCTTTGTTGTTGCTGTTTGTTCCTTACCAGAATGCAAGGGCGAGCGGAGTTACCGCACTCTCATCTCCCTGCTGGGATTTGTTTGCCACCATGCGCCGAGTGGTTAACTACCACAGTTCATGGGTCGGGCAACATCAGGTTGAGCAGTTTTGATGCATCTGGTAATCGGGTGTGGTGTATAGGTGAGTGGGTGATTCTCATATCCCCGTACACACACCGTGGATACATCTGTTTGTTGATCTTTGCTTTCGATTGTTGATCAGCCTTGAGTTTTTGAGCTCCTGTGGACTCCCTGTTTCGGTTTTAGTCCCTTCCATTGTATTCTGTGAGGCATAGGTGTTTTCCGATTAGTGGAGACCTTGCTAGATGTGATGCCCCACCTTTGTCTTGGCGCTGGAGGTTATTGTGGCTACCTTGGAGTTCTAGCGTGCATTTTAAGGTGGAGAGCGATTAGCGGGTTCTGTCTTAACTCAGTTCGGCTTGTTTGCGTGATATTGCTTTTGGCTGAGTTAGTTAAAGATTTCAGATGTGAGTTTAGCGTCTGTCTGCGCGAGAGAAGCTCGCTACTGATGATTTGTTGGAAGGCCCATCCAGCAGTGCTAGTAGCGGTGAGTATCTCAAGATGCTTTTGAGCATTTGGTAGTTTTGTAGAGTTTCCTTGTTGGCTCCGAGTGCCAGTTAGCGCGGGCAGTAAAAGCATGATTGTTGGATTGTCTATATCAGCCCATTTTGTCCTTGTGTTAAGGGTTACTTTAGGAAACTGGCAAGAGGATTTGGTGGTGATCCATTAGCAAGATTGCCTAGTTTCTGGTGTCTGTAGTGGCTGGTAAGTACTCTAGGCTCTTGTTTCGAAGTTGGAAGAGTTTTCGATGTTTTTGGGTCTCGAGGGAATGCGAGTTTATCGTTTTTCCCTGAACAGATGCTTAATTTGAGAGACCATACTAGGATTGGTAGAGTTTTTGGTGTGGCATTTGTTGCCAAGAGAGGTTTGGTATAACCTTATTTGGGATTTTGTACTTCGGGAAGTACAAATCTTGCTTAGCGATTAGAAGAAATGTGGAGAATTTACTAGTTTTCATCAGAGGTTGAGCAGTAGGTGGTTGACCAAAGAGATCTGGTTCCTTTGAGAACGGTGGGTAAGCGTGACCTGTAACCAGATCGTGCTTGTTAAGTATGGACTTTTGAACCTCTGCTTGTGAACCCTGTGTTTCTTGCGAAATTCTCCTTCTTAGATCTTGCTGGATTTGACAATTAAGGGTAGGTCCGCTCTTAGATTCATCAGGTTGTTTGGATGTTTTGGGATAAATTGGATCTTTGGTGTGCGATTTGCGAGTACCGACTGTGTTGTTATGGACACGTAGTGTGTTTTATGTGTTATAGCCGAGGAAATTGAATATTAGATCCTTTTTTTTGTGTTGAATACGGATGGAATGAGCGGGACTAGTCCCTCAATTTGACTGTTTTGGCGAGCTAGGAATTTTGGAAGGGATATTTGAGAGACCGAATCTGAGATGAGTGGAGCGTATCCTCATCTATGTTGGGACAGCCTTTTATTCTTGTGTTTTGTTCCTACTCCGTTGGTAAATTGGTTGTTCTTTGTGTCGATCCCTTCTTGACAGTGCACATTGCAACTTGGCCTTTGATTATTAGCTGTTTTAGGCATGGCAGTTTAGTTGCAATGAACTTCGTGTTATGTTGGATCTTTTGGAGATCGCAGAAAGAATTATCTCTGTTCTTAGTTTGGCAGTGCCAACATGAACTATCTTCTTAGCACGGCGTGTTCTTGCTGAGGAAGTGAGCCAAAACCTTCATATATGCTACAAGTGTTAAATCAGTTTCTGTAGCTATCTGCTCGTGATTGTTTCTCAGCAATTGATTTCTGGTTGCTATGTCTTCCCGCTATCTTGAATGCTCTGTTAGTAACCTTTGGGTTGAGATTTGGCGCACTTGTGATAGTTTAGCATGTAGTTTAACCTTCCAGTGTTAGATATGTTAAAGATGGTTTTGTTTAATTCCAGAGTTGCTGTGTGATTTTGAGGGCGAAATCTTTTAAGGTGGAGAGGAATGTGAGACCCGAAATTTGTTAAATGTAAATTTGTTGGGAATTAATCGGTTTTTAGAGATTTCTGGTGGTTCAGATTTCTGTTTGTGAGTTTGGGTTGCATTTTCGGGTCAGATTTTACACTTAGAGCAATTCTAGAAATTTTGGAATTTTCGAGTTTGAAATCTGTTTTGTGGAGAAATCTGTTGGCAGATTTGCTGACGTCATGTTTTCTGTTGCACGTTGGCGTAGCAATTGCTGATGTAAGCATTGCTGTTGAAGTATCGGTTGAGTTAGCAATCAGATGTGATGACATAAGATTATCTGTTAGCTCTTGTGTTATTCTGGACGTTGACAGCAAGTTCCTGTAGCGCGAAGGAAACGGTGCCGTTTTGGTGAGGTATCTGCTGGGTGATATCTGTTAGCAGTTAGTTCCTGTAGCGGGTGTAAAACGCTGTCGTATTGATTTAGCGTCAGCAATTGTATCTTAGGTGTTGCGTGTGTTGAGAAGCAGCAGCAACGCTGACGTTGTCGACAGATATGGTGACGTATTCTATGCGACGTCGTTTGATTTAGTTGTTACGACGTCGTATTGTTCTAGCGCTAGCGATCGCTGTTGCGGGCGTTTAGTTCATCAGATATGATGACGTAGGTTACGCGACGTCGTATTTGCTTTGAATGGATCTGTTGTAGCGTAGCGCTTTGATCAGATTTGCTGACGTGTGCGAAGTGTTGTCGTTTTGATTAGCGCTCGTTGTCTTTGCGTTGCGGTTGCTGGAGTGAGCTTCGCACTGTTGAAGAAGCTGTTGGGTATCAGCTACGTACTGTTCCCGTTGCTGTCGGCTGTTGCAATTGTTATGTTAGTGTCGGTGGATTTTAAATCAGGTTTCTCGCGTGTATATAAGAAGCAGGACTTGGTCTTCGTTTCATTAAATCAGACTCCATACTTAGCGAAATATCCTCTCGACTTTCATTCTTTTTCTCGAACCCTAAACACTGTTCACCGTGATTTTCATCCGCTGATTGCCGCCGTTTCCCATCTCCGTTTTGGGCAAGGTCGGTGGCGCTGCACTCCTTGGGAGTTCCTCTTTCGATTAATACCAGCTAGAAGGTTTGAATTGGCCTTGGAGTGAGATCACGAAATAGCAGCAGTAGCTCTCTTGTTCGTGTGTTTGCTGTTGCAGGTAGCCTTTCGGTTTAGCTTTGAGATCTTACTCCTAGCTTTGATTTAAACTTCCTGTTAGGTTGTTGAGGTAAGATAATTAGCTGGTTGAGTTGTAGCTCCAGACCGTGAGTTTCTGTTAGCTTTCCTAAGATCTCGTGCGTATTGTTTCGCAGGTTCTTGTGTCTTTGAGACTCCATTCGATAGTTCTCCAGGTCAGGGTGAGCTTCAGGGTAAGTGATTCTTGCCATTGCTAAGCGTAGTTCCTGCTGTTGAGTTTCGATATAGTGATAGGACCAGGTTTCAGCTCTTGGTCGTAGGCTATAGTGTTTAGAAATTCAGTTGTTGAACTGATTTGCTAGGTGCCTTATCAGATTCGAGCTTCCGGGCAGATTCGTGGAATTTTGTAGGAGCCGTGAGGGATCTGAGTTGAGCGGGTCGCTGGTATCGTTAGCTGGAGGAATCTGTTGGAGGTATTTTGTCGTGTGAGCTACGAATCGAGCTTGTAATTCAGCTTTGAGATAGGCATGGGAATGTGTTATGTGTGTATTGTACAGCTGCGACTGATATTTGTGTTGAGGCAGAGTTGTGTGTATTCTGCATGTCTATTGGCTGAATTGTCGTGCTTATTGCTTGTTGTAGCTGAGTTGGTTGTATCCTGCATGGTTGTATTCTTGTTGTGCGGCCATATATGCGTATTATAGTATGTTGTTGTATGTAGTTATTGGCATTGCAAGCATCCATTCCATGTTGAGCATTGTAATGCATCTGCATAGCATATTGGGCCCTTGATTCCATTGACAGCCATGCTATACATGTTGCTCTGTTGGAGCTCTTCTCTCGTGGTGCGGTGCTGTGTTGCATAACCACGATTGAGTGAAGCTGGAGGATGTTGGTTGAGTTGTTCCCAGTCCTCAGTTGCAGTGACCTGGATAGAGGTTGGCTGGTGGTTGATTCACTTGCAATTCTGTGCAACCCCGCGGGCGGCACCCGCGCGTGTGTTGACGATGAGCCACTCTATTTTCCACGAGGTGCGATCGGGTCGCTTCCGAAGCCCGGTGATGTGTCACACTTGTTGTTTCCTATTCGTTTGGCCTTCCGGTTGTTACCGATGTTCTTTGTACCGCTCATGCATTTGCACGACATGATACATTGCTTGCTATATCTCTTAGCTGTATTTTGTAGCTCTCGTACTGGGGTTTGACCCCGATGTCCCTCTAGGGCTGGTTGTTTTGTTTGCCTACTTGTTGTTCAGGTCTACCAGGTTATTCCGCTGGTCTTGGTGTTGATCCAGCTGGAGGTGCCCCAGGTGGTGCTTAGAGTGTCCCAGTTAGCATATAGCATATATGTATCAGTTCTATTAGCCGGGGAGTGTCCCGTTCTTTGTGTATTCAGTTGCTGTATTAGTTGACTGATATTTGTTTGATGTTGTACTGTTGTATTATGGCTTTTAGCGTTGTGTAATTCTATTAACTGGGATATTTTGACATATTGTGGTATTTTAAAATTATGTTTTCTTCGTAAGGCCAAAAGCGAAAAATTTTAGCCACTTTTTAAAGTGCTTCCGCTATGTGTTACGTGATTTAACTCTGTGTTGTGCACGAGGCCTGACACGAGTGATGGGAACAAAACTCTTCCTCCTTGCCACCAAAAATTTCCTGAACATCATCTCTCTGAACATGGCCCGTACAAACTTTCTTCTCTCCACTGCTACCAGAAAATAATGGAGTTGTGGCGCCCGAACCCACGGGGTCACATATTTGGGGTGAATTAAAATTTTAAAATAAAATAAGGGCTAAACGGCAATTTGTTATAAGCTGTATTTCTTATAACTTAGAAAAATTTCGAAACATAAACACAAAACTGACATACACACGTCCGGCGCCAAGTATTGAAATTTTTCGGAAACAGATTTCATACATATACTGCAAATGCTATATTACAACATCTGAAATTCTATATGAATTTGCAATTGATCTAATACATATGTCTATGATAAAAGACAACAACAGCTAAGACACGAAAAACGCTGTCCATAGATAAACACTTCACCACCCAGCTGTCGAAGCTTCCACCTTCCGCTTGTTCCTTAACGGTCTCACCTACACCATTTAGGGGCTCAGCAAGTAAAATTAGAGTGATAAAAAAGTCATTTAACGTAGGCAGACATCTAAACAATTATATAACTGAGTTTAAAGGAACATCATTTGAACATAAACATTCTTTCGTATACTTCTTTAAACTTTCTTTCTGTTAGAGTAGATGCCCAACTAGCCAACTTGTGGCGTGTGGGTTTAATAGACTCTTGTATATGACAATCTTTATATATGATATTCGCATTTATTTATATGGCGTTCTTTACTTTCATTGTGTGTATAATGATTAACAATTGCGTTGAGTAAAGACCTAGAATACACTAAAGTGTATGTTAGATGTGATAGTGGGTATGACGGCTATCATGAAACACATCTAATAGTCACTGTGTATTCTGAACATGTTCCTAGTCGATTGGGCCGTCAAAATGAGGATAAGGCCGCCCGAGCTCGAGACTAGTATCGTTGATGCGAAGTACCATGTTTCATTGGTAGGGAACATTGTGATGTTCTGAGCATGCAGATAGATAGTGACCTGGTGATCTATCGAACTACCCTCCTTCGGACTTTCCAAGTGGTTACCATTTGTCGAGTGGATAAGTCCGAGGTCTTGGTTGTACTGATTAGTCCTCACGACTCAAAACGTCATTGAGACTCTACATGATAGGCGTCTCACTTTGACCCGTTTGCCGACTCACTTGGGGTCATAAGGCGTCGGGATTGGGTGAGACCCCGATGCATGTAGGAGTGATGCATCGTTGTCGAGGATTCACCGCTCCAGACATGCGTGGATATCCTATGCTATCTGAGGGGATAATAGTGTATAAATCTCTGGCCAGAGTACTAGAAGTGTTTTAGGTAAATGTGTTTACCTAGTTACACTCGCGATGTCACTATTCGATCTCCAAGATGTATGCATAGCTATCGGATCTATAGCGACTCTCGATTTACTAATGGTCGTTGATCTGATCGGGATATATGGATTGAAAGGACCGTACTGTACGCTAACCACGACCAACTGGTTCTTGCAGTCACAATCAGTGATACCTAGGGGATCATGGGGCGATGTTGCTAGACGCTTTTACCATGATCCGTTGGGCAGGTCCGGAATTGTGATTCCGGGGCCACAATGGTTGTGGGCCCACGGCTAGCTGTATCCCTGAACCATTGAGGGTCACACAAGTACTGGATTCGAGATTACCGCACGGATACTCAGCTCAATGTGTTGAGCATACGAAGAGGATTTTGGGAGTGCGACTTCCTAAAAGGTCAACAGAGGTCAAATAGTGATTTGCCGATGTTGAGGGGCAAAACGGTCATTTTGCACTGGGGTTCTGAAAAATGGTTTTTCAGATCATATTATTCAGTTTCGGAAACTGAGTCGATCCGTCCGATCTGATCGGCGATCGGAGTTGCGATGAAGTCTCGGTGATGGGGATGAACGGAATGTTCACCCGTTGGACTCGGGCCCGTTGGGCCGGATCCAAACCCATCTTTAATTCTATTTAATTAGAACTAACCGTAGACTTCATAACACTTAAGCATTAAACCCTACTGAGTCGATCCGTCCGATCTGATCGGCGATCGGAGTTGCGATGAAGTCTCGGTGATGGGATGAACGGATGTTCACCGTTGGACTCGGGCCCGTTGGCCGGATCCAAACCCATCTTTAATTCTATTTAATTAGAACTAACCGTAGACTTCATAACACTTAAGCATTAAACCCTAAACCTAGCTCTTTGGCCGCCGCCCCCATCTCCTCTCTATAAGCCGCCTCCGTGCGCCGCCGCCGCCTCTTTGCCGGAATTTGTTCCGGCCAATCTTGACGAGGAGAATCTGTCCGCGCCGATCTCGTCAGGCCTTCTACTGCAGGATGACGAAGGAATCCCGTCTCCGGTCGTGGACCTGATTGACGATATCTACCGCCGCCTACCGTGAAGTGTCGTTTTCTTTACGAAACCAGTCGGAGCCAAGCACAAGTTGCCATCAAGGTAGCAATCTTAAACGCCCTATGAATGTCATAGTATGTTGTTTTTATCGTATTGATCGTCTCCCGGTATTGTTTTTCTGTTCTTCCGCTGCCTCACCGGGAGGCGTGATCCGGATCCCAATAGTGGTATCAGAGCCAAGGTTTTCGGATCTAATCAATACAATTGTGCCTTAATTGTATCTAACCTTGAAATTTCAGATTGGATCATCAAAATTTCGAGAACCGCGGCCACGCCACCGCCGCATGCGGCGGCGCCCCTCCCTCCCGCCGCGCGCACATGCGTGTGCGACAACCATGCGCACTGGCCGCTGGAAGATGGCGTTGCACGACGCGCAGCCGTTGCGCATGAGGCGGCCGAGAGTTTCCGCCCTTCCTCGTGCGCGCGATGCGCGCTGGCCGTGCAACTGCGGTGCGCTGGCCGCACGATTGGCGCGAGGTGGACGGCCGCTGGTCGCGAGGGGTTGCATGCTTGCTGGCGCTGTGGTGCGACGACGTTGCGCCGTGGCCGACCCGAGTGTTGCGCCGCTGCTGGTCGATGATGGTGCGCACTGGTTGCGCAAGCTTCACGCCGCTGAGGCGCGCTGTTGCGCGCAGCGTCGTGCGCTGCCGCCGCGAATTTTGTGGTGGTGGCGCCGTTGGCGGCCGCCGCTCCGGCGAAGCTCCGGCGATGTCGTGACGGCTGAATTCTTCTAGGGTTTGGTTCGGGCCTGTCCCGGGCAGCCCGTGAAGTTTTCGGGCCGGTATGCGATATCGGGCCCGTTTTGGTCGATTTTGGAATTTTGAGATTTTTGGGCCTAGAATTGTTTTAAGCCCAATTTGATACAATTAAAATTAGTAAAATGTAATTTTAATTATAAGATATGATTTTATAATGAAATATGATTTTGTTGATTAAAATTTGATTTTACCGACAAAATACGATTTTATTATAAAATGCGATTTTATGATTAAAATATGATTTTGCGATAATAATAGGATTATTTAATTTATGCATGTTAATTAGATTATCTGCATGATTGGGGAGAGCCGTGCCCAATTTGTTAGGTGTATGCGATAGGTTTTTGTGATTCGGTTTTGTAATATATTTTGATTATCATTTAAAGTGGGCCTGTTTGTGGCCCGTTCCCACCCCTTGATAAATGTATCCCTTATTTGTCATGGTAAATTTAAATGTAAAATTACTAGATTTAGTGGGAGGACATCCGAAGACGGTGGAAAATGACGATCAAGATATTGAAGACCGAAGATCTGTAAAACCGGAAAGCTTTGTAATAGGATTGCATTGCATATTGCATTACCCCTAGGATTGGACCCAGGTCCGTGACTGGCAACCACGGACCGCTATAGCTCTCGCGATCGATCATCCCAATGTTTATTTATATATGTTGATATATAGATTAGTTGAATCCGCTATGTTGCATGTTTTTTCTAGATTTAGTGGGAGGACATCCGAAGACGGTGGAAAATGACGATCAAGATATTGAAGACCGAAGATCTGTAAAACCGGAAAGCTTTGTAATAGGATTGCATTGCATATTGCATTACCCCTAGGATTGGACCCAGGTCCGTGACTGGCAACCACGGACCGCATAGCTCTCGCGATCGATCATCCCAATGTTTATTTATATATGTTGATATATAGATTAGTTGAATCCGCATGTTGCATGTTTTTAAATTTGATTTAAAATAAATGCATGAGACCAAATTTTCAAAAATAAAATCCCTTGTTTTAAATATGATTTAAAACTTATATCAAGATAAAATGTTTATTCGATAAACTAAAGGGTATTTAAATCTGTTTAAATTTCCCTACCTTCCATCAACAATGGGTGTACGTCGATGCTACCCGTATACATGGCCCGGCTCATATTATTGAGGGGGTCATGTATGCCGGAAAGCTGTCCACGCCATTGACAACTGTTGTGAGTCGGTGGGAACTCCCTTTAACGTTGGCTCATATTATTGGGGACGTTAAGGGGACCGTTCTTCACGACTCAACATTGATGGGTCATCTTGACACGTGATAGTAAACGGCATCATATTATTGGGCCCTTATTGGACGTGAGGTGAATACATGGAGGTTGCACCGGTTGCAATCGGAAACTACCTTTCGGGGATCATGGATGGCTGATATTATTCGGGTCCATGGTCGCTTGATTGGGCTCCGTGTACCCACTAAAGAAACCTGTTTTCTAGATTTCATTAGAGGGTGGTGAAATCGTTAAAATAGTGGGAGGGTAATTCATAAAACTTAATGACCATGTTTTATGTCTTAGCGTTTATTTTTATATAGTTAGTGATGTATGTCTGTTTTCTTTTCAGTATTACTGCTTATAAAATGGTTTCGATGAAAAACCCGCTCGCTGCTATTCTGGATAGCAACAGGTTCACCGATCTGAACTACCAAGACTGGCTCCACAACCTCAATCTTGTATTGGCTTCGGAGAAGCTCCTCTATACGATAGAGAAGTGCCCTCCGGAGGAAACCCCTGCCAATATCAGCCATGAGGAGCTGATTACGCTTAACCAATGGCGGGACGACGAGGTTAAAGCTCGATGCTATGTGATGGCATCGATGTTCAACGAAATGCAACGGCGCTTTGAGAAGACAAAGTATGCCTCTGCCATACTATTTCATCTCAAGGAACTGTACGGGGAGAACTCTCGACATGAGAGGTTCACGGCTGTCAAGGAGCTGATGACGAGCCGCATGCACGATGGGACTTCGGTCCGCGAGCATGGGGTTTGTATGATTGGGCTCGTTGAAAAGCTGTCGGGCCTTGATATCGCACTTCCACACGAGCTGTCGGTGGATGCACTTCTCCTCTCGCTACCCGCTGCATTTGACCCCTTTGTGGTCAACTTCAACATGAACAAGCTGGAAGCCACCCTCGAAGAGGTGGTTAACATGCTCGTAGTGTTCGAAGGGACCATAAAGAAGGACAAACCCGTCCCCCTTCTGGGTTCTTCTTCCTCTGTGAAGAAGGGGCCCAGACGCAAGAGCAAGAAGCGTTCTGCTCCTGCTAAGGAGGAGAAGTCCGCCAAGAAGCCAAAGGCAAAGGCTTCTAAACCAAACAAGAGCGAGGATGTTTGCCACCACTGCCACAAGGCTGGGCATTGGAGGAGGAACTGCAAGGAGTACCTCGAGCAGTTGCGAACTGCGAAAGGTATGTTCTATATTGAAATAAATATGTCTCTT